>OU744793.1:12081682-12681682 GCA_916614155.1 Mesoligia furuncula | reverse complement strand
CGTTGCAGTTACGACTACAGACATGTGCGTACAGTGCGACCTGGCCATGGTATGTGCTCTAACTACTCGGTGAACTCTCGTCACCGTCTTCTACGTTTAACTCGTTAGGAACACTACTTAGAGGTATCTTTGAGTGAGCATACTTGTAACTACGGTTAGAATTTAAAGCGTTTAACGTATGGGGATCACCATCCAAAACATCAACTACCTTAAGCGGACCTCTGAACTTCCGATCTAACTTAGTCTTATAATCTGAACACTAAATCGCCAATGTTGTTATAGCTGCCTTTGTCCTGTCACAATATTACTTTGCAAGTAAATGTCGGATAGAAATGTAATAAAATCTCAAGTTATTGCTCGCTAATCGCAACGCTAAATATGATTTGTTCTGTGCTGAATACACGCGTTTGACTAATACTAGTCAATGCAATAACGTTATTAACGCGTTTGCCACTTAATTTGGCTGCACAACTTGCTTTTACTAACGAGTATTCATCACCAGAATCGTAAACAAAACAATACAGCTCACCTTTATTTTCTAACGTGCCTGAGAGTAGCTGTACGACGCATCGCAAACGTCCACTCGCCACTGCTGCTTGCAGCACGCGGTCCACCTCCACCATCTGCCTGGCTGCCACTGCTCGTGCACCGTGCCGCGGCCCATGACATGTCGCGACTTGTCCTGGATTCCCTCATTTGCAGCACACGAAGGGCTTCACAGACGGCTGCAGGCTGCTTGGCTCGATTCTTCAAGTCACCCCACGACACTGGCAGCTCCACGCTACGTCTTTCGCTCCCTTTGTGCGCCTTAATGACGGCCACACAACAAGTTGACCTCCTTGCAATGAATTTTCAGCAAAACACAAATCAGCCATCGAAATGTTGTTACGTTTGCACACGACGCGTCCTACCGTGTGTTCTTAATACGAAAACAGGATACGACGGACTCAAACGCCGGTTATAGACACTTTTTTTTTGTTTTTAAACGTGGCGGTAGGGCGCAACTGGCGCGTCACTGTGCAAAGGTATTTCTGCATACAGCCTATGCCCAAAACAACATGTACTATGATCGCGTATATCCGTATCTGGTTTATCTGGGTCGAACTTGGACAGATCCACACGATTATTTAATAAGCGTTAGCATGTTTGCACTTTGTTTTTGAAATGTCAACGGTCACTTTAACTTTATGCGTTCTAATTTTGCGCATGAACCAACACGAATCCCACTTCTGATGTCGGAGAAGGTATAGTGTGTCTCGTTATTATCAGCCATATTTGAACTAGTGTGGGCTACTGTGGGTAAGTGTTGGATAATGCGCAATAGAAAAACGGTTTGCAGTTCAAATCAGATTATAATTTCACAAACAATTCAATCACACTAGCAAATTACACACTGTAGGTACACGACACAACCAGATACGGAACGCGGGACAGTTTCTGAGCACATGTTGTTCGTACGATGTCCAATGTCCAAGAGAGCTCCACATCGAGCTGTCTTGTCGAGCTGTCTTCGAGCGTCGACCCCCCCACGAACTCAGGCTAGACTCTGTCAAGCGCCACCAGATGGCGCTGGCGTTCCGAATAGTCGTTGTCGTCACACTGCTTCCGCCTCGTTGTCAAGTCAGCTCCCGTACTAATGATGTCTCCGACATGCATAAATGTACCGCATTTCCGGCATTTATATGCGAATTTTGATGATTCTTCTAGTCGGTGTCATCAATTCTTCAATGCACTAGTTTCAGTTCAATTTGTGTTGGGTAGGTACAACTAAAAAGTGAAAAATAATAAAAACTTAAAAAAAAAAACAACCGACTTCAAAAAAAACACTACATAGTGAGAAATAACTTTAAACTTTCGAAACTAAAGTTATTTATCACATTGTTGTGTTTTCTTTTTAAGTCGTTGTTTTTTTTTGTAAAAAAGTTTTCTAGGATTTAATGCACCTTTTTAGGGTTCCGTACCCAAAGTGTGCCAACGGAACACTACTAATAAGCCTCCCCTGTCCGTCCGTCTGTCTGTCAGCGGGCTGTACCTACTTATCTCATGTACCTTAATAGGAAGTGTATTTTTACCGCCGCTATAAATATAAAATTCGCCGCGACTTCACTTGCGTGGGTTCCGGAATATGGAAATATGTAATTTACCGGGATAAAAAGCACCCTTTGTGTTAATCCAGATTACTAACTATATGTGTGCTAAATTTCATCCATATCCGTTCAGTCGTTTTTGCGAGATTGAGTAACAAACATCCAAACATACACACTTTCACATAAAATAATATTATTAGGATATTATTGTAGCAGGATATCGGTTTTCTACTGTCTTTTTAAAGTAGCGATAAAGGCTATAAAAGCCGGTTCTCACTTAAAATAGAATTAGAAGTAAAGTTTTATTTGAGCTGAAGGCGGGTACCAGCTGTTTGAGAGCTTTAAGCTATAAAGTTATATATGAGAACAAGCGCTTTCGCCGCGTCGAGCTGGACACTGTCGACACTGGCGAGCTATTTAGGTAATAGAAGTGTGCACTAGTTTCAGCCCAATTGTTTAGAGTTTACATTGTAAAGTTAGTTCAAAATAAAGGTACAAAATACTGTCTGAAAACCAAATTTGAATAACTTTGTATGTACCATCAGGAAAATGATTTGTTTATTTATTATTTATTCATTTATTTCTGGCGACGCAGGCCCATAGATAAATACCTTTACCTAAACATACATATTTTTAATAAAATAAAATAGTACTAGTGTGTTTAGCAGGTGGTCATGTCGCAGATGGTTTGTCGAATTCACTGTTTGGATAAACCTTTACAAAACAGCTCCGTTTTGTAAAACAGATGAACAACGTTTAGTGGTTTTTCATAAAATAATAATTAATGAACTTTGACGCGCAGAATTGCATAAGTATACTTTTTGCTTTCATCAAAGCAGCGGGTCTACTTACGATTAGAGGATAAATGAAACAGCGTGAAATGAAACGTGAGATTGTAGATTTTAGTTCTAAATTTATTTTTTATTATAATTTATTTATTTAACCATCTGCGACGGAAACACACGACGTAAGCTTGCAGTGATAAAGCCGTTTGATTCGACTGATATAGAATATAAGTTATTATTTTCATACAAATACGGATCATTAAAGATACTACTCAATTTGCGAAATCATCCTTCTACCCTATTGTAGAGTATCTACATACTTATCAAATCTTGTAACTCTTTCTCAGTTCTCGCCTCAAACTAACATTTAATGACATTAACGACATCTCTCAGTAATACAAAGCTTGTCGGTTCACCGCCCTATGTCAATGGAACAGAACTTGAACCCGCGACCTTACAAACAGTTAACACCATCGTCTGTCGCTCTATCAATTAATTGAGATTTATTTTCTTTTCTTTCTTTCTTTAACTACACAGAAATAAGCTACAGACACAAAATAAACCATAACATCTATCGAATACAAACACAAAGTGATTCTTAGATATTTCTATAAACGTGTCGGCATCGCAAAGAAAACCATGTCAAATGCCCACTTTTACGAACCCTAAGTGACACCTAAATGAATGCCTAAATAACAGCGTGTTGTTAGATTTTCAACGCTCGGTTAAGTGCCGAAAGTTAAAAATCCTGCACCGCCCATTTAGGTAACGCCTTATAATGTTACTAAAGACGGGCGTACATATGACAGGAGCGGATACAAGTTATTCCCGATATAGCATCTACACGGCGATAAAAATGTCCGCTCAGCTAGATTTATTACAATCGAAAGCTATTCGGGCCGATTTGAATAAACAGCCGTGTGATAAGACTTAGGCTCGTCGTCCACGACGCTACTCAAAAATCACAAACTCAAATCATCAATGGCTATACATGACGTAATTAATCACAATGTAGATAATATTATTATGTTTCACGACCTTAACAAATTATGTATTGATCAACATACAACATGTTAAATACATACTAACTTACAAATTTTAACAAAGGTTAAAAATTTGAATTTTGCGAGCTTCCCTGGCGTTTTCGCCTTAATAAGTCGCATCGTGGGGCCTAGTCTCTAATTTCGTCAACTAAGACATGGACCCGTCCGAAAGTAGTTCGATATATCGGAATGAACCCTACTCCCGATTAATTAACAGTGTCGGACAGGCAAAAAACTTCGCGATTGAGGATAACTGTCAAACCGTGCTATCATTCATTCTTAGTTCGGGCCCCGAAGTAATGCTATGTCCGGAGGTGACAGGGAGTAGAAAAAGCCCGTAACATCGGCCGGAACCTCGGATTTCATGTCCGAACCCGACTAGCTATTGAAATACTAGTGCTGTGACCTGTGAAATTCTGGCTACTCTTTTGTGATTTATGTTTGTAACACGTCACTTTCGAGTAGCGTCGTGGAAGATGGGCCGTATTGAGACGACCAACTGCACTTTATCTGAGCACCTTCCAATGTATCATGTCATGATTATTCTATTAACGTGTACGATTAACAGATAAGATCGATGAATATTGATTTATGATAATGGCTTTTAGTATTGGAAGCTATCTGAATCTGCCATCGGTACACTAGCGAGTTTTTATTGTATAAGGCATGTATTGTCACTTGGATGACTGTGTCAGACTACTCGTGTGTGTTAAGTTAAACGCACTTTGTATAAAACGTTACTATAGCACTATTCCCATCCTCACATATGGTTGGTAAACATGGTCTTTGACAAATGAACAGGGGTCCACGCTCGAGGTTTGCCAGAGGGCTATGGAACGGAGTATTCTGGGTATCAAACTAACAAATCGGGTTAAGAATACGACCATTCGTTCCATCACAAAGATAAATGATGTCACTTGGAAAGCTGCCACGCTAAAATGGAATTGGGCTGGACACATTTGCCGCATGTCAGACGATCAATGGGCCAAACAATGCCTAATGGATCCCTCTGCGACATCGCGGTAGGCCCAGACCAAAATGGCGGCATGAGCTGGACTCCTTCAACAAGATCTGTTCCACAAAGGGAAGTGGAAAAAAGGAGGGAAGCCTTGTCCTGCAGTGGGACATCACAGGCTTTTAACAATAATAATAGCGCCACAAGGTTAGTTTGGCGCGCGGACAAGATCGGAACTAACACCGCCATTTTGCTTTTTGAATACAATTCAAGTGACACTTCGCAAAACAACTGCCCAAATGTTTACCAACAGCACCCTGTCAAATGTCAACGTCATTCAAACGTCTACCTACTTGTAGCAGTGTATAGCCTCAACTTGATGTCAGGAAAATTCACGGAGCAATAATGAGTCGATTACGCATTTTCGCATCAAGGCTTCGGAAGATAGAATTACATGTGTAATCAAATTACCGTGGGATGTCATTTTGTAGTCGTCGTAAGTATAAATTCGCTGTTTCATTTTCCTCAAAATATTCCATGTATCTTTTATATTCCCGATAAAGATCAAAGCCCTTGACACCGTATACACGGCTCGATTTCTCTGATTATTCCATTACCGGCTCGAGAGAAATGCAGCAGCATCTATGTATACATTCCTATTAACATACTAGCTTCTGCCCGTGGCTTTGCCCGCGTGTTTGTCGGTAATTATCCCACGGGAACATGCTGCCGGGACAAAAACTAGCCTGAATGTTACTCCATAAAATCAGTTATCTGTCAGACAAAGTCCCGTCAAAATCAGTTTAGCCATTTCGGAGATTAGCCGGAACAAACAGACAGACAGAAAGATAAAAAACTTTTTTACAAAAAAAAAACAACCGACTTCCAAAAAACACTATAAAGTGAAAAATAACTTTAATTTCGGAAGTCGGTGGCAAAAAACTAAAATACAAATCCAAAGACACCGACTTCCGAAATTAAAGTTATTTTTCACTTTATAGTGTTTGCGGAAGTCGGTTGTTTTTTTTTTGTAAAAAAGTTTTTTTGATAATAACATGTATAGTAGGAATATCTACAGATTTATAAAGGTATGAGGAACAGTAGTGCTATTCTGTAAAAATCTCACCGTGAAAACTAAGGTGAAGTGAGCTTAAAGTGAGCTGTCAATAGTGTAGCATCTGCGGTGCTTAGCTCACTCCACGCTCTACGCGGAGCTGTCAATAGTGTCAATTCCTAGCAAAAACAAACTCACTTCACCTAAGTTTTCACGGTGAGATTTTTACAGAATCGACCGGCTGGTGGAATGACAGCTCACTTCACATACGTAATCACGGTGATCTTTTTACAGAATAGCACCACCGTTCGTAAAGTTCACTCATTCTCTATCGAAAAGGGAGGAACCTCCGACCAGACGGTGACACAGATGTGTCTGGTGTGTGTATGTGTCCGACGATTGATATCGGAACGTTATTATTTTAACAGCTTTTATTATTTTCGCGCGTATATTATTCATCGATTTTTTTAGGTTAATATCAATGTAGATTTCTTTTTTAAATAAAAAACTTAAAAAAAAAAAAAAACAACCGACTTCCGAAAAACACTATAAAGTGAAAAATAACTTTAATTTCGGAAGTCGGTGTCTTTGGATTTGTTTTTATTTTTTTGCCACCGACTTCCGAAATTAAAGTTATTTTTCACTTTATAGTGTTTTTCGGAAGTCGGTTGTTTTTTTTTTGTAAAAAAGTTTTTATTTTTCACTTTTTAGTGGGTCAGTTTGTAATTTATCTAAGTTACAATAGCCTAATGTCAACTGCTCATCACCTTTTACAAAATATTGCTTTACCCGATGCAGGGACGTTAATTGTTGAGGAGTTCCCCTAATACGAGCCAGGAGAATTGGAGCTGTTTGAGAAGTCACTATCAGCTCCATTTCACCATATGCATTGTAACGAGCATAAATTGCTTAGCAACCATATTATAGTAATCGAATCGCAACCCGTGAAATATTTGTCATTGAGTAGTTCCGATAGCCATCTGTGGTCTTTATCATCAGCTCCACTTTACCAAATGATGATTTCCGAGAGCAAATGCTCAAAAAAGTATTTTTTTTCCAAATCGGTTCGTAAATGACGGGGTTATGAAATATGAAAATATCGTTAATGTAGATAAATTTTTAGGTTTTTGTTGATTTTTCAAAAGCCGCTTGTCCGATTTCGATAAAATTTTCATGGGACCATTTGGAAAGCATTCCCTTTCCAACAAAACAAGAATTTTTCAAATCGGTTGGCAAGCGACGGAGTTATGCGCGAACAAACATAAAAAAAAAAAAATACAAACATCCGAATTGAGAACCTCCTCCTTTTTTAGAAGTCGGTTAAAAAATGAAAAAAAAAACGTTTTTTGTAATAAGTAGCGTAAGTATATACTTTCTTAATATGCATTTAGTAAAAAGCTGTAATTATTATTTGTTGTAGGTATACATATTATATGAGTCGTGTTTAAATCTAATGGGCGTATTAAGATTTTAAGTGCACATATATTTCTAATTCGAGATGTAATCGAGAAAGCATTAACAGTCATTAAACAGACCACCCTCGAAACCATTAGAGAGTGAGATGAGTGCGAGGAACATCACACGTAGGTATTAGTATTATCCAGTAGTTGAGGCCGAGTGGCCCCGAGCCGGCGACGCCGCGGCGCGTCTGCGCCACTTGTCCCCATTCTCCTGCAAATTGACTCGAATATGACTAAATCCTTTTAAGAATTCATAGTGCCGAGCATAATACTCACTTATTAACTTATGTATGACCTCATGCCGTAAACTCGGACACAATAAGTAAGTAGTTTTTTTCTGTACCGTATACCTAAAGTTGACTACTTGAAAATCTCTATACGAAGAAAAAAATGGAAGTGACTGTTTGTAATGTCCTTTTTACTAAATGCATATGAAAGTATATTCGGTACTTATAACATAAAAACAATTTATTAAATGTTTGTTCTATCTGTCTGTCTGTTTGCTCGGGCTAATCTCCGAAACGACTAGAGCGATTTTGACGGGACTTTCATTAGCAGATAGCTGATGTTATATAAAGAGTAACGAGGCTAGCCTTTAGCGGGGTTGTCCGAAAGGGTTACCGCTGCCACGGTACATAAAAGGCTAAGGACGGAACACGGGTGGTTTTTAGTCAGTAAGAGTCTGACACTCCATTCCGCTACACTAAGAGCGGGAGGGGTCATTTGATGATTTCCCACCCCCAAAAAAAAAGAAGGCTAGCCTTTTATTTTAGAAAAATAATTAGGGTTCCGCGCAAAAAAATCAAGCCTACGAATTCCGACATGCGAACGAAGTTGCGGGCACAGCAGCTGTCATAAAACTTTCTGTAAAATTCTCAAGTGTGATTCAGAATTTACAGAGTATTGTACGAAGGACTTTTGTAATGTTTTATCCCGGTTCGAAAGACTCGCAAACTCATAAACAAACGTCGAGCTCGAGTACCGTGTGTGAAATTGTCGTTAAAATTTTAGTAGCAATTTCGTATCCCATGGCCTGTAAAACGTTATCTACGCGTCTTTGTTAGTCATCGTTTACCCGTTGTTTACCTGGTAATCCGTGCTGTAAAGTGTACCTATCTTATGATTGAATGCCTTTTATTTACCACTACATAAATCCTACATGACCTAAAGAGCGGTCTTTGTCGGACTGCATAGCAAAGAAAGAGAAGCGCGATGACACAACACTGGTAATTTATTGCAAAATATGAAGCAATTATATTTATTATAAAAATTTAATTTTTATTTTTATTTTATTTTGTTTATTTTATAATTAAAATTTTCTAACGTTTTTTTGTAATTTTCAGGTCAGTATCAGGTTGTATCTTGATCAAATATGATTCGCGACTATAATATATATGTATTTACATAATTATGATAGAATTAGTTAATTAATTTTATTAGAATAGAATCTTTTAGGTTAGATTTTTTTGCCTAACAAACTTTTCCTCAAGAAAGATGTATTAATAATTCGAATGATTATCATTCTGTAAAGACGTACCTGTCATAGTCGCAAATCATATTTTGATCAAGACACAACCTGACACTGACCTGCAAAAACCTAAGAAAATTAGAATTTCGTGAACTACCACTGCGCATTCACCTTAAATTGTCTGTGGTCCCTGCGCATTCACCTTAAGGTAAATAAATATTAGTTAATTTTGGGACAAAGGACAATACAGACTATTTAAAAATGTGAATTGATGAGATTAAAAAAGCGCGCATCTCCGACTAGTAAATAGTTATCTGTGGAAATAAAGCACTTGTGGATTAAAGTAAAGAAAAAGCACGCGTTTTTAATACACTGCATTATGGACCTAAAAGCGGTTCAATAAGAGCCACTTTACGAGCAAGTGTGTAGAAAAATTAGTTGTATTATGTTTTCAGCACACTATCTACCTAGCATACAGGGTGAATTTTCCAAGTGGGCGTGGATGGCCAAATCCGAAACTATGAGGAATAGCGAAAAGTACTCAAAGGAGTCGCGGGCTCGTAAACTGCATCATTGGATTTTTGAAAAATCAATATTTCTAGCCAGGAATCGAACCATTGATTTTGAAAAAAAAAAATCACACACTGTATTATTACACCACCACACCATACACCACCACCATACACCATTCTATAGTGTCGCTGATAAGGATCGAATTCTGGAGAGTATAATGACATACGGAAAACTCAAATTCACCCTGTATATCCTGAAGAATATCATATAAAAAAATAAATAAAAAAATACAAAATATATTTTTCTGATTTTGTTTACTGTAGTCGATCTTTTTTTGTCGAACTTTTATTGTTTCGAAAACTTGCGTTTTTTGTGTAAGCTCTTAAAGTATTTTTTGCGCTGTAATTATTAGTCAGGTAGCTGTCTCATTTGAAAGGTACAAAAACTTAAATTGATTGCCTGTAATAATATGTGCAGCATAAGGTTATGGAATCCCCAGGTTAGATTGGCTGTTACCAAATGTCAAACAATGTTATTAATACAGTTTCCTCTACATTATCCTCTGAGTTATTTTTTTATCCTTAGAGTTATTGTTATTTTAAAATTACAGTCAGTAAATAATTTTGAATTGTTTTATCTTTAGGTAAGTAACGTCGACTGTGTGGAAATACCAAACAGCCAGCGGGGTTATTGCGTAACACGCTTATAATGACAACTGGGGGCCTCAAAAGGCCACTTTGGCTGAATCATAAAAGGATAACATAATGAACAGTTATCCGTTAAGTTAATCGTATCAAATCCCATTGGTGAAGCATTTTTCAGTTATTTTTTTTTTGTCTGTGCTAAAATACCAATCAATCCGATCCAAATCCAATCCCACTCTTTGATTATACCTACGCGTAGGTAGGATGCAGAGAAAAAAAGAAAAACACGGACTGTCTTCGCCATATTACGATTCATAATGTTACTACGAAGCAATAGATTAGAAATATCCATGAAAACTCTCAGATTGTGATTGAAACTGTATAACGTAATTGGGGTGCAGGTAGACCTAAATGTCAGAGAATTGCTACTAATGAGGTTCTAGCAACCCTTCTGACGCATTGATCCGTTTCAGGCTAGGCTTGAAGGCGAGGCTCTCCAAATCAGAAGAGTACTGTTATTGTGGCCATCTTTGGTTTATAATACAGATTTCCAGGAACCCTAAACTGACCCAGGTTTTCTTAACGCTGGACTGGTCTTTGGTCTACCAGGATCGTCCCAACCAATACAGAGTTACAAAACCACCCTATACTGTGTGTTTTTCACCACCAGTTAACAGGTTTCCTTTCTCCACAGATCTACACAGACTGGGCGAACCACTACTTGGAGCGGGCGCGCTCTCGGCGACGCGCGGGCGCATCGGGCGGCGGGTTGGCTCGCGACTGCGCAGACGGGCTGCTCCTGGCTGATGTACTGGAAGGAGTGACTGGCTTGAAGGTGCACCGCGCGCATCGCAAGCCGCGGAACCCGCAACAAATGGTGAGTAGTTGAGATGTTTTTGTTCTGTAGGTCCAAGCGCCATCAGCCACTGCAATGTTCTCAAGTGTTCTATTCCAGTATTAGGTCAACACCTCTAAACATTACTAAGCTCATGCATTGACTTAGAGATGATCCCGACTCTATCTAGCACTTGTGGTTTGACAGTTGTGCGGCAATAGCAGGAATAACGCTTATAAGCCTAAGTACGTGCTAAGTAACGATTTTCTCGGCTTTAGCGTTTAACATATGGTTTTTAGTGATTTTAGTTGACTTATACAGGGTTATTGGTAAAACATTAACAACGTCTTAAGAGGTCATTGTGCTCATCATTATGAACAACTTTTACTATGAGACCAAATCTGAAATCGCGAAAAAAAAAATCAGCTGTTCCCTACATTTTGGCGAGTTATACGAACATAAATGAAGGGAACAGTTGTTTTTTTTTCGCGATTTCAGGTTTGGTCCCATAGAAAAAGTTGTTCATAATGATGAGTACAATGACCTCTTAAGAGGTGGTTAGTGTTTTAACAATAACCCTGTATATGTGTCGGAAACAAAAGAAAATCGCAAAAAACATTCTGTATAAAGCCTAGTAAAGCTCTTATTGACCCAGGATTTTCTCACAGTGAGAACTAGTGGTCTGCGGGGGACTTGCATATGAACAATATTCATTGCGTTGTTCACGTTCTCGAGCAGACAAATCTTTCGAACATGTGAAGCAAGGAAGCAATGGATTAGCAATATCCTTTAAAATTATTCAGATTCTGATTGATAGTGTGTTACGTAATAAGGGTGCTTTTCGCCTGAATCGTATCAGGGTAAGTAAATTGAATGGGTTTCCAGTTAGGAAATTTAGGGTAAGCGAGCCTACATTATCTTGGATTTGGTTTGCCTCAAATAGGGTTGAATAATCCCTAAATGAGGTTCAACATTGAAACCTAAAGCCTATTTGAGAACTTAATGTATTGGGTGGTTCCCTTGTGGTTTGCGCTCAGGTTAAAAAAAAACAAAAATTGTGATGAAATCTAGCAGAAACTCAGGTATAAATGGAGAGGGGCTTGTGGCTAAAGAATACAGTCGCACGGTACGATCAGTACGATCGATCAGGCTAAGCTACGATTGCCGCGGTTGGTCCGTGGAATCCATCTTTACATATCAGAACCAATCCGTGCTTCGGAAAGCACGATAAGCCGTTGGTCCCGACTTTCACTCGCGGATCTTTGACAGTCGTTACGGGTCGTCAGAAGCCCGAAAGTCTGACAACCAATTTTGCCAAGGGGTATCGTGTTAAGGCTCCTTCAAATAGGCGCGACACGCGATAAAATCGCGCGCGACACAAAGGTACCGCAAGTCGCGCAAAGAGCGGTGCCTTTGTGTCGCGCGCGATTATATTGCGTGTCGCGCCTGTTTGTTGGAGCCTTTACCCAGTTGAGGTCAGGTCAGCTGCATTCGGTTAGACTGGAAGCCGACTCCAACATAGTTGGGAAAAGGCTAGGCGGATGCACTTAGTTATAAAAATATATTCAAACGCTATTTTATGAATTTGAACAAAAGCCATTATTCTAAGTGGATTAAGGTTACAAAGTGGATGGCAAGTTCACACGCGAATTTTATGCAACAGGTGAATGCTCAATCTAGTTCTAAAAGCTACGTTTTCAGCTTAGGGTCACGGTCAAGAATATTACAGGAGATTAATAATTGAATGAGCCTATTATAATTCCAAGTTCGGACAGCACTTGACGCGCGATTTTATTTAACCGCTCCACAATCGCTTCATCATCATCAGCCTACAAAGTCCACTGCTGCACATAGGCCTCTCCGACATTCCAGCTCGATTCTCGGCAACCCATCAGTGAAGATCGTCGCTCCACCTAGCAAGACGACGTCCTACTTTACGTTTGTCGATTCGCGGTCTCCACTCAAGAACACTACGTCTACCCCAATGGTCATCGGTTCTACGGCTAATATGGCCAGCCCATGGCCAATTTTAGCTTGCTTATTTTGTGAACTACGAGTATGGCAACTTTGGCATTCGCTTGATCATGTCAAATTATTTTCACGAGTAATTAATTTACATAGACATCTAAGTATCTATACGTTAATATTGGTCAAATTATCTATAATTGTGTATGAGACGATGACGTCATGCCAATAACCTACAGAATCCTCAGAGGCGTCAGTCGTAATTAATCACTCGTGTAATCGTACCATGGTGACTAGAGAATTTGCTTGGCACTAATAATTAATTTAGTGGCAACATCAGCTACATTCTTGGACATCTCTATTACTGATTGTTGCTGCATTTGTAGGCTAATTCATCGTGTAAAATATTCCAACCGTAAAGATGTTCGAGACGTTTGGGGTCAAAACACTTGGTTTTTCGACATATCGCCAAGCGGTTGATCGGTTTTTCCATTGACCAGAGAGTTGGCCTATTTCTTGGCCAAATAATCAGCAATGCTGCCATCCATTTGGGTCCTTTTCCTGGTGACAGCGATGCGGAAGAATTGTTGGATGCTATCATAATTTCCCCTGCTCTTTTATACATGTATAGGTATATGTATAAAATTTTTATATAAGTGTTGTATATATGTCACTATTTATTTATGGTTCTTTGAGTTAGAAAGTATCCACAAGCTTCTGAAAGTTAGAAATGGTGACTAGGCATTTATGCAGAAAACTTCGTGTTTCGAATGAAAACGAAAGTTTCCAACTCACTGAATAGGGAATAGGTTTTTATGGTGATTTATGCCATAATCGTATAGAATAGGTCGTATGAATCACTATAAATAGCATAAACCATTAGGGCTACCCCCATATCTCTAAATCATTCTCATTTAGCGCTCTCTGTCATACTCCTATTAGCTTCTGATAACATGAAAGAGACGACGAGTAGTCAGAAGCCCAATAGTCTTACCAAGAGGTACAGTGTTACCCAGTAACTGGGTTGTGAACGGCAGATAAGCCGTCGTTCCATGTAAAATACTGATATCCAGTTATATCCAGTTGCATCCGGTTCGACTCATGGACCCTAGCACAGTTGGGAAAAGGCTTGGCAGATGGTGATGATCTTTTGAGAGGTACGGTGCCCCGTCAATATGCAAAATGGTGACCACCGGGGCTGGTTTTAGTGAGGTAAAAATCCCACACTCCCTGGTTTTTTCCTTAAAAGCCGGGCGCCTATTGAAGATTTGCCCCCGAAAACAAAAAAGCTGATGGTGATGACCGTGAAAGAGACTGAAGAAGGCATAATAAAATATTAACGCGACGGTATAGTCTATAAAGCGGCATCCATTTAACGATCCTCATATTAATTTTCCAATAACCAATAAAATCAATCATGAGACGTCCAAACAAAACTTTCAGATATCCGCCGCGTTTTGTTTATTATTATTCACGTACAAAAATGAAAGCGGCACTGGAATATTTGGTTTATCCGAAATAGCTATCGGTTCACAAATCATTCGGGCAGGTACCACACGATCGGTACTCACGCGGACGAAAAGTGTCCGCACCATACACGGTGCGTAAATGTGATAGGTAGCACAGAAACCCGAATCCTGCTGGGTAAACGAGCGACGCCCAGTTTCCGGCGTGTGTGTGAAAGTGTACTTACGAATTTTAACTGCACGTGTGCATTGGCCTAATTTTACTGCTACGACTAATTGTGAATTCACGTCACGATTTGGAGGATTATTGAAATCATAGGCGGCTTATACCTAGGTACATTTTCTAAAACACAACAAAAGTAACAAAAAGTACTAAGTAAAATCTATATCTAGGTATAATATATACTAATTACTAATAATAAAGCTGCTCAATAAAGCTGTCAAAAAGAGTAACCTAGATAAAGTGGATAAGACAGAGATTAAAACAGAAGAATAACTAGCAGGGGATCCAGGGGGGGGTGGAGGTGGGGTTCGGGGATCAGACCGGGAGGTATCGCGCTTATCTTTGGAACAACCGGTCGGATTTGAAAAATTATTTTTGCATTTGGTAGCACAATTCTTGAGGAAGGCTATATAGGCTATAACATCACGCTATGACCCTTAGGAGCCGAGCAAAAGAAAAAAAAGGCAGAAAGAACGCTAAGTGAAAACGAATTGATAGCGCGAGCAGGTGATGCGATGCGACAGGGTGGATCGGGGGAACAAGAAATTTCACGCGAAGAATGAAGTCGCGTGCAGAAGCTAGTGTAAATACAGGGTTATTGGCATTAACAACCTCTTAAGAGGTCACTGTACTCATCATTATGAACAACTTTTACTACGGGAACAAAACAGAAATCTCGAAAAAAAATCAGCTGTTCCCTACATTTTGGCGAGTTATACGAACATAAATGTAGGGAACGGACTGTCTGTGTGGTGCCGGACTTAAAGAATTGCACCACCCCTTACTTCCCGTGGGTGTCGTAAAAGGCGACTAAGGGTCTTACCGGAGAATGGGCAGCAGCGTTCTCTATTTATTCCACCATCATACCATACCGCGATCGCCAACCCGCCTGCCAAGCGTGGCGATTATGGCAAACCCTCCCAAAATTGGGGGAGGCCTATGTCCAGCAGTGGACGTCTATCGGCTGAAACGAATACGAACATAAATCTAGGGAACAGCTGATTTTTTTTTCGCGATTTCAGGTTTGGTCCCATAGTAAAAGTTGTTCATAATGATGAGTACAATGACCTCTTAAGAGGTTGTTAATGTTTTACCAATAACCCTGTATAAAAATATGCCTTCATATGTTAGTTTAGTTCTGTCCCCAACTCATATTAACATAACCTGGTTTATAAACTACCCGCTGAAAACGATTCTACTGATTCAAATTACAAAACTACAGTTTTGCGGTATTTTTCAAATAACATTCAATAATATTGAAAGAGGGGCTTGTGGCTAAGTGATAACAGCCGCACGGGTTGATTGATCAGGTTAAACTACGCTTTCCGAGGTTGGTCCGTGGATGGGTGACCATCTTAACATACCTCTCTGTGCTACGGAAAGCATGTTAAGTCGTTGGTCCCGGCTGTCATTCCTGGATCTTTGACAGTCGTTACGGGTAGTAGTTTCGTTAGGTAGTTCCAAGGGGTATCGTATTTAGTCAGTAACTGGGTTGTGGAGGTCAGATAGGCAGTCGCTCCATGTAAAATACTGGGACTTAGCTGCATCCGGTTAGACTGCAAGCCGACCCCATCATAGTTGGGAAAAGGCTATCCAGATGATGATTTAATAATATAAAAAAAAAAATCGTATATTCCACATGGATTCAATGTGAAAAAAATACGCCAATAGATGTTACATGTTACGTAAAACAGGCTTTGTCACCTAATGGATTTTGTATACAATGAAACCCGATAGGCTGCGGTGTAGAGGCCAAGTACTGGCGACCACATCCGCATCTACCCGTAGATAATATCAATTTCCATTACGTAACCCGAGGGCAACAAGGACGTAAGCAAGGTAACTATAGTTCGCTAATATAAAAAAAAATAGTTTTTAACCGACTTCAAAAAAGGAGGTTCTGTATTCGACCCGTATGTATGTTTGTATGCCCGCGATTTTCTCAAAAATTAATGAAACAATTTTTATGTTTTTAATATTCATTGAAATAAGTACAAGTACCAAAGAGCAATTATAGACTACTAGCTGCGCCCCGCGGTTTCACCCACATAAGTTTCGATCTCGTGGGAATATAGGGATAAAAAGTAACCTATATGTTAATCCAGAGTGTCAGCTACCTCCATACAAAATTTTATCAAAATTGGTCCAGCCTTTTGAGCGTGAACAAGTAACAAACATAAACACACACACACACACACACTCACAAACTTTCGTCTTTATAATATTAGTGTGTTAGTGTGATTAATGTGATGTGATACTGTGCTCAAGTAGGTTGATGAAATTAAAATAGGTACTGTAGGCGGGAGCTCTATCGCGTGTTTACGTACCGCGCGGCTGTAGGTAATTATTTCTAGAACAGGGCCGAGTCACAATACTGTATAGATAATTATACCGTGACCTTGTTTCGGAAGACGAAGGCTTCGATTTTTTATAAGCCACATAAGTTCAAAAAGGGTTTTCAAACTTTTGTTTTTCATAGGGATAAAACATAAAAGTCTATCCACTTTAGAAGTCTGCACTAACACTAGCAATATATGATTTGTTACCATAACTGCGGAACCGTTGATTTTATAACAGGGCTAATATTAAGTACGCTTTTGACCGCTACTATTACACAGGTCTAAGAATAAGTCGTTAAGCGGGCCCTACGATAAGCTGACAGGTTGTTAAACATGAACTAACGAATCGATAAACGCTGCTGTTATGAGTTTCATGTAATTTAATTCTCGAGGAAAGGGTTCAACGATCATACATTTCTGAACTTCACCGTCTCCATCGCCGCTTGCGTCATAGAAATAAACCCAGTTTCTGAATTGAGAATTTCACGTTGAGGACTTATCAAACTTTACACAAGCCACAAGAATAAATAAACTGGCCAAGGCACAAGGCAAAACCGCCGAAGAAAGCACGTTTGTTGTATGGGAGCCCCCTTAAATATTTATTTTATTCTGTTTTTAGTATTTGTTGTTATAGCGGCAACAGAAATACATCATCTGTGAAAATGTCAACTGTCTAGCTATCACGGTTCATGAGATACAGCCTGGTGACAGACAGACAGACAGTGGAGTCTTAGTAATAGGGTCCCGGTTTTACCCTTTGGGTACGGAACCCTAAAAAACAATGAGACTTTGAATTTCTAGGGACTTCAAAATCTCTATTTGGAATCCGGGTATTAGATATCTGTCTCTTCTGTAACCTTTCGCCGGTATGAGTCTTTGGTCAACTGGACCCACTCGGAACTGGACCTGCGGGTCCAGTTGACGTAAACATTAGATACCTACATATTTTGTAGGAAAATTAAAACCTTCGCATTTTGTTGGGAAAACAATTCTTGCTTTGGTTGCTTGGCTATAGAATAGATAAACAAAACTGAAATACCTCAGATGCCTATAATTACAAACAAAGGTAACAGGAAAAAATACAGAATCATAAATTAGTCCACATAAGGATAATAAGGGTCCTTGATTAATAGTCATCTATTGAAATGTGGATTTCGTCGAAGTGCAAAGTATGTAACCTCGTCTATTTCTGTGTATATTATACTAAGTAGGTAATACAAAACCATTGACACTGTGGAATTATTTGAGTAAATTTGTGGAATTAATTACTTGTTGTATTGAATTAATTAATTAAGCTTCGTAGCGTGGATCGTAGACATTCGTAGTCGGCGTAGAGTGGAAATTCGGACAAAGAACATAAAAGTCGAGTACGATCATACCCAAAACGGTACAAGTCCGTAGCCGACTGCAGGCAGCAACAGCAGGTGACATTTCGCCGCGAAACTACTGGTTTCTATGTATTTCTATAGGCGGATACGGACATTGCGAGGCATGCGCAGCGCACGGCGCTCATCGCATGATTCGCAACGTGTGGACGTTCATATTCGTGGTGCCGCATTTGGAAGCACATGCCTCACCACGAATACGACATTCGTGTGCTGCGTATGCCTCGCAATGTCTGTATCCGCCTTAGGAAATACCTTCCGTAGCTAGCGAGACGTCGTCTGCCTCATATTTCATAGAAACCATTAGTGTCGCGGTGACATGTCGCCTGCTGCTGTCGTCTGCAGTCGGCTACGGACGTACCTTTACTTAAAATATTGAACCAAAACTGACTACATTTTATCCGAAAAGGAATGATACTATGCTACGCGCAAAAATGTTCCCATACAATATTCCCAAATATGAAAAAATCCACATCTGTTCCATGTTTAACCAATTTCCACGCAACACAACAGTAGGCTGTGAAAATAACATTATTATGAAACCTAATAAATAAATCCTAGAATAACCTTTATTTGGTCAGCCCAGCATTCTTGGGCCTTTGTTTGCATTCATTAGATCGGAAGTAGAGCATTGTTTGAGCAAGTGTTGAAAGAAACAAACCAGCGACTGCGACTAGGCAAGCGGTCGCGCACGCGCCGATTATGTTTCCTATATAGACGTTACAATTTGTTGGCTGACCAATTTGACGGTGCCGACGAATTGTCTTGTGTATAGGATTGTCGGCCGACTTAATTTGTATTAACCTCCAACGGTTTCGGTTGGTTGGGACGAATAGCTGACTTCACCCGATAGTAGTGTCTCTAGCGTTGTTGGACATTCAACGGTGGCATGTGCTAATTTTTTTATAGAAATTAAAAACAGAAACTGTCGAAACAGCAAAATGTTGCAATTACAGTTAATGCTTGTAGAAAGGTACTGGAGGTTGGACAATTATGTTGGTCCGTCTATTCGCAAGCGCCAATCATTTGTAACCAACCTGTGGTACCAACAAGTTGAGAGGTCTACAGGGTGCTTTATTGAATATTGTGTGCTGTTGAACTCTCAATTGTCCAGGAACATTCGCTATGAAATATTAGCACTATGTGAAATGAGATCCCGTGCAGCTATTAGAATATTAGAAAATAAAGAGGTTTTACACTCGAGCCTTTACGACTAGGAGCTGTTAACGCGTGTACAGTCGATATACTTCGAACTCAGTGCGACAACAAAAAAAGTTGTGGGAATAAACTATTTTTTTTTACAAAAAGATATAATTTAAAACCAATGTAAAGCTATCACTGGTTGGTATTGATAACAAAAACCAGTCAATAAAGACCACTAATAGATTTAAATTAAACAACAAACAAAGCTCTCCTATCGTTTTTATTTTCCATAAACCCACCCTTTTAAGTAGTTAATGAGATGATTAAGCGAGCCCTCCCAGGGTGCTTTCATCGCTCCATACATATGTTAGCAAAAAAGTTAAATAAGTAGTTGGAATGTTTAGAGTTTTTTGCGCAGTACTGATGATAGATCGTTAACGGAGATGACTGGTAACTGACAAACAAAGCAATTGTTTGCTTGTCTAACGCCATTTGATTTATTATGGGTGTAGCACGTAGACGGACAGCACACATATCGTATAGTTGAGTGTTATGAAATCAATCACGTTTACAGGGTTATAGGCTAATATTGGAGCCTTAATCAAAATGTGAGATAAAAATGGATTGAAAGTTTTTTTTTTAATTCTTTGTCTCATTAATAAACTGAGACAGTGAGGCGGGGTCGCGGCAGACAACTTAGGAGATGGCGGGAAAGATGGAAGGAGTGGAGGGAGGCCTATGCCCAGGCACTCCTGGGCATGGCCTCCCTCCACTCCGTCCATCTTCCATCATTTTTTTTTACTAGCTTGCGCTGTCCCACTGAACAGCGCAGGCTAGTAAAAAAAAAAAAAATTAAGCAGGGACTTTTATAACCGCAATGCGTATGACAGTCCCATCACGATCGAACCCTAAATACATACTGCTACGGTTTACATTTGGATCATGAACCTGAACAAGCTCTTCGCATCAGCACTATTTGGTTTAAAACCTCCATGGTCCCTTCCAGGGAATACGTGAAGGGACCACGGAATTTTCCAGTATTATGGGACCACGAAGAAAAAAAGCTCCGTTGTATTCCAGGGACTACGAGAAGGGTCCACGGGCTAAAAAACGGAAAGAATCATACTTTCAATAAGATCACGTCTCTAGTGTTCTAATCGGTAGGCAGAACTCAGTGACATCTTGCTAGTTAAAAAAACAAAGGCACAATAAATAATATTGTTTAGAAGTATCTGAACTCATAGGTACTTTATTTGGCACACTAGATTATCTATTGTTATGTTGTAATAGGTCAGGTCAAAAAACTCTTGATAAATATTATTTACTGTAGGCAATAAGAAGAAGAAAAGACTTTATGTGTCTTATCTAATAAGAAAAGTTAATCTTGACATATCTCGTTTTGCAGAATACAGAGACTCCAAGGCTAGACTATGTTCTTAAGGCTAGACTATGTTCTTATAGGAGGCAGGGGGGGGGACCTTGACTAAAAATAAATAGTAAAGACATTACAACTGCCAATGCCATAGATATCCGATGGCCAACGCTAATCTGACTGCTCATTATAAAATCGTAATCATAAATTACAGAAAATCTAGTTTGACTCAAACTTAATTCTGATCTAGTTTATAATGAGATCTCTCGCGTTGATACAGAACTGGTATTGTAACAATCATGGACCGAGCTGCTGCGGGTGTTACCTCTTACGAGCTTACAAGATTCACCGGTAGGTACCTACCGTTACTGTTACCTATTATTTACTATCAAATACATACATTGTCTCTTGCGATAAATACATTTGTGAAACGGGTTATGTCGTCTACAAGTAAAAGCAAATCAAATAACGATAAAAATTCATGGACCATTTTGATTCTTGCGAACTTCTCATTTCTCATTGTCCTCTGCGTTCACATGAACATCTGTGACTGCAAAATGTAATCTTACATCTTTATTGAGCTTTACGCTAAGCCATATTTGCACAATCGTTTACCGGCCGTGACCCACCCGGACGCGGCTTCCAGATAATCATCTCATCTGATCTTCAGGATGACGATGCACAAGTGCGCCATTGTTCGAACTTTTAAACCGTTACGGTTATGGGACATTTTAAGGCCCATTTTCCTTGTATTAAGGTTATGAAGTTTACTCGGCAATTTCGCCTGCTAATTAGTCGGGGAAGAGGTTTCCCGCGCGTTTAGCAGGTCGATCTCGCTGTCTTCGAGGTTCGACACATCTCGATCACGAGTTTCGATGTTACGAAGTCTCGGCCATTCATTCGCGCGCGCGCTTTGCTCTGTGACGGGTGCGTCCACAACGACTCGAACTTTGTACACTCGATGTACGACGACGTATCGATGTTTTTTTACAATCGATTAAATTTTATTTTCACCGCTTACTTTTGAACTAGTGAAGTGATATCGTACCAGTGTTGTGAGATGATGATAAAGTGAACTGTGAATTATTGACAAGTGAATTTTTAATTTACACTTTTTACGTTTAGTGCTACGAAAACAGGTCAGTCTTATTATTTTATGAAATTCTGATTGAAAGAACCGTTTATTGATATAGACATGAGCTCAACGAGCGGCTATATCTACTAATTATACGTTTTGTTGTTCGTCTAGCTACTTAATTCATCTTTTGAATCTTCCGGCGTGTACCGGTTTCTTGAATAATCACTTGATTTTCTGATCGTACGATTTAAAATATGACAATTTGTAGGTCGCGGTATACCTACAAATTGTCATATTTTAAATCTGTATATAAAATGTATCGATACTTAAATGTTTAATTTTATTTTATTAAAGGTATAGGTAGGTATCGGTTGTTGGTAAGTGTACCATCCTTCAACTGTTTACTCTTCTGATTTAAGTAGTTACAACTACTAGTAGTTATAGTTTACCTACTTTTATTAAGACTGTGACTTAATTGAAAATGCTAACTCTATCTTATCAAACTAGATCTCCTAGACTAATTTCATTTTACTAGCCATTGGGAGAATAATGTGGGTATATTCAATTAACTTGATACCTACTTTAACTTACGGTACTTTTTTACTCGGAAACTATCCAATTCGAAACTTTAAATTAAAGAATGTTTTTATAACACTAGCACCTAATGTATAGACTAGGTAGGTATTAAACTTGTAAATAGGTTCCATTCATTAGGATTAAAATTGTCTTTTACAATCAAAGCAGACCGTTGACCTCGGTTGACCTCTATATGTACAGACTTAGGTGTAGCTTGTGTGGAGCTTACGATGTAATTAATCAATTCTAGCACAAATTCAAACCTCAAATTAAGTTTATTAAATTAATAAAAGCTGACCTTGTCAATCGTAATTTTCAGGACAATGATGTGTTAGGAATTGAAGACGATTAACTGAAATCGTCTGTGTGGTGCCGGACTTAAAGAATAGCACCACCCCGTACTTCCCGTGGGTGTCGTAAAAGGCGACTAAGGGGCGTATCGGAGAATGGGCAGCAGCGTTCTCTATGCATTCCACCACCTTATCATACTGCGATCGCCAACCCGCCTGCCAAGCGTGGCGATTATGGCAAACCCCCCCTTTTAGGGGAGGCCTATGTTCAGCAGTGGACGTCTTTCGGCTGAAATGATGATGATGAAATGATGAACTGCAAACGATGTCAAGTATAGATAATAGTCATTTATAAAATAATATCTTTCTACCTACTTCTTTAGGATAGAAATTTAACTAGACTTATCCTCGAGAGAAATCAATGAATTAAAATTTTATACCTAAAACACCGTTTTTTAGGGTTCCGTACCCAAAGGGTAAAAACAGGAGCCTATTACTAAGATTCCACTGTCCGTCTGTCTGTTACCAGGCTGTATCTCATGAACCGTGATAGCTAGACAGTTTTTTCATAGACGATGTAGGTATTTCTGTTGCCGCTATAAGAACAAATACTAAAAACAGAATAAAATAAATATTTAAGGGCTCCCATACAACTAACGTGTTTTTTTCGGCCTTTTTGCCTCGCACTTGGCCGGTTTTTCTTTTCTTTCAGAAAATATAAATCTACAACTTAACTAAATAGAGTAGGTACTTAACTGGCTATGGCAATCTTCTAAGTCCATAAACTCTCACGACAGAGTACACAATTACAATGCGTGCTGTTTACCGAGTATTTTTTTCCGGCAAAGTGCCAATTCTATATGCTCTACTTACGTCAATAAGGTCCTATGTTCATGGCGCTTAGGGTTAGCCTTGTTGGCCCTTTTTCCTGTCCTCAAAGTTCGTGCATCCATTGCACCTTTATTAATGCCACCAAATAGCTATTAAAACACCTACAAATTCGACTCCATTGTTAATAACAGTGGGTGATTCATCTGATATGCTCTCAGAAGTGTGCCAAGCAAGTTAGGTAGCTAGATGGGCTGAGTGATGACTTTTCTGCATCAACTACTGCATGACAATGACTAAAACATATCGATCAGGAGGACAATGACCAAACCATCAATGATTTCTAGTTGAGTGTAAGATCACGTCACTTTAAGTATAAGTGCTGAGACGCGGAAGGGCTTAGTGAAATTATCATTAGTTATTTAGTACTAGGCATGGGTCGTACTTGTACTTGTCCTCTAAGATAGTAAGTAGTAGTTAGTTAGTTCATTCAAGTAATGATTTAGGCATTGATGATTTTGTCGCTGTCATTGCATCATGAAATAATTATTACATGTAACATGACATCGAACTCATCATCCAAGGAAGCTAGCCTAGCTTCCTTGGGTGTATATTCTGCTACCCACCTCATCAATAAAAAACATACCTACTACCTTCATTTTGGACGTTAAGCCGTCAACTATTGTTAAGGAAAAGAACGAAAGCTTTCTTAATTGTTGATAGGATTAACAAAACATTATGTTAATCACAGACCACAGCAAAAACAATGAAACTGAATAAATCACACTTGATCGCGCGTACAGCTGTAAAAATGATCCGATGAAATGTCTGTCCCTTCTCCCTACTAACTGCGATGCGCAGGCGCCACTTCTCAGACCGCCTTGGACTGTCACACGAACAGATTTAATGTCAGGGCCTGAACACTTAGGATATGCTTTTTATTCATAGTTTAAACAATAGAAAAGCGATCATTCTGTCTGTTACTCGTGACGGTAGTGGCAGCTTTGGTAATTCTTTGACAGCTGGTAATGTTTGAGTTGGCATATCGATCACCTCTGCAGAATAAAAGATTTAAGTTTTATTTTCATAATGTGTAAAGAAAAAATAGGTAGGTAAGTATATGTATATAATTATTACATATTTGTATATCTATTTTTAGGTTCTTACTACTATAACAATAATAAATAAATCTTACGAAAGCACATACGAAATGAGTTACCTAACTGAAAATGTAATGAGTTTTCCCGAAATATTTGTAGTATATAATTTATTTATTTATTATTTATTTAAACTTTTCGCACGAAAAGGTACCTTAGGCATTCTCTACCAGTCAACCAAGGGTGGTGAAGAGACTAGATGGCAGGTGGCTCTTATAATTCCCTCGATGCCCCATGAAGATCCACAGAAAAGGCTATTTATGGCCATAAAACCTCCTTATTTAATAATACTGCAAACCCATTGATCCAACATTACCAACCTGTAAAGTTCACTCAATACTTGTAGACCTTACACGATTGCATCAGTTTGAAATTTTTAATAGGCCAGTTTCAGCACGAAAGCACAGCACACGTGTGTACTGCCTCGGGGTGCTAAGAAGCCATACATATGTATTACATATTCATAATTTCCAAAACCAGACGCAAGTGGGACACGCTGATTAATGCCAACGTTTTACGATACTTTTTTGTGCTCTGAGCTAGTAAAGTCACTGATCTGTAAACGACCGTTAAAATTTATCAATTAGGTATTATTTTGTTATGTATTTCGATCACTGAACCGTTGAACTGAGATTAAATTTAATTACCTAAACGTAGGTATTTTATATAAATGTAGAGTAGGACTACTCATTTGTTTCCTAAGAAATAGTAAGATTAGTAAGTATAAGTTTAAATGTATATCTATTCATACATGAAATCTCATAAGGGGTCATTGTATTCATCATTACGAACAACTTTTACTATGGGACCAAACCTGAAATCGAAAAATCTGCTGTTCCCTACATTTTGACGAAATATGCGAACATAAATGTAGGGAACAGCAAATTTTTTTTCGCGATTTCAGGTTTGGTCCCATAGTAAAAGTTGTTCGTTATGATGAGTACAATAACCCCTTCAGATATTTCGTGTAAAAATATATAGACCTTATACCTAATTATAACTACAATAAGTAGAGGACATCATTTCATTTTAATTCTCAAGATCCTTGCGTAAATAGGTATATATTTGTATACATTTTTCTGGCCTTGTAGAAATTCCTATTTAAATTCTAGTAAGTACTTAGTATGTAGGTTATGTAAACACATTTTCCTTATTTTTTAGCTCATTTAAAATAGCATAAACACCTCCATCACCTCTGCAAGGGTGAGTCAGTAACAAAAGTCAGTCACTCAACTGTATTGCTCATACAATCTGGTTCTCTTGTCAGTTAAAACGTTTTTGCTGAACGCAATTAGAGGTCCACGGTTTCTGCGAACCTTACACATAACAATGTACCGAACCGTATAATCTTTATTCTAAGAATTCACAGTCAGCGTAGGTACTACAAAAATAGATCAATAACTACTTGAATTATGTTTCCAAGTCTATTAATGAGTCATCATTTCATCAGCTGGCTTGAATAGTGTGATTTATATAATTAAATGCATGAATTATTTAATTATGTCTCATAATTCTAAATAGATAATATTTTATGAATGATAATGAGAACTTGAATGGCGCCTATCTGAAACCGTGTACTTTATTGGGGATATCGAGTTGTGTGGTATGACGTCAGACCAAACAACCAAACAAACAGATTGCACCAAAAATATTGCTCTCTTCCTCTCGTCACATAGTGTTGTGTTACTGTGTAAATACCGATTGATTTTATGTAAATGTAAATGGATTCTTATGGGTTTTCCACGCGCCTAAAAAGCATAACCACGTTCGTCCTTTTGTTTCTGTAATGTCACAAAATATTTCCAGCTGATAATTTATTAATCTGACACGATTCGAATTGAAAATTATAGCCATCCTTTGATCCTAATATAAATACAATAGACAAGGATCGAATCTCGTATCCTGTTTACGTTATCTGATGGCCAAACTGCAATTGGGCTAGAGTTGTCTGGATTCTGGATGTTATCGCAAAACGAGCTAGTTGTCAATTCCTGTGAGCCTCTGGTGAGATCACATCGTCGGTGTCACGTCGCCGACACAATTGTCACGTCCGCCGAGAAATCCTATTCTACCCACAATAATCACGAGACACAATATGGGACAATCCGAGTATCTTTTGTGGACAGTAAATTCTCATCTCTATTCTCATTCGATGATCTGAATCTGACACACTTTGATCGACGATTCCTTTGTGCTTTTGTTGGCAGATTATCAAAAAATAAAAATAAAAATGCAACAAGTTACCGAAGGTCTCCTTTTATTATTTTTATATTTATTTGCATTAAAACGTGTGAGTTTTAAGAGCATTAATATTAATTGATATAGCCGCATAAATTGTGTACTATAGATACCAATTATGGTTTCGCAATCTCATAAAATAATAATCAGAAAAATGCGGGTACGCGTGTCGGTCTGTCGGCAGGCGGTTCACAAAAATAATATCGCGTAATTATTCCACATGATTTATTCGGCCTGTCTACAACGGTAATAGGTACTACGGGCTGGTGTCCGCAACTCCACGTCAATGCGCGTATTTTGCGTATGTCTACAACGGTACAGCTGTCGAGTAAAACAAAACGTTCAGTTCTATAAGCATGTGTTTAGTGTTAGTGAGTTAGTTTGCATGAGAAGACGTTCGCAGCATCTGCGAGCCGACCCTGAACTTGAACAAGGTCGAGACGATACATCGATACAACGGAATCATGTCAATCACTAGCCATCGGCAGTCGGCTCATCATCTCAGTTATCTTACGAACGAATTGATGTTTGAACAAGCTCTTTGTTTTGAAATAAAAAGTAAGCGGATGTACAGTCGATCAATTGTTTGAATACATTGTAGGCTCTTTTCTTAGTAGGTCGTTTGTATGTTAGCACCGCACTATGAATTCTTTCAATACGTTCTTTACATAGTTCTTCAATAAAACACAGATGTTCTCCAAAATAATAACTCCATTAACTTTATTTATTCTCAGAAATAAAACCGAAGCATGACCTGCGGTTGAAGTAGTTAATTTAATATTTTACCATATTAGTGGGTAGTCGTTAAAGTAAATTAATATTCCACAACTTTGCGACCTTTACACGTAACGTTTCTTAAGTTATTGGAGATTGTTATTACTTCGTGTTGAGTAAAACACAAGTGCAGTTCAATAAAATAAAATAAAAACAGAGGTTATATCATATTATGGTATGTACATACCCCCTTACTAATAATCGTATTATATCAGATGAATAGTTACACACCGATTTCTCTCTTTCAGTCGTCAGTAATTTGATTTTCAAAAGAAGACAAAGCGTTGTGTAACTATACAGACGCTATACCTACAATATAGTTTATTAGTAAGGGGGTATGTCAAAGTACCGCTAGCGGGCCTGGGTTCCAATCTCGAGATGAAACTTTTGGGCAGCGGGATTGTCCGAAAGGGTTACCGCTGGCCCGGAACACGCGTGGGTTTTAGTCAGTAAGAGTCTGACACTCCCTTCCGCTCCATCCAGAGCGGGATCATTTGATGATTTCCCATTAGCAAAACAAAAATAAAAATGGGTAGGTATGTCAATGTCTATTCATAATACGTTTACGTTTTACGACTTGACAAAACATCGAGATTTCTATATTATATTAAAGAATAAATTAGGAATAATTTCGGAAATCGGATCCCGGGATAAATTCGCTAAATAATAGTGAAAACGCGGTCACACAGGCATACACGAAAAGTGACTTTAACTTATAATATGTATCTATAGATTATACACAGTCAATGTCTTATTAATAAAGTGCAAAATATTGACATACTGGCCTTACCTGACCTTACTAATTAAGATGTAACAACATATCCCTGATAGTTTAACAAAAAGCAATCGTTGTTTAGAAGGAATTCCATAAGCCATAATTATTTATACACAAGTAGATAACTGGATTACATAAATAATGACCTATAATTATTAAGAAGACAAAGTAGACACTTCAAGGTGGAAATCATTATGAATAAAAATCACACGATATAAATAATTATGTAAGATTTTTTTGCAAACTGGTTTGGTGATTCGACATTGGAAAATTTTCAAATGTATTTTTAGACTTTTTTAATTTATTCAAAACTAGCTGCGCGCCGCGGATTCACCCGCATAAGTTTCGATCCCGTGGGAATATCGGGATAAAATGTAGCTATATGTTAATCCAGGGTGTCAGCTACCTCCGTACAAAATTTTATCAAAATTGGTCCAGCCGTTTGAGCGCGAAGAGGTAACAAACCTAAAACACACACACACTCACAAACTTTCGCCTTTATAATATTAGTGTCATAGGTACGCCAACAGCATAATATATTTTTTTTATAGGTTAGTAGACTCGAGTTCCGAATAAGTTTGAGAAATTGTTCAATTCAATCAATTCAGACTTTTGGGATTGCGAGATAGCCCATAAAATCTTCCTGCTAATGTTAACTCAGAAATTAATGTAATTAACCCTAATTGCGTAACAAACACACTATCTATTACAATTGAAATCATTTTGAAGGATATTCTATATAGGTACATAATATGTATATCTTAAAAGTGATACGATGTTTCTTTCAAAAGCCCCAAAACAAAACCAATTTAATGTAAGAAATTTAGGGTGGTTTAACCGTCACGTAGTTACTGAACTTCTGGTTGTTTTTAACTTTTATTTGATCTTTACCAAAGGGAATAGAGAACAAAGAATCACAAACGAAATGTAATATGTAGGTATCGCAGTCATGTACGTAGGTAGGTATGTATGTGGGCTGTAGAATGCGAACCTGAAAAGATGCTGTTTTAATTACGGAATTTTACAGTGCGTTGGATATAGAGATAATTATAATATATAATTATATATTATTATTATTTTATATCATGAAGATTGATCTATACAAATAAATAAAATTAAAGTCAGACACTTTAACCTTTCATTAACGTTAAATGCATATGCAAGTATAAACGGTACATAGAACAAAAAATCATTTTAAGTTTTTTTTTCTGTCTGTTAAACGGCTGGACCGATTTTGACTGGACTTTCACAGACAGATAGCTGTTATTATAGGTAAGGAGTAACTTAGGCTAATTTTATTTTAGAAAAAGACAAGAAATAAAATCAAAAGGTATTAATGTCACGCGAACGAAGTCGCGGGTAGCAGCTAAGTACTTAGTTAAAAATAAAATGATTCAGTTCCGAGAGTGCACTATTATTTTTTAAGATACTTAAATTGATCAGGTGGCAGTCAGTACATAGGTAGACCATTATTTTTTAGGTCACCAAGGTATTCGAACACAATAATAAAGATGGTTTTACGATGCATTTAGTGCTTATACGATCCTATAATTCAGTATCAGAAAGGGTGCGATCGTAAACTGCAGACAAGAACGGATAGCGAAACTAGTGTGGCCTTTTGTTGCATTCGATTCAATGCCTCGGACTTAGTGTTAGACCAAAATGGAGGTGAAACTGTTGAGCCTAGGTTCTGCATTTCCTGTTAGTGCTCGTATAGAATTATTTTTTATACTGTAGCTGAATTGCATTGATTGTTATTTTATACAGGGTTACTAGTTATTTGCTCACGATCGACGATAGGTATGATAACCCAATTTTGTTTACAAAAGTGAACCATTTCGAGGTCTAGATCTTTTAAATGATTTAATTTTTAAAAAAACGATGAGCCGCTGAACACATTTAATTGAAAAATGGTTCACTTTTGAATATTGACAATGAGGATCTTTACTGCCATTTTTTCACAATAGGTGGCGCATCGTCGACATGGCCTTTGAAAGCTGTCACTTACCTACATACATTTTGTAACATATCATTCAGTTATTTAAAATTTTCTCGATAATGCCTCTGTGTGCTGTACCAGGATGTACTAACCCCGGTGTACATTTATTTCCCAAAAGTATAACTGTAAAAAAGTGGGAAAAGGCTAAACGTAGCAAAACCAATTTTTTAGTTCGGCTTTCAATTCTTTAAGGTTCCATGTTATCGATAACGATGGTGGACCAGTTTCAACACAAAAAATAAATTGACGTAAACAAAGCCAAAATGATTTGACAGCAGCCATCGCGCCGCTGGCGACATCTGCGTTCAGCTTTGCGTGTGGATCTCCATTGTATTAGTTTTTTTATAGAGCCTAAAGTGTCCCGAATATACCTATGCATACCATGTCGGTGTGCATCCAGGGGATCCAGTAACCCTGTATAAAGCGGGTATTTCATTCTCTGGTTTGAATTCATGTAGGTATCGACTTTCATCATCAAGAGGTCGATTGTGGTGAATGCAACTAAGTTTCTCCCATAGGTACTTGGCAATACATTCGTTTCCCAGCTGCATATTTTAAAGTATTAACTCTTACTTCGTTGTTTGTATCCAACATAATGAATCGGAATGTGAAACCAACAATACCAATACTACTTAAAACGTTTGAATAACTAAACATGTCAAAATTGTTCCACAAACTTAAGAAAAATGCCCGAACATTTCTCACGGAGTCACGGCTCTTCAATGGGGCAACATTGTTGAGTGTTTAAAACAAAACAAGCCGGTGATTCGATTTGTTCCGGCCGTCGGATCCGACGCACCTCGCTCCAAATGTAAGTGGGCTAATTTGCTACATACGACAGATTTATGAGTTGTAAGGTATAACGCAGTAACTTAGTAAGTACGCGGGAAAGCTGATAATGGGTGGGACTTGGGCACTTGTGCAGCCACCTCGCATACCTATGGTTGGTTACATAGACGTAATTTACTATTTAGATGAGGTCGAGCGCGTAACTGTCGAAGTGTAGCGAGTGGCCAAGACATTATAATAGCTTTGCTTGTATTGCACTGGGTCCTACATCTACAAAATTGGCTTGGAGATGTAGGATCGTGTACAGCGCACGAATGCAGAATTTGTAATTGTCCAAATACCAAGAAAGCGTTTTCAGTTTATATAATTTCGGTTTCCAGTGCAAATGAAATGAAATTGTTTATTCTGTAGATAATCCATCGGACACACTTTTACACGTCAGACTATTAAAAAAGATGTCACATGTCTTTAATTTTTTAGTTCTAGGACATACTATCATTATGAATGCAAGCATTTGTCAGTAATCGAGCGATGCTGGTCATGTCAGCACACAGAGGAACATGGAATTTGGAAGTAATTGCATGTCCTTCTTAAGGTGCCAGTGGCACTTCCAATGTTTGAGTCTTTCCCGAGATTAGCTGTAATCGCACGGAAGTCATAATGTCTTCAGTCATCAACAAAGTTTCTAAGAAACTCGCGAATTTCAATCATTTCATAGTAAGCTCACATGACATGCTTCACTTTTGATGTCAAGCTGTTTGAGGAAAACCTTTGAAGTGGACGCTCCAGTCTTTATTCTACAACTTACGAAACTTTGCAATCGTAAAAATATCATTAACGGGACATAATGGTAGGTAATGGTTTCTTGAAAATACGAGGAGGAAAATGTTCTAAAACCCTCCTTAAATGGTAATGATATAGTATTACAATGACTGTCGTAAATACATCATTTGGTTCCTTCACCTTTGCTCATTATTCTGGATTTGCGTTAGAAGCTGGCAACAATCTTCAGTTGTTAAAAAAACTTAATAAATGGTAGTGTATGAGAAGGTTAAAATAAATGCTCATTTAATCAATGATATTGTTACGAGCTTCGATGTTATCACTTCGATCGCTTTATCCAAACTGTGTCAGTCGTGGCGCGTCTCGGCCTTATATAGCGCCAAAGAGAGTTCTAGAACCTTCCATTGTAGAAACATCTAGAGTGTTCGAGTACATACAGGCCCCGATCGATCAGACGTCGATAGTTCGGGAATGTTCTAGAAAGTTCTCGCATCGAAATTTCTAGAAGGGTCTTGACTACTAGTTCCGCTACTCGATACTAGATGGCGCTAGTGGTAACTACTGTCGCCATGTACTAGGCATTAATTGTGGCGCGCAACACTGCCCCCTCCTAAGACATGCTCGTCCCGAGCATTATCGGCCCCATAATAACGCGCCAGTCGATCCACGTGGACGATCTTAGGAGTACCTCTTGCACCTTTCTGTATCCGGTAGGTTACGTCATTGATCTTTGTCACAATCCGGTACGGTCCGTCCCATTTAGCTTGAAGCTTAGGAGATTTCCCTTTGCTGTGGACTGGGTTGTGCAACCACACTAGTGAACCTTCGTCGAACCCTTTATTGTTCATTTTACGGTCATAACGGGTTTTCATCTTTTCAGACATTTGCTGGCCCGATTGTCTGACGTGCTCATAAATGTCATTCATTTTGTTCCGCAAGTCATTCGCATACTCGGTTATACTGCGTGGGGCATCAGGTGGTATTCCGGTGATCAGGTCTGCAGGCAGCCGTAATTCTCTTCCAAAGTTTGCGAAAGCTGGTGTCATCGATGTACTTTCGTGAACAGCGCTTCGATATGACAACAAAAACGGTTGTATGTGCTTGTCCCAATCTCGTTGCCGGTTTTCCACAACTTTGGCTAGGTACCTCTCCCGTGTCTGATTAAATCGTTCCACCATTCCATCCGATTGTGGGTGGTAAGAAGTTGTTCTCGTTTTGTGAGTACCCATTACTCGGCAAGTTTCCTGAAATATTTGGGACTCAAAATTCCTTCCCTGATCGCTGTGAATCTCCAAGGGTACTCCAAAACGGCAGAAGACTTCATGAACCAGTTTATCTGCAACTGTTGAAGCTTCTTGGTTTGGAATGGCAAAGACTTCCGGCCACTTAGTGAAGTAATCCATCACAACCATGAAATACTTGTTACCATTATCACTTTCCGGAAACGGCCCCGCAACGTCAAGGGCTATCCTCTCCCATGGTGCACCAACATTGTACAATTTCAATGCACCCCTACTACGAGTCTGAGGTCCCTTTACAGCTGCACAACTTGTACTTTTGCGACACCAGTCCTCGACATCGTCCCGACAGTGGACCCAGTAAAACCGTTCTCGTATCTTCAGTAGAGTCCGTTTTACTCCCAGATGACCTCCTGAACAACCATTATGGTACAGCTGTAGAACATTCGGTACTTGAGCTTTCGGGACAACCATTTGCAAATGACAGCTGTCTCCCCGAGCGTTTTCCCATTTACGGCACAGGACTCCATCCTGAATCACCAAACTGTCCCATTGGGCCCAATAGCTTTTTGTGATCGAACTCATTGCCGAGATGTCGCTCCATCTGGGCTTAGGAGCTCTGGCCTTCATCCACTCCAGAATCGGCTTGATGTCCGAATCTTCCTGCTGCGCACGTTGTATGCTTTCCTTCCACTCGTTGCTGAGGTCTGTTCTGAGCATCCTCACAGGTACCACTTCCTTACCCTCTTGCCTAGTACAATGCTTGCAATCTTCAGGACAAGGTCTTCTTGACAATGCATTTGTCTTGCCATGAAGTTTCCCGTTGCGCTGTTCGACCACAAAGTCGTATTGCTGCCGCTGCTGGGCGGTGCTGTTAGCCGCACTACCCTTTGGAGACCAGCCATCTTCCCTTTCTGCAGTTCGCTTAGGGCAACTGGATCGAAGGTGGCCCCTTTCCCCACAGCCGTAGCACCTAGGGCAGTATCTCCTATTGCGGTCGCGAACTGTAGCCGCTGCAACCTCCCTGACGCGATGGGAACGATGATCCTGCCGCACAGCTTCCACCTCCAGTGCATGGGCCAAGGCGTTCTTAAGCGTCTCGTGGTGCCCGAGCCTCACAGCAGCTCTCACTTCAAGGTCGCGGATGCCGTCGATGAATGCCTGCACCAGGTTTCCATCAATAAGCGCAGGTACGGACTGGTAAGCTTTACGAACCAGCTTCTCCACTTCAAGTGCCCACTGCTGCAGGTTTTCGTTACTGCGTTGCACGCGATCCTTGAGCTGCGCACGAAACACGTGTTCCAAGTGAGCGTCGCCATACCGAGCCTCCAATGCCTCAAGGAGCTGCTCGTAAGCCACTTCCTTACCGAGAGCTTCCAGGACAGTTAAGGCCTGGTCGCGCAGGCCTAGGGTGAGAGCAGTCATGGCCTGGCTTTTATTCCACCCGTTAGCCTTCATGACAGCCTCAAACTGGATTTTGTAGGCCGACCAGGAAGAAGTTCCGTCGAACGGTGGCACTTTGAATCCACGTAGCGAAGGTGTTGTAGCTACGGGAGCTGCGATTCCATCCCCAAGTTTGAGGTAATCCAGCGTTTTCTTCACGTCAGCCATCACGGTTAGCTTCACGTCAGCCATCACGTTGTCAACCCGATTATTCACTTGGTCGATTCGGGTTTCAGCTTCCGAAAGGCGGTTGTCATATTGAGCAACCTTATCCTTCATCTCCTTCATGTCTTTCCCGAAGGTAGCGTGAAGGTCCTTTATAAGGAGCATCTGTTCTTCCTGGCGGCCCGTCTGCTCCTCCTGTCGGCGAGCCTGTTCCTCCTTGTCCCGCTGGAGCTGTTCCTCCAACCGACGAGCCTGTTCCTCCTGTCGGCGAGCCTGCTCCTGCAGCATCATCATCAGAGCAGCAAAATCTGGCGCTGATGATGCTGGAGCAGCTGTGGACGGGCCGGCCTCCGCGGTCGGTAGCTGGCCTTCCGACCTCATTGGCGTTGTTCCACCGAATCGCCTTTGGTCCGTCTCCTGCTGACGTTGACTCCGGGTACGGATACCCTCCGTGTCGTCTTTGGGTAAAACCGGCATTTTAATCCCCTCTTCTGACACCAATTGTTACGAGCTTCGATGTTATCACTTCGATCGCTTTATCCAAACTGTGTCAGTCGTGGCGCGTCTCGGCCTTATATAGCGCCAAAGAGAGTTCTAGAACCTTCCATTGTAGAAACATCTAGAGTGTTCGAGTACATACAGGCCCCGATCGACCAGACGTCGATAGTTCGGGAATGTTCTAGAAAGTTCTCGCATCGAAATTTCTAGAAGGGTCTTGACTACTAGTTCCGCTACTCGATACTAGATGGCGCTAGTGGTAACTACTGTCGCCATGTACTAGGCATTAATTGTGGCGCGCAACAATATTATAAAGGAAAGATTCGCTACGTTCATACTGAGCGACGTTCTGTATCGTTGCGTTGTTATTATAAAGTAGGTACTTACTGCGATAGATAATACGGAACGAATGACACAGAGAGAGATAGCTGATAGATCTGTAGTGTGTTGCTCGCTTCTATTAGCGGACTAAATGAAACTACAACAAATTGTCTGAATTTGTCTGCAACAATTTGCGCGCGCTAGTGCCATATCTACCTCTTTAATATAATATCATTGCATTTAATGATAATACCCGTCATAAAAATGAGTGTGATTCAAGATGCATCGTATCATCTGAAAGCCAATTCCCTTAATAAAAAATGTTAAAAATCTAATCACAATCTCATATAGTAACAATCAATGACAAAAACTTATCAAAAATTTAGGGATTTTAGAGGTGGGTATTTTTGACAGATTGACATAGATCAGACTGTGAACGTTATTAAAATTACGAGAATTGCTCCTCAGATAATCTCATTATGTTTTAAGTATATTCATTAATTAACATTTCCTTGAAAATGTCTACAAAAACTACAAATTGCATGCTCTCAAACCACCGATCATTTTTCCCGAGTTATGATTTCACAAGTTCAAAAATTTCAGTAAAAATATCGTGATTTGAGTACTATGTGTTTCTCAAGTTTAATTATTATACATATAGGTAGTAAAAAAATGGTTTACTTACCTAAATTTTTAAATAAAAGTAGATATATGTGCCCCGGAAAGTAACAAAAAATTCAACATGGTACTCGTAAACGCTGATTTAAAATTAATAAGCCCATGCCGTCCATAAAGTGTCAAGTGAGTGCTCAACTGCTAATCATCGATTCTCAATATTTACCCGGTCAGCTGTCAGCTTCCGAACATGTTCGAAACTGGGCCATGTCGGGCCACGTCGAGCCATGACGGGCCATGACAGGTGGTTCACCTACAGGCTACAACATGTCTTGTCGCGTGACCGCGTGTCGTGACGACTCTAAATTGTTATCTATGCACTTTTGGGAGCCCCACTGTTTATCATGATTTATAGTAAGTACCCCTTAATAGCTTGTCTGATTCTTTATGAGCTGTAGTTGACAAATCGTTGGCAGTACTTATTGACATTGATACTGATGATATCCATACTAATATTATAAATTCGAAAGTAACTCTGTCTGTCTGTCTGTATGTTACCTTTTCACGCCTAAACCATTTAACGGATTTTCATAAAATTTGGCAGGGAGATAGATTGCATCCCGGGGAAGGACATAGGATAGTTTTTATCGACATACCTCGCGGGCCAAGCCGCGGGCGGAAGGTAGTGAAATATAAAATAAGCTTATTTTTAACTTGTTTGAGCAAATAACTATATAATTCAGGTTAAATTGCGTTTAGTAGGGCGAGGAAACTTTACGTACTAATTATATCAATCTGCCTAGTACCCGACTATATTGAGGTCGGCTTCTAGTCTAACCAGAAGCAGCTGAATACCAGTATTTTACATGGAGTGGCTGTTTATTTGACCTCCACGACCCAGTAACTGGGTCAGACATTTTGGGCTTCTGATTACTGTCGAAGATCGACGAATGACGGCCAGGAACAACGGCTTTTAACTTTTAACTTTTTATGGTTTTCGAGGCACGGAGGGGTCTCGATGTGTAAAGGATGGTCACCCATCCACGAACCGACCGAGGCAGGCGTAGCTTCATCTTCGATCGACCCGTGCGGCTGTTATTATTTAGCCACGAGGTACGAGTTCGAGGAAACTACGATACTATTAATTAGCACCTCTCTCAGCTACCTGATTAAAGGCCAACTTGAAAAACTAGCACAAAACATATAAATAAACAACAGCAGCTCCACGTAACATAAAAAAGAAAACACGTCTTTACCTTTTGGTACCATCTTCATTTGCAATTTACATTTATTGCTTACTCACCTTTAAAACGAGATTTGCATTATTGTCATTTGTGGAAGGTGCGAACGGTTGCGTGTACGCAGATAAGGCGCGTTCCAGTTGTGGCGCAGGACAAGGCCTCGACACACATGCGCTTGCGACGCGACGGTGTTGCCAGAATGCACCTAGTTTTGGCAATGCATAATTTGAATGTCTTAAAAATTGTGGATTCAATTATGCAGTTTCAAGGATGCATAATCATAATGCCTCAAGAGAAACAGCTCTTACGCACTGCTGCCAAATACATACCTATTGTTGCCAAGTACGTTTGTGGCTTGTTCTATTTTTCGGCGTTTCTGGAAGCCTACTCTCTTAGTCCGTCAACAAAGGTACGGAGGGTGCGTAACTCCAAAAGTAGTTGATCCGTCAAAACAAGTGTCAAATTCAATTAACTGGACGAGTCAATAAATTTTGGGAATTGGGACAACTGCCAAATCGTTTTGTCATTCATAATTAATTTGTTTGGGCCCCTAACTAATCTTATTTATGTCCGTTAGAGATGAAGAGTAGGACACGCCCGTAATTTCGGCCAGAACTACGGATTTCGTGCTTTAGTTGTTTGTAGACCAAAGTACCTAGACCTACTTTGGTCTGTCCTAAAGCAGAGTAGAACCAGGTGCACAGGAATCACAGAATCTCGTCACCGATTTCAACTATGATTATTAATTATTTCTTTACTTCCTACTTACCGTAGATATATTTAAAAGTTTTACTTCACCTTCCTGCACAATTACTTTAATTTACCTTGATGTTGATGCCAATAAAGCCCAATCATCCGTTTTTCTCCCACCATCTTCCAGATCCGTCGATTCTTTCCTCCTGATTAAAATCACGATTACAACAACCTGGCAACACTATCATATCATCCGGTGTGCCATGACCTACCACCGTATAACGGGAAGCATTTGACTTTCAGTGTTTATTTGTTTTTAAAATTGTCGACCACAAAAGTAATGAGCTATTTGCATACCGCCAAGTACTGTTCACCTAACTGTATAGCCACTAGGCATTACTTATAGAGAAGCTACTAGAGACCTAGTATTTGGAACTGTATACCTAATGTCTTAACGTATATTGACTGGTTAATTATTACCTGTTTACCTGTGCATTTATATGGTATTCGAGGGTCTTTATTGTAGATGCATACCTTCTACTCTTACAAACGGTGTCTACATCTCCTTTTACTACTTTTCTATCGCAGGTATGCTGGAAGGGATTTCTATAGAAATAAGCATCAGCTTTGCATGTATTTTTTCTGTTCTTTTCGTCTTGTCTGTTTGTTTAAGTGTGTACATAAGTTATTTATTATCTAAGCCTGTGTTGTCCCCAAAGAGATTACACATACATATAGTCTTTGGTTGTTCCACTGCAGGGCAAAGGTCTTTCTTCCCTCTTTCCACTTTTCCCGATCTCCAGCTCGTGCCGCCATCTCTTTCTTGGCCTGCCGCGTAGTCGTTTCCTGTTATTTGGGATCCACTGAGTAGTGGTTTTTGCTGCTCCGACTTGCGACAGATGAGACCAGCCAAGTTCCACTTTAGTCGTATACCTACATCCGTTTTCTATTCGGTAACTGAATCACTCAGGGTTAAAGCCTTAGCGAATTTTCTGAATGTAGCTAAATCACTATTATTTGCATCTTATGATCCATAGAAGGTTCAAATTAGAAGTAAAAAAAAAAATTAAGTAATTAATTTAAATTAAGTATTTAATTGTTTAAGTAATTATAAGTATTTTTTTTAAGTTATTACTAATGCTGCTTTTTGACTTAATCTATCCAATCAAGTATCCCAAAATTCTAAATCATTAACAACAAAAAACACGATATAAATAATAAGTTCAGAAAAAAAAGAAAAGAAAGAAAAAAAAAACAGAAAAAAAGAAAGAAAGAAAGAGAAAGTAGGCATAGAAAGTAATAAACATGCGCATTTGCATACGGAAGACCTTTGTATTATTCTTACGATCATGATTGACATTGATCATCAATCATCATTGTTTATCTAACAAATCTGCTGTACATTAATAAAGCCTTGAGAATTAATGCATAGAAATAGACCAATAGAACTGTAAAGTTCTAGAACAGAAATGCTTAAATTAAATATGTCTGCCGTTCAGCGGAGGTGGTGGGTAAAGATGGAAGGAGATAAGTGTTTATTTTGACGATTGTAGGCGATACATAGCCTAACACATAACAACATAATATAATCGTGTAAATCGAAAAATTGCAAAGTAAATAGGTACCTCAATTAAAAAGTAAATAGGTACCTCAAGCACTATGACATACATTCAAGCATGGAAGCTAATGACACAGTTATAGCTATGCATTGTGCACTGTGTGTGTACTTACTGTCAGTTACCGCCTAAATCCCTGGTTTTCAAATAGTTAGAATTTTTAAATTACCTTAATTGTGCCTGTGGCCTGACTTTTTAGGGTTCCGTAGTCAACTAGAAACCCTTATAGTTTCGCCATGTCTGTCTGTCCGTCCGTCTGTCTGTCTGTCCGTCCTCGCTTAATCTCTGTGACCGTTAGCACTAGAAAGCTGAAATTTTGTAGGAGTACGTATATCAATTACGCCGTCAAAGTTGTAAAATACAATTTTGGTAAATATTTTTTTTTAGGGTAGCTCCCCTACATGTGAAGTGGGGATGAATATTTTTTTCATCATCTACCCCATCGTGTGCGGTATCGTTGAATAGGTCTTCTAAAATGGCTTAGGGGTTGCTAAAATTATTTTTCGATTTAATGCTCCATTTACGAAATATTAAATTTTAAATTGCAAATTTTTGTTCCAGTAGGGGGTCCCCCCCCCTCTAAAAGCTAAACACCGGGCTTGAAAAATCTGGAAAAATTAAAGATGATAGTGCATTTCATGAACTTTAAAGCAAAAGTATAGCGGTTAAGATAACTTTATTAGTTTAGCAGTAATAGTCGTTGAACTTGGGTGTTGGATAATTTTGTACCAAATACAAAATCCTTAGCATTAATCCTTTAAAGTGACTAGACTAGAGATGAAGTAGTTGCTTGTTTATAATGGGTAAAGACTTGCATTGAAAACCAAAATATGTTTTTTTTTTTAACCTATTCAGAATAAAGAACAACAGAATCGTACTACATTGTGATAACGGGCTACTACGGAACCCTACACTGTGCGTGGCCCGACACGCACTTGGCCGGTTTTTTTTAATATCTCGTTATTACTGAGCCACATTAAATCACATGATTGGACTAAATGAGAACAAAACCACATGATTACAAAAAAGAAACGCAACTCAACCTGTGGTTTCAAATTATCCATCTAAACCACCACGCTTGTGATTCTATTTTAGCTTCTTTTTCAACGAATATGTAACCTACTTTCGAATTTTGGTCTATAAAACGAGTTTGTTTTGCTTTTACGCCTATCTGGCGTACCGAAGGGCAAAGGTCTCACCTTGCTGCGTGCCGAGCAACATGGCGCGTGCCTCGGCTGCCGCATGGTGGATTTAAATACTTTCCTCTGCTTATAATAGGATCCCATATTACTACCTGCACTGTAATAAAACTGTTACGATATTCGAAGCGATTCATGTGACATTTCTATATCGGGTGCACGATCGATTTTAGTCCCCGTAATTGTCTAAATTTGGGTGCAGGTCGAGGTTTTGGAAGGAGAGATCGTACCAACCGGCAGCTTACTTAAAAAAAATGGGCAAGATTCTTTGCAGAGATTTTGATAATTTTTGCAGCAATTCAAAATGCAATCTGCAAAATGCAAGCTTAGATAATTATGAAAACAAGAAAAGTCTCATGAATAATTTTCCTACTACTTTCCTTTCCTTTTTTTCTCTCCTTTCTTTCTTATTATTTTCCTTTCCTTTCTTTTTCCTTTCTTTTACACCTTTTCTTTTTTTGAGGGATAGGTACTCACACTAATTATACATTTTCAAAAATATGACTATGTTCTAACAAAAGTCAACACAACAAATCAACCAGTTCTCGAAGTCCGGAAATTTTCATGTAAGCACCTAACCTCTAAGTAAATATGAATAAAATTATAATTATTTTGAACATTATTACAAAGAAACGTTTGATAAAAGTGACATAGAGAAAATAAAGCACCCTATCAAGGACCCTAGACAATTGAACATCAACATTTATAAACACAATAATGGTCTCCACGACAATCACGAACCTGCGTTAATGATTTATTTATATTTTCTCGAAACTAATAGGTACAATGAATGATAACAATTTAACACTTTTCCTATTATTTTTGTTGGCTTGTTCCTACAAAATAATAAAAGTAAATGTATCTTCATTATGCATGCGGAGTTTGCCTGTAAGTGATTGTTGCACTATTGCATACATACATTCGCATGTTACCTTTAGCACAGAACCTGTGTAAACAATAATAATTGTTGGTGAACCAAATAAATAAAAATAAAAAAATGTCTACATCATTACCTATTCAAGAACCTAATCGCGTAACACACATTTAATCACAATCTAAATAATTTTGAAGGATATTTCAAAGATAGTTTGTCTGCTCGACAACGTAAATAATGCAATGTATGTTATCGAACTGTCAAAATTTAAGCCATTCCTACTGTCAGTGTGTTCACAATTACCGCGCTAGACTACACTACTTACGAGGACTACTACATAACAGCATTATTGTCTTCAAAGTTATCTTCGACGAACAAGCTATGTTGCTGTTCTTTACAATGTAAGAGTAATTAATTGTTCATTTGTAATACTAATAATGTTATCTACTTAAGAAAGACCCTGCCTGATGCTGATGCGATATCGATGTTTCTGTTTTCCTAATATATGACTGAACAAGATAATATATGTACGGTTTAGGCGCAGAATGCTCACTTCTCAAAATGGCAACTGAGTCTCTAATGGACTAATTCTCAAAATGGCTAATTCTATAAATGACTAATTCTCAAAATTCAGTAAGAGACAGACCAAAATAAATTCGGAAAATTCATTGATAGAGGCATTTTATTGTAAACTGAATCTTCAAAGTAACGTCTTTTTATGGCATGTTAACTCATCCAATTATGATGATAGTCACTACCTTTTCGCGTCCTCCTTCTTTTTAGCGTGCCGATGCTGGCATTAAAAAAAAAAAACCGGCCAAGTGTGTATCGGGCCACGCACAGTGTAGGGTTCCGTAGTAGCCCGTTATGTTATATTTTGTTTTTCAATGCAAGTCTTTACCCGTTATAAACAAGCAACTACTTCATCTTAGTCACTTTAAAGGATTAATGCTAAGAATTTTGTATTTGGTATAAAATTATCCAACGCCCAAGTTCAACGTCTATTACTCCTAAACTAATAAAGTTATCTTAACCGCTATAGTTTTCCTTTAAAATTCATAAAATGCACTATCATCATGATTTTTTCCAGATTTTTTAAGCCAGCAGTTTAGCTTTTAGAGGGGAGGGGGGGGGACGAACTACTGGAACAAAAATGTACACTTTAAAGTTTAATATTTCGTAATTGGAGCATTAAATCGAAAAATAATTTTAGCAACCCGAAGTCATTTTAGAAGACCTATTCAACGATATCCCACACGATGAAGTAGACGACGAAAAAAATATTCATCCTCACTTCACATGTAGGGGAGCTACCCTAAAAAAAATATTTTCCAAAATTTTATTTTACCACTTTGTCGCAGTAATTGATATACGCACTCCTACAAAATTACAGCTTTCTAGTACTAACGGTCTCTTAGAAAAACCTCGGACAGACAGACAGACGGACACGACGAAACTTTAAGGGTTCCTTGTAGGAACTACGGAACCCTAAAAAAGAAGTAAAATTTTTGGTTTGGCCCAGCAGTCAGCATCCTAATTGCGTAACACACTCTTAATCACAATCTGAATCATTCTGTAGGATATTGCTAATCCATTGCTTCAAATGTTCGAAAAAATTTAATGTGCGCATGCAATTAATGTTGTTGAACTGTCAAAATAAAACCGTTGCTACTGATTGTGTGCGCAATTATCCAGCAGTTCTCAAATCACTCACTAACTCTAACACTCGCTGATGCATACCTACGTTAGGTTTACAGTCAGTTAATTAGGTTCAGTGTTATGAAACAGACTTAATATTCTGTAGGTACCATTGTTCTCATCAGTCGTCTCCGCAGACCACCATGACAGGTCCACGTCGTTTCATACGACACCCATGGGAAATGATGGCGCAACATATTCGCAGTCGTGACCACAACGTAACGTGGTCTGCCATTCAGTATTACGCTAACTAATTCGCGCAAACCGACCACAGTGACAATGCCTGCATATTATAGCCACCCATGTGGCAATAATTGTGAAAATATTACATATATGATTAATGTAATACGAGTGTGAGAACTCGTGTAAAAATGTAATTAAGAAGTCATAAAATAATTATCGTTTTGATTAATTATTTTGTTAATGTCTAGTCTTGGGCAGTAAGCAGGGAAATGGTTCATTTTTGGGTCATCGTTTTCTTAGATCATCATCATCATCTGCCTAGCCTTTTCCCAACTATGTTGGGGTCGGCTTCCAGTCTAACCGGATGCAGCTGAGTACCAGTATTATACATGGAGCGACTGTCTATCTGACCTCCACAACCCGGTTACCTACTGGGTAATGCGGTACCCTATGGTAAGACTGAAAATTTAGAAATAAAATAAATAAATAAATGATAATAAATTTAAATGTAGGTAGTATTACATAATCAGCCTAAAACCTTTCCACTGCTGGGGATATAGGCCTCCTCTCTAGAGGAAGTGGGCCGTAATCCACCACGCGGGCCAAGTGCGGGTTGGTGTAGTATTGGCACAGAATAACTAATAGTACTGGTATTGGTTCAGATAAATGATGGTAGATTCTCTTTTGATGAAACCTCTTCAAATGAATAAGTAATTTACACTGCTCAGCCGTTAGTAATGACAACCGTGACTATACTGACGGCTTTGATGTGTATGATTTATTTATTGTTGCAATAAACTGTTTACTCAATAGGTCAGATATTATTACGATTTCTCGTTCCCAATTGAAATCTAATTGTAGTACGATAAACGAAGACCAATTAGAGTTGCACCATCGATCTGCGCACGATTCGATTGTGAGCTGTTAGGTAGATTTGTCACGTTTGTGGACTAAGGTTATGTCTAGTAGATAGAGGGTGTTGCTAGAGATTATGTTTATTATCGCTTCTCTAGCCAAGTATGTAAATATCGGACATGATTGTAGTACTTTCTATACCAACCAGATAATATTCGTCGGCTTTCTAAGAACAGTGCATTGCAGAAAGCGTTCATTACCAGCAGGGTAATTACCAGTGATCGGAATAGGCTGAGTATATTTACCTAAAGTTTAAAGAACAGAGACGGAAATCGGAGACTTCCTTAGGACTAATATTTTTTTACCGGTAAATTTACCGGAACTTTAATTATGTAACTTTCAATATCTTATTTTATCATTAACATTATAAATGCTTTAATAAATAGAAAAAAAAAATAACAAAATAACTTTTGGTTAGAAACTTCAGGATCAAACCTGATAGTGCTAGGTCTTCTCTTAAGGTGTAAGGCTTTTACACTTACCTATAAGGTACCGCACTTATTCATTCTTCAGACGTCGGCGATATTTCGTCGTTTGCAATATTGTAATTGCATAAAGAAATCGTTTGAACAGTTTGTAAAGATTATCTGAGCTAAAAACTGCAAAATAAGGGTGCAACTAGATCCACACATTAAAGAAAATACCTACTAAAGAAAATACCTACTAGCGTTATGTAAACAAAACATTTGCTGTTTTACTTAATGTGAATGTATGTATAATTTCCACGCTGATAAGGGAAATTACAGGAAAACAAACTGATTGCTACTGAAGTTGGGTTACTCCCGTTTGGGAACGCTCCCGTTTGGTAACGCTACCTAACACACACCTTAATTTCGGAATCTCATTCAGAATCAAAATGTGTTACGCAATTAGGGTGCTGGGGGCTTAAAAGCCCACTTTGGAGAATCATAAAAGGATAACATTATCAATTACAATATGGCGAAGGCAGTCCGTGTTTTTCTTTTTTTTGCTGCTTTACGTAGGTATAATCAAAGAGATTGGGATTGAATTTGGATTGGATTGATTGGTATTTTAGCACAGACAAAAATAATAACTGAGAAATGCTTCAATAATGGGATTTGATACGATTAACTTAAAAGTTAACTGTCCATTATGTCATCCTTTTATGATTCTGCCAAAGTGGCCTTTTTAGGCCCCCTGATCTTATCGGCAGCTAATAGTCAATGAAGGGAAATGGGCTAACCTTGTGGGCGAGGACTAGCCTGCCGTAGTAAGCGAGGCGTGTACGTACTCTGATAGAATACCTTAACAAATATTCGCCGTGATTCTTTAAATTGACATAACTTTTTTATTTATGAACCGATTGACATGAAATAAACACTAAATGTTAAGTGAAGCTTACTACAATATATTAGTGAAAACCGCATCTAAATCGAATAAGCCGTTTCTGATATTAGCGTGCACAAACATACAGACAAACAGACAAACAGACAAAAAAAAAATTAATTACAATTTCGGGTTCGGCATCGATATAATAACAACCCCTGCTACTTTTTTTTTATATTTTTCCATTGTACAGACACCGCTTTTCTACAATTTTATTATATGTATAGATATTTGGATTGATTGTCATTGTAGAAAAGATCAACTATCAGTTCTTCAATCAAAAGTAAAGACACTTTTTACTTTCTGGCAATGTTGGTGTACCTTGCCATTAAATTATGAATCACTTTCAAGTTTGCCAAAGCTTTATATGCCACAATGCTCGCAAATTGACAATAAAACTTCAACAATACACTTCCTCTGACAGTTTCCAACGTAGGTAATTGAAGTAACGCAGTGACATAATTGAGACAATTTTCTCATTCTATTTCTGTACCTAAGCCAATTTCAATCCTCAGCGGTAGATGCTCGCGATCTACTAATTCTGACAGCTTTGTAAATTGTGACCTCGTTGGCCTAGTAACGTTATGTGGCTCTATTAGGAGCAAGGACTCGTTCAATATATTTTTTGCATTGTTAAATGTGGGTGCCAAAGTGGGAGTGGGCCGGACACGTCTCACGAATGCACCCGGAGAGTTGGGCAAAGATCGTCACTCACTGGACGCCTGAGGCAGGACATCGCCGTCGAGGTAGACCAAGGCGAAGGTGGCGTGACGATCTAATATCATTTGCAGGGCCAACATGACCAGAGATCGCACAAGACAGGGAAGTTGGGAAGAAAAAAGGGGCGGCCTTTGCCCAGCAGTGGGACACAAAAAAAAAATCTGGGCCCTACATTTAACAATGCACCCACATAGGACCCACATTTAAAAATGTATCATCAACTTCTATCCAATTTTTGTTTCCTGAGATGGAAATTCGTATTGAACGGAACTGCATTGCTAAAGAAGCAGAGAGAGCAGTGGTGTGGTGGCCCAGTGGTACCGGCCTTACGAGTTTCATGTACGAACCCCAACATGCGCTTTATTTTGTCCATTCCATCACCACTGCTCTCAAAAACGGTGAAAAATCGTGAGGAAACCGCCATTTCCTAGAACCAAAAATTCTAAGACATGTGATATCTACCAACCTGCTCTGGGCCCGCGTGGTGAATTACGGCCCATTCCCTCTCAACGAGAGGAGGCCTGTGTCCCAGCAGTGGGTAGGTATTATAGGTTGATTATGCATTGCTAACGTAACGGACAGGGGACATAAGGATCATAATGGTGGGAATAAAGAAGGAACACGGTACTTGGAAGTGTAATACACAAAATTATAATAAGAGTTTTTCTCTGCTGATGGGTTTGCGAGTTTTGCTCAGTGATTAATTACAAAACTGTAGCATATGATTAGATGCGCAACTTCAAAAGTTTTTACAACTGGGTGGCAATGTCATCTCACATCTCAATTTCTTTGCCAAACTTGACACACAATATTTTAACGTCAATCAAACAGTGCCCAAAGATAAAATGAAACATCAGCAGAGTCTTCCTTTTTCTTTACGGATGTTTTGTCACGACGAAAACGGTTCGTGGGAGGGCCACATTTGTTCCTGTGGGATGCGAGAAGCCACACAAAAGATACAAAATAGCCGTTGTAAGACATGTTACCATAACACAGAATTGCTTTTCTTTACGTGTACTTAGGGCTGGCAAACGTTTTTTTTGGTCAGGTACCTACTTTATGGTCTCAAATATCAGTCGGTGACACTCAATATATTGGGTTACTCCCGTTTGAGAACGCTACCGTGTGGTGACAATAGTAGAATCAAATTACCATAATAAACTGTCAAAATATTATGACAAGTTACCGTCACGCTTTTGGCAGTGTTCGATTATAATTTTGCTCCGCATTAGCTTTGGGAGATTCGATAAGAGTTGATAATTAACACTCGTTGGTAATTTTGCAATATAACTTATCCCGACAGAAAATACTATCCACTTCTGACTATGCTCGCGTACCAGCAGACTGGTATTATCCACTTCAGACTATCCGAAACTGGTAACTACTTACTCTATTGTCATACAAACGCCATCGCAGCACCTATTAACTAACGCACCTCATGTCGGCAAGACTGCATAGAAATTAAGTGACAGTAATTTCATTCAGTTGTAGGAGACACATAGAGAAACACTTTGGGTTACCTAGTCAGTGAGTAAATACTAAATAGGTACTACGAAACGAAAAGCACAAGGCTAAGCCCACTTGCTATCAAACATTCTACTCAGGGAAGAGACACAAACGAATTCAATTACTAACAACATACATAATTATGTATAGTCAACCTATAACGTTGCCACTGCTGGGACCACGGATATGCTGGGACCAAGGGCCATAATCCACTACGCGGGCCGTGAGTTGGTAGATGACGTATGTCTTCGAATTTTTGGTTTTAAGTCATACCGGATTCCGCAACCAAGTGCATTAGTATCAGACAAATGCGATGTAGATGCATATTTACACAGCCTTACGAAAAATTTCGTAAATCTCGCACATTCCTTTCAACACTCAACCCTGATCTTGCCGGGGTAGGTCCACAATGACGGTCGTCGGCTCGGGAGCCAGTAGTTGTGCCGGTGACCTATGAGCTCAGGAGACTTGCCTTTTAAGGGCCGGCGCCGGCCGCAGCCGTGTCGCAACGTGCGCGAGCGATGCATGCTTTGTACCTGTTCGACATGTCACATTGAGGTCACCAATTGATTCTGGAAGCCTTAAAGGCTTGTAGTTTTGTTGTCTTGTGTATTTACATGTCTCCTACAAGGGAACCTAAATCTTGCAGGGTTATTGCGTGACATACTAATAGTAGGAATGGCTTTCACGATGACAGTTCAACAACATTCATTTTACATTGTTGAGCGGACAAATTTTTCAAACATGTGACGCAATGGATTAGCAATATCCTTCAAAATTATTCAGCTTGTGATTGATTCGTGATAAGGAAGAGTGAAGACGGTGCGTTACGGGTAGTCAGAAGCCCGAAAGTCTGACAACCAGTCTTACCAAGGGGTATCGTATTTCCCAGTAACTGGGTTGTGGAGGTCAGATAGGCAGTCGCTCCTTGTAAAATACTGGTATTCAGCTGCATCCGGTTAGACCCCAACATAGTTGGGAAAAGGCTAGGCAGATGATGATGAAGGAAGAGTGAAGACATAAGGTATAATGTATGCAAAGTAACCACAATCCTAAAGCTGAACAAAGTACACAGCTGGCAACTCGATTGCCGATTACATGTACATTTTAAGACTCGTCAATTGTAAGAACGTTAGGAGATGAATGTAAATATGCACTCCGAGTCGTTATAAAGGCCTCTCTGGTAGAATTACCTACCTGATTTAAAATTTCTACATATAAATCATTTGGTGTAGGTACATATTAAAGAGTATTCTATCACAACATTGCCATAGCCAATGTGGCTACTGCTGAACTCTTCCTTTGAAAAAAAAAAGCGCAGGCATAGCTTCTGTTGCTAACTTTTAGACATGGAAATTTTATGAAACGTGCTAAATAAGTGCCGATAAAATCAGCTAAAATATTTAACATCAGTAAATAAACCGTGAAATAAGTGCACGTACTGTCCAAACACCTACCTATTTGATATTTCAAGGACTATCGTAAAGCGATAAACTCATTGACACGCTGCCCGTGTAAGATCGGAAGCGACGCGTGTGCGCATGACAATAGCGACAACACACGTAAAAGCTTCGTGTTATTAATTATTAATAGTGTTAATAATACGGTCACATTGCGATTGCGAATTTGTGCACTGATACCATTTTTGTATTTAACAAGCCGATCTTTATGATACGTTACGAGCAGTGGCTGTTATGAATCGATGATGACTTGAAATAATGAGTCGTTAGCTTACTTACGTTTACTTTATTAGGTGATGCCTATTAATTAAGTGTTAATCACCTAACAACAGAAAAGTCACCTTTTTAGACTCTTGACCATTTTTGACTACATAACCTTAGTTAGACCCTTCTTTCTTATATCTATGGTTAGACCGTACATTTTACGCGACTAGGTAGATAAGTGTAAATTTAACTTAGTGCACCATAAAAATTACATTTTACACTAGGTAGGTGTGTGTGGCTGTAAGTTACACTATCTTTATTTTATAATTGTTGTTAAAACATTATTTTCCTTTTTTTTTGTATTTTGTGTTTTACGAACTGTGTCCAAATGGACGTTATTCTTTCTTTAGGAAAATATTTATCTTGTAAATTCCTGTTTTTCCAACACCAAAGTTTAAATTTTTTGTCAATCCTAATGAATCCTTTTCTCTCTTTACAGTTGGAAAACGTTCAATGCTGTTTGGACTTCCTTCACGCACAAAAAGTTCAGGGATTAGAACAAGTAACAGCTGCGGACATCCGGGATGCGAAACTAAAAGCAGTATTGGCACTATTTTTCGCGCTGAGCAGACATAAACAAGCGACCAAACAGAGAACAGCGCCATCTAGTGGTAATGCTTTGAACGCCGGGAAGAATTCAAGCGAAGATGTTTCACTAAGTGCGGTACAACGCATAACAGGTGGCAGCAGTTGCGATGAAATACTAACAGCGTGTGCCAATAACGTCGAGATGACGACGTTAACAGCAAATAGGTAAGTTTCTTGATAATTAATAAGTCGTTTTTTAGTGACAGTTGTTACCTTTTCAGAATTAATTGAATTTTTTTGCTTCGGTATTAACGCCATCTATCATCTATGTTGTTTAAACTTAGTGGATACAGTTGAACTCTAAGCGTTGCAGTTACTCGACGCTAGATGGCTCTCATACAAATTTTGAGTTAAATTTATAATCAGATGCTAGTTGCACGATGTTTTTCTTTTACAATATTTTAGTAACGAAGCTTTCACCATGACGATGCGGACGGTACCAATGTACCAATAAAAAAGCAATCGAAAATGTGCACAACCCATTATTTTAAGTTAAATGTTGTTGTTATCGTCTTAAAAAAAGCAGAGAGGATTTATGAGTTAAGTAATAATTTTTCTCTGACGTTTCTACTTTCCAACATTTATGATTAAGAGCGTTTGCTTCTAAGATAAGAGGTAACTTCGTTTTATGTGAAACTGGATAGGTACCTTACAATTACAGGTACTTAAATGCCCACTGTGCCCAGCATATAATCATTCTAAATCGTTTTTCAGTCTTTGAAATAACCTTTATTCATAGCTTGTGTTACGATCGTAAATGGGTAGGTGTGTGTCAATGTCAATATACATATAGATACCTACTTACTTACCTAGGTATCTACTGGCCTGTTTCAAAGTTCACCAACTGTTCTCAATTATTTTCGTGCTCAGTTCCGAACTTGGACGCGCGATCTTCGTAGCTAAGCATTTATAAATAAATCTGTTTCCGAGCTTAGATATGCCGCTTTGGGAGTCATGTGTATTCCATATTCTTGTTTATCTTTTAGATTTCAGGAGGCTACACTCCTAACTAGGACTGAAACCTAAACTACTTAGAATGTGGAATACCTACCTACAACCAATCGGACGCTCGGTATTTAGGGACAATCAGAAGGCGTAGACTACCGTAGGTACCTATGTATGTCCGTATCTAACAACCTGAAACAAAATTATCACTAACTATACTGCTAACTATACTTACCCACTTTAGTCAGAGATGAAAAATAAGATGATCTTTCTAGGCAGACTTTCAAAATGTAGTCGAAGAGTGGTTTTAATTTTCATCTGTTTTTATGGTTAAAAGTAGAGCTATTTAATGGATGAACATGAGTCTAGGTTCGTAAAACGCTAGGCCTGGGACAAAACAAACACAACATTTTAAAGCTAATCTCGAGTTTATTCGGAAGATCGGAAATGCCTACCGCGCAGAAAGCTATAATTCTCGTGAACGGCCGCCCAGTGACATTTCTATTTCTGACTAGCGCCCTCTATTGGCGAGTTGCCGAGATGAGCTGCAGGTTTACTCATGTTCTATGTTAGTAAACAAAGACTGCATTTGGCAACATGAACTTGGGACACGGACTTTACCTTTGGCAACGTTTTGTAGACGTTGAGGAGAAATCGATGATTGTTCGCCTTGTGCACGATGGAAGTATGTATCTAGGCAGGTAGGTGCACTGTCTGGACATCGTTTACCTTTAAACTTACGTTCTACTTGTATTATGTAGAATGAGTGATAGAAATAACCATCTTCTTCCATATTGCAATTTTAAAACATATACATAGGTACGAACACACATACAAAAACATACGAAACTACAGAACGGCTCTCGCTGTTACGGCACTAAAATAATCATGGGAATAACAAAAAAAAAAATTTAATCAATCAAGCTTCAAATTACCTATATCCTTTAGCGTGACAGATTGCCCTCGGTGCACTCGATTCACCAGACGTCCATTAAAAATATTCATTTAATTCAGATAAGTACCTAGCCATACATAAAGGCGAACGGCAGGCTTGTATTGGAATTTCCTACAGCTAATAAAATTTCGTGTTTTGCTTTTTGTTTTAATTGGTAGTTAATATGATAGACAAGTCCTTTTTAAATTCTTAGATTTTTAGAACTTGGGACGTAAAAGTTATAACCAGTTTTATTTTTTAATGTTATGTACTAGTGTACTAATGTAAATTGTTATATATAGCGAAAGTACTATCAAGAGATAGAGTATGTAGGGGCAGATGCTTAACTCAACGTAAAAACGGCTACATAATTCGCTAAATTGTTCAGATGCAGTCACAAACCACAATCCAAAACAACAGCAAAGAACTGAACTGAAAGACAGATTTTCTTTATCTGTCAATAAAATTTTTGCCAGAACAAAAAAAAATATTGATGACGAAAATCATTCCTATCATTAAATCGTTAACTATTATGATTTTATGCAACAATTATGCATTCATAAGTATAATATATGTGTTTAATTATATTTAATGTTATTTCCATTTCTAATTAATTATCATTTCGATATTTGTGTTATTTTACATAATAATATGGCAACTTCTAAAAACATAACTGCGTTTAGTTAACGATTTTATGACGTTTATTTATTAAAATATTTTTATTGATATTATTAATTAATCCAAAGTTCTAAAAATAGTACACTTGCATGAAAATAAAAGGCTTAGTTGCCTTAATAAGTGGTACAAATTCTATAACCGATCAACAAAAAAAATATGCTGTACAAAATCTGCCGTTCGCCTTTAGAGTAGCATTTGTTAGATTACAACTAGTCTAATTATTTTATCACACTACCATGAGATCAAAAGCAATAGAAAAATACAACAAAACAAATCCAATGCGAAAGCACCAGAGGTTACATTGCATGCGAAGACCCCAGTGCTTTCATATTGGACAATCAATATTTTTATAAAGTACCCTCAGAATGCTGTAGCCACTGCCACCTCTCTTCTGCATTAGGGAGGCAGCTCTCTTGAGCTGCCTCCCTGATCCCTCCCTGATCATGATCTCTCCCTCCAGAGGAGCTCTTGCGCAAGATTGCGAAATAATCATCAAATTCAAAAGTCATTTATTCAAATTAGACTGAGAATCAGCACTTTTCGAAAGTCAAAATTACATAAGACAGTGTCCTAAAACGCCCGCCCTCTATCTGAACGAGCCTCAGTAAACATGTCATACATTATGGATACTTATTCGATGTCTGATGAATCGAGTGCACCCGATAGTCAGGAAGGCTACAAAGCAAACAACTAAAATCAAATAAATCATTCCACAATTTTACAACACCCAAATAAACCCAAAGAAACCTCCAAATCTCCCATAAAACACACAACAGGTAGCAACGGCCACCTTAAGTACCCAAAGAGCTATTTACATGTTAATAAACAGTATTTTCTACTGCGGCTGACGACCCTCAGGCCCTCAGCCCTCTTGACACCAGAGCCGGTCAATGCTTTCCTGATTGCGAGCACAATGCGAGGATGTCACGTCAGGAGTCCCGAACTTGACTCACGACAAAGAGCTAACAAGCCATTGTTTGTCATTTGTTGCGTCGCCCGCTTCACTGACTAGCACGTGCTCTGTTTTGTATGGGTAAAAAACGTTTTCATTATAGTCTACAAGTTTTAAATATCTACTGTCTACTGGTTTTAAACTTATGACAGTTGGAAATTTGGTAGGAATTGCGTAAATGGATTTTAAATTAATTTTAAATTCTGTTTCGAAGTTTTTGACAGGTTTTCTGTCAGTTACAGCATAAAATAATGATAAAATTGCTAAAAGAGATGGCGAGGTTTTGTTATTCAAGTTCTTCGTAAGCTGTGGATAAATAAGGTTAATAACAAACTCACTTAACACAACTTAATTACTATCCTCTTTAAACTAATGCAGCCGAAAGTGGCTTCCAAATCAGTAAGTAAATGTTTGTGTCTAAAAATATCTGACGTTATTTTCAATCCAAAATATTTGGATTAAGAAAACAGCCAATCACAACATTCAAAACTTTTAATTAAAAGAAGTTTCTAAGACACAGATGTTTGTTAGTGCCCAAGTAACATCAAAGCAAAAGTGAGTGCATTTCTCGCCAAAGAGGACCGGTCCACATTTAGAATTCTGCCAGTTTTTCACATAGGTGAACAACCGGGGGCGCACGTTTATACAATGGGACCACTTTCCTTACCGGGCCGGCCCATGTAAGGGCCCGGGCCCGCAGAGACCAACTGAATACCTTTTATGTGCTCTGGGTAAACACTTAAAACAGATCATTAAGTATAATGATGTAAATTGTGTAACACATCAAATGTCGCTGTGACATTCAACGTGATGCAATCATTGTGATAGTGATATTATGGCCCATTAACGGAATAACTCATTCTTTTCTATTTTGGGAATGTCTTTCCCATCTGGATTTCGATCTTGTAGGTTATCTTGCTGTTTTCTGATTCACTTACGAAATAGGCGTTTCGGTTCCCATTTTTAGAAATACATATATCTTCCCTATCCATTAAAATCCTGGAAGAATTGAAAAATGTTTAAACAATGCATTCTTCAATTCATTCCAGTTGGTTTCAGTACAGTTTCGTTTGATGTTAAGAAAATGTTTGTAAATAAGACAAAAACATTGCAGGTTGAACAGCCCGCACACGACTGGAATTTTTCTTCAATCATCGTAACGCTATAAATGATAAATGATTTATTTTCTGTAAGTAGGTTTTTACAAACACTTTTACACGTCATCATATTTTTTAAACTAGATGTGGTCGGCGTTTCCTATCTGACTACTCTGAGAAGAAAGGCCGAAACAAACTCAGAGGTCACAGTCTCTATATCTACGATCCTCTGGAGATTTGTCAAATATTTCAGTTAGGTACACAGCCCATATTTTCGTCAAAGCATCTCTCATTTCAAAGGAATCTCGAAGGAGTAAAGAACCCCAACGAAATACGAATCGATAACACATCATCCTGCCAAGAAGAAACATAATAAAAACAAATGAAGGTATATATATCCTAACAGTTACAAATAACAACGAACTCGTTGATACTAATTACCAAGCTCGCAATGACTTCTCCTGACACGGCGATCAATTTTATTGTAACCGATGCGAAAAGTCTTCGAAACTTAATTCTCAAGATAACGGTATCATGACAGATGACAGAATCATCGCTCATTTTAAATAACAGGCCGGCTTCGACTCCTGTCGCGATAAGTGTACAATTACTGAGGGCTGAGGGGGCAAGGGTTCGAGTAGCCAATTATGGAAGTTAGGAATGGTGGTTGGTGGTGTGAACTTAAGAGCTCGTATCGAATTTCTCGTTTAGTTGTCAACATAAACACCCACCCGCCTTGCCTACGCTAATTGCTGCTTAGAACATTTTTTAACCCCTCTGTTTTCATAAGGTCTTGATCTTTTGTGCGATCGTCTGCGGCTTTGCAACTCAGCACTTATTTGTATCCTATTACATAAATTACGATCTGCTTCTCTAATGGCATAATCATTTATGTAAATGGTATGATCCTTTTAAAACATATCGCTTTCGACCCGAAAGCCGACCGCTACCGCATGTTTTGGTATGTTCCTACTGTCAGCAGCCGCGGCGTGTCATGGCGTGTTTGTTTACATATCTCTCGCGCCGCTCGTCACTATCGTCTGTCTATTCCGTCAACAAACATAATTCTCTTACGCTCTTTAATGGTAATGGCATACACAAATACCCACAGCTAGTTCAGGGATGTGGTTTTGGTTGCTTTTTAAGTTTACGTAGATTCACTTCGTAGCTCACTGGTGTTGCAGGCTCATGTTTTTTTAGTTTTAGTCGAAAATGGCGCTGGCACTGAAATGCGTTTACTCAGAAATTGACCGTATATTTATTAAATTCAAAGAAATCAACACAAATTAACTGAACACAAAGCCCTAGCTTTGAAAGTTCCAGAAACTTTTGAACCTCGCCAACCGAAATTGATTCACGTAAAACCGTCAAAAACACGAAACACCATAGCGAATTTTTGTAATAACAAAATGTCTCCTGCAGACTCGAGCATTTCGAGCAAGTCGGTTCGTTTTACGATCGCTCGAGCTCGAGCTTGACGGGCCCCTGTTGAAATATCCACTTATTAAACTGCACTCTTTATTGCTCGTAAATTACGCCTTATGAGTTCAATGCTTCGTTTAATCCAACTGCTGTTAGAAATGGACAATACGTGCTGCTCTTAGGGTGTAGGTGCCGGTTGAGGCGGTGAAAGGATGTCTGTAACTGAATTGTTCTTGAGTGATTTGGTGTTGAAACTGAAACTGAAGAAATTAGTTTAACACGGGTTCAAAAACCGGCTCAGTGCGAGTCAGACTCGCACACGAAAAAAGAAAAAAAAGAGGATTCCGTACCACAAGGCATAAAACGCCGAAGAAAACGTTTCTTTTATACCCCTTTAAATTTTAACTTTTTTTTTTTTATTATTCGTTGTTATAGCGGCAACAGAAATACATCATCTATGAAAATTTCAACTGACTAGCTATCACGGTCAGTGGAGTCTTAGTAATAGGATCCCGTTTTTACCCTTTGGGTACGGAACCCTAAAAACAGCTAAGGCCAATAAGTATTAAAAATTAAAAAAAAATGGTTTTACTTGACATATTTAACATGATCTAGGGGTAAAGATCAATCAATTAACTCAGCCTAACACTGTCCACTGCTGGACATAGGCCTCTCCCAGGCTGCGCCAAAACACCTGTCCTCCGCTCTCTGCATCCAGTCCGTCCCAGCCACCTTCATCCATCTAGCTGGGGGGGGGGGGGGGGGGGCTGCGTGGTAAAGATGGATGAGCTAAAATCCTATAAAATAAACCTACACTTATAAAAACTACGTCCAGTGTCTTATTATTTGAAGCTAAATGTAAAACAAGCGTTACAGTCAAGGATATAATACTTATTCTCAAGCTGTTATACGCTACTATTTCTACAACTACCTGATAGAATAAACTAAAACTTTATCATACAATTTAAAGTCTTGCAATTCTCGTGTTCCTCTGAAACTTAACAGCCCGCATCGACACCGAGCCCCTATAGAAAACTCCGAACTTTCGCGTGTAAAAGGCGTTAAGAATCGTGTCTCCAAAATATATCCTCTCTCTAATATTGATGTTGTTACCTACTTACTTACACCATACATACTGACAGTATGATGGCAATATTACACGGTTTAATTTAAGAAAAATAGAAAAGTGAATGAAGAGGTAAAGCTTGTAAGTTGGGATGTAGAAGGTAATCTCAGGAAGTACTGATCCGCTTTCGAAAATTCACTGCTAGAAATTTATAATATTGCCGGGTGCCATAAGGTTTGTTTTTACAGTACTTATAGTTGACTACAACGTGTGCGAAATCGCGGGCAGTAGCTAGTTTAATATAATTATACAGGGTTCGCGAAAAGAAATCTGCTAATCCCTACATTGATGTTAACAGCAGATTTTTTTTCGCGATTTCAGGTTTGATCCCATAGTAAAAGTTGGTCATAATGATGAGTACAATGACCTCTTAAAAGGTTGTTAATGTTTTACCAATAACCCTATATTTATTGAATGATTCACTTCTATATTTTCAATAGTACAATTCGGTTGAATCACACAAATTTAAAAACAAAAGTGACCCGTGTAATATTGCCATAATGTTCCCGTGTCTATATCGTCCCTTGCCATCGACACCACTTCAAAAATATAATTCATATTTTCTCACGTTCGTATTATAAATCATTCTGCTTTTAGATGTTCCACGAATAGTTTAATCCGTTTTACAAGCGAAAGGGGAATTAGTTGATTCTTAAGTGAGCCGGCGCATTTCCGCATTGTTTCAACACTTTGAACAGCGGTTATTTTAATTGATGTTATTAGAAATTGGGGAAAATAGATTTATATCTTGTGTTCGAGGGAATTATTGTGACATATTGACGAAGTTTGTGTGTGCGTTTCGTTGCAGTTCGTTAGTGGGCCGCACTGCAGCAAATTCTTGTGATGCGGGGTGAAATGTGTCCCCGTTTACATTTTGTTTGCATTTTGCATGCTGCTCATAGTGCTCTTACATAGAACGTTTAAACTTTAGAACGGTTCATGTGGTTTATGGTTAAGGTTTTACTGTTCCTTATTGATTTAAATAAGGATATAGATTCTATTCTTTCCATCACAACCAGTTTATTCATTTCAATGCAGATTTCTGCTTCGTGAACGCATGATTTGTATTCCTGAGAACGAAGCTGCTGTTATAAATAGACACTGTTTATAATATGAGTGAAAGTTCAGTGCCTAATAAATAATACGAATTGTTTATAATGAAACCTATAGAAGATCTTAGTACAGTAGAACTGTAGAAGATATTTTATGGTTAAATGATGGAGCTCCGAAGATTGAATCTTTAAAGTTTTCTGAATTTATAAATTTCCATTCAAAAGAATGACGGCCATTTTTGTATGGAATCGGCAATTACTGTAACGAAACATTTTATCTCCGAGGCACGGAGGCGTTTTGGTAACTATGTAAAAATGGTCACCCATCCAGGGACCAACCGCGGCAAGCGCAGCTTAACCTGATCGATCGACCCGTGCGGCTGTTACTTAGCCAATAAGCCCCCTCAATGTGAGTCAATAACTAATATTATTGAGAACTGCAGTGAACATTAGCGTCATAAACTAATACGTTTACATGGTACTTGCAGGTCTGATATCTCTTTAACCCGGTATTTCACAGCCTTCTGCTCATAATGAAAATTGATGCTTGTTTATATTGGATGCGTGGTTTATATTGGACATACCGGCCAAAACGCCCATCTTTTGTTTCAAAATATGGGGTTTTCTATAACTTCGTAGCACGATGTAACCATTGTATACAGTTTATTTGTCTTTATAGTGTTTGTTCTTTCGAACCACCCTCGGCTCCGCGCAAACACATGTAAACAGCGAAAACAATATGAGCGTTCATGTTTTTTCTTTTGTTTTTTAACGTTATTTCCAAGTTTTATGAGTTTTTAACGTTTAGCATAATATTGACTTAGTTCAAACTGCGGTTATTAAAAGCGTTTTGAGTTGAGTGACGAGTATTTATGACTTTTAAAAATAAACTATCATGAATAGAAAAGGGAAGCCTCTCGTCATAGCTTTTCATATGCGCTAACTTCAGCTAAATCATCAGTATTTTTCTTTACCTTTTCATGGTCGTAAGGCCAATTTTTCTCTTCATTTCATGATCTTTTTCCTTTATTATCTGTTTCTTTCACTACAGGCTGAAATTGAAAACATGTGACAAATCGAAATGGGAGATTGTACCCATCATTATAAACAACTTTTACTATGGGATCAAACCTGAAATCGCGAAAATAAAATCAGCTGTTCCCTACATTTATGTTCGCGTATCTCGTCTAGTCGTAGGCCACAGGAACCAGTTGGATGCATGAGGCACAGAACTGGTCGAAGTAGATGGGCTAGGGGGAGGCCTATGTCCAGCAGTGGACATCTTTCGGCTGAATTGATAATGATTATGATGAACTCGTCAAAATGTAGGGAACAGTTGTTTTTTTTTTCGTGATTGCAGCTTTGGTCCCTTAGTAAAAGTCGTTCATAATGATGAGTACAATCTCTCATTTCAGTTTGTCGCATGTTTTCAATTTTAACCTGTATATTAGCATCGAGCGGAGAATAAATTAATAACATTATGTCTGCAATAAACAGCTCGTGTGCTAGACGTTTATGTCATTATAATCGATATGTATGAATTCTAAGTGACGCAATAGCCCTTTGGGCCGTGTACGCACCCTCCGATTAAATATTATTATCACAATACGTTTAGTAGCTATGCGAGATGTAGTCATGAGCTTAATAAATGATTACTTTCATCGACTCGGGAAATTAATATCGATTTTATTGCGTATTATCGTATATTGGTAGGCACTATCATTCGCTCAAAGTAATTTCACTGATAAATTCGCTCGTAGCAGGTTACAAACGTTTAAGGTGCCATTTTCGTACACATAAATTTCCCGATAAGAACACATGTATAATTGTGTAAGGATCACTTCCTGTCTCATATAAAATTCAATCCGTGGCAATATTTCTGGACCCTCTTCAGCAAATGTCGACAAGTAACGGGCATAACCGGCCGTAAAACCATGTCTGGCGAAAGGTAATCGTAGTTATCTCATAGGAAACTGTTTACCGCACACACCTCTGTAAATTATTTCGCGGCGGCCCGACTCGAGTGATTTAACGAGATAAGCCGCACACCCTTCTGGGAGTGCATAACGTCATCCCGCTAATGCAAGGGTCCCTCTCCCTAGCGCAGATGGCACCCGTGCCGTCAGTTTTTCATACATCTTCTAGTCAGGGCTGTGCCTATAGAACTAGGAATGCCAGATGCAACAATAAAACTTCCAAAGACCAGCACACACTTATCGACTAGGTCGTAATCAGATGTGAATTGAACATCTCAAAGCTCAATACTGCTTCAAGTAAACAAGAAACAAGTTTCGTCATTAGCACTTTAATGGTCAATACGACTGTAAATCAATGAGGATGGTGCAATTTAACTGCTTCCCATAATCCGAAGGAACGGATGAGCACGGCGTGAGTTGAGCTTAACGAGCGATGCGGGCTTGACGGACAGCCCTGTTCAGTATTAGCATTCGCTGCATCCCGCCGCGCGATCACGGATTCGGAAGGGGCGAAGGCCCTTGCGCTTTCGACGACTGTTTTGTCTGTCGTGCGGACGCTATGGCCGCGCGTGCACGCTCTCGCGCGCTGCCCGTCGCACGCGCCCGCGCCGCGCGCCGCTGAACCGTCGCGAGTGCGCCCCGACTGTGACAAATCGTGTTAAGGATTATTGTTTATGGTGTGCAAAGCTCGCTGCCGTGTATTTATAGCCTGAGTAAAGCGGTGTTCTAATCGGAGTTGTTTAAGTGGACGCAATACGAGCAGAGATGATTTTCATGTTTACGTTTTATGCCGTATTTGTAGTTAAGTTGAGCGGTTAGTCGTTTTGTTTACACGCGTGATTCACTTCTCCGTACTCTGACTTAACACGAGCTTAAGAGAATGAGAATTTATCTCGAATGGCATGAGTCCACAAATTAGTCAAGCCCTCAAGAAGTTGAAATAAATTGAAGCGGCATTTCTATTGAGAAATCCACTGAATTGATGTCACACGAGTTGAACTCGGTTATGTAAACAATGTTTACTCCTGCTGCATACTTAAGACCGAATTATCCAAAAACAACAGTCTGAACATTTTGATGGTTAACGGGATTAAATCGTACTTCGAATAAGGAGGGTATAAACTTGAGATATTATAAAGGTAAACATTCAACTTGTTATCTTTCATCATTGATCCTCTTCGCTTCGTGTATCGCAGCGCTGTCTCATCGGTTACGTTCAAACGTGAAGTGTAACAAGGTTCGCGTTTTAAGTTATTGCGATGCTGTGGAGGTTGCGCGTGAGTGTGCGAAGGACCGGGTTACCTCGCCTGGCTGCCACCCACGGTCCGAGCCTGACCGACTGGTCCCGAGTCATCTAATAAAACTCCGAAATAAACTCCTCTGTAATTGATTCTCAATATTATAAAAGTCTGTTTGTTTTGGTCTGTCCTCTGTAATTAAGTGGACATCACATGACGTTCGAGAACTATGACTGACAAGATAATTTCAGGCCCGTCAATTATTGTATTGACAACTGTGGGACCTTTAGTTGAATGGTCTTTTGTCTAAGTTTGTTATTAGCTTTGTAATCTCAACTTCTAGCCTAATTAAAGGTTTTTTTTACAAAGATTGCGTGTTATGGGTTCGTGATGCAGAAAATCTCTGGGTGATTTCAATACCTACTTACTATCTAGTCTACGGTTGCATCTGGTGCAATACACGATCTCTAGCTGATAGGTACTGTAAGTGTTGATCACTTTCTACTAGTTATCCGCCCACGCTTCGTTCAAAGGCTTGCCTAACTGACCGACATCGACACTAATATACAGCTCTGCTAGACAATAATTTTGTTCTAATATCATGCTTTGAGTATCTAGCTCTGCCTCCATTCATTCAGGTAATTGTTACAAAGGAATTTGTAACAGATTTCTACCACCATAGCAAGCTTTACAACATAATAAACTCAAAGGGCCTGGCACACTTCCTTTGAAAACACAGTCTTTATGGCCAATGACGTTCCTTTTACGTATCAATAAAGTTGTTGGCAAATCTATCTCGAACAAGGAGTTATATACAGTCTGTAGTATCGTGTAGAAGAACATAATATGCCAATTGAACAGGTATCTATGCATAAAGTTGGTTCAGCTCCATTAAAGTCCAGTGCAAACGTGATTAATGTATCTGCTGCCGGCCGTTTTGAAATAGAATCGCAATACAAAAAGGTGCAGTTCTTAGTCAGTGCTGTTCAGACTAATATGAAACGCGAAGATAAGTTACAAGTTACAACACTAAGGCATCGTCCTAACAGAACGCGAATGCGCGATCATCGCGCGAGTAAGCGACGCGACCATCGCGTGTTCGCGCGATAGCAAAAACTGGGTGTCCTAATAGAACGCGAATACGTGATCATCGCCCGAATTTACGACGCGAGTGACGGTGGAGTACCTAATTTGGCATTGGCACGACGGTCGGTACTATTGGTACCGACCGTGCCAGTGTCAAACTAGACGTCAGGGACGCTAAATTTTTGCTGTCGGGAAATATTTCGATGACCTATTTTGCGGGTTTAGATGGAAATGAAAAAAAAACGCGCGAATAGATCTTCAAACATTTGAGTCGCGCGACCGCGTCGTGCGATTGTCAGTTAGGACACCTATTCGAGTTCAATATGTTTGATCGCGTGTTCGTACGAGTAAAATTCGAGCGAACCTACGATGATCGCGCATTCGCGTTCTATTAGGATGATGCCTTCGAGTATTACTTACTTAAAACTTGAATGTCTGAAAAGCAGACTTTTGCTTTTGAGGTACCTAAATGAAATATCTAATGAGGTCGCTGAATTTTATCTTTTTACTCATAAACAGACGTTTTTTTTACAAATCTTTTCTAATGGTGTTATACCAACAGAATGGCTGGAAAATGAACAGCCGTGGCGAACTTTGTTCGCAAGTAACGGGCCATGATAGGTAAGGGTAGATTTAACTAGATACTGTGTTTTCGGTGAAGGATGTTATAAAAATGGGAGCGGTACAAATGTTTCATAACAAAGTCCAATCAGACACAGCTGTGAGTGACGACTTTAATAACAAAGTAGTAAATCTAGCTACAACAAGAGAGCTCGGAGTTATTCACAACAAACTTGAAGTGTTGGTGTTTGCGCCTGCGAATCGCCTCCGAGAATATTTGAATACAATCTAAGTAAATTGTGTTAAGCCAAGTCTAGTCTTAGTACCTGTAAGTACTTACATACTTTACGTACATGTTTTCTTGAAGCTACAACTCCAGCCGCTGCAGCGCTTAAAGCCTGTTTTACCACTCCTTGATCAGTTTTAGATAAAATAGCTTCGTTGCCAAACAGAAATAATATTATTTCATATTCATTGACCCCAATTTGCATTTTGTGGTTTCACAATGATGTGAATCATAAAATAAATCCAAATTATGGTTTAAATGTGCTCTTAGAAGAACACATTTTGGCTTGTACTTTGAAAGTCAGTAAGTAAGTAAGCGTGCTCGCTATGAAAAGGATAAACAGAAACACTGACGCCGATTCTGTTGTTCACAAACTAAACTAAATTTAAGTTCATGCATCTTTTTCTTTCTGTTTCATTAAGAAAAGGACAAGATAAATATTAGTTTAGTCCTGTCAAATTAAGATACTCCATAGACAACTTTAGTCGAGATTAAAAAATTGGCTACTAAAATACGTCAATTTACGCCAGGCGCCGACTAATTTGTCAGGACTAAACTAATATTTATCTTCTGTCCTTGTCTTAATGAAATAGAAAGAAAAAGATGCCTGAACTTAAATTTAGTTTAATTTGTGAACAACAGAATCGGCGCCATTAATGGTTTAACGTTCCCAACTACTCGTAAGTAACATTCCGTGTTATATGAAAGAGACTGAATGATCATAAAAATGTTATTTCTGTGACATGATGGCTGCGGTTCACGCTAGGTTTTTTGTAAACAACACCGACCTGTAGGCTGAATACACGTTTGCTCTCATGTACTTTGTGACTTGTGACTCCAGCCTCGGTTTTCTATTAGGTACTGCGGACATTCATGCCTTAATTTGTCATCAACATTTTGGTGTAAATGAACTCCTCATGAAGAGAGAACATTACGTAAAGTGATACTATCGATTTTAACGTAAATGTTGTATATAAACTTACTTCATTAGCAAACTGAATATCAAATGACACCGATAAGAACATTTAATTACGTCAGACAGTTCAGGACGTTCGCTTATTCGAGAGGATAATGGCGTTGATTGGAATTTGTGATTTCTGTAGAAATTGTTCGCTCGTTTAATGTGTGTGTGTTTATCGCGAAACCAGTTCCACAGTCCGCGGGGCGTCTGTGGGCGTGCATACTTGCTGCAGTTCACTGCAATGCAACACTGGAATAAATTTCAATACAAAAACCTTTGCACGAGAGAAGTAGGTGGGTACTGTCGGATATTTAGCACGTTTGGGGCTATTGTTATCGTGTTCCGGTCGTGATGTTTAACCGACTGATCGTTTGGATTCAGTTACTGTAATAATGCGAACACGAGCAATAAACGAGAACTCTTAAACTTTTATGATATCAAACAATTCTTGTGCTTCTTCCGTTGATAAAGAATTTAGTTTTTTTTTGTGTGAGTTTGATGTGTAATTTCTTCTCAGGGGTAGTAAGTTAAGAAATGTCGACTCCATCTATAAAGCTTATTTTTTTATTTGACTTGCAAACGTGATTCATAATATCCTAATTTACAGAATACACAATTTCATTTCATTTCGTGCTTTGTACATCTTTGTACTTGTATACTTAAGCGCATACTTACAAACATTTTCAGTAGGTATTTCCTTGCGTTGATCAAACTTTAAGCCCGCGTTTATTAGTAATCTTTCGCATAGTTCATTTAATTGGGCACAAAGAATAATTCTAACGGTAGTGAATAGTAAACAAATGTCGTTTTGTCACGCTAAAAGGAATGACCCTCTAAATTCACCCGTAGTTTCTGGCATCCAGAGGAACTAAAACCAAAATAGGGAGCAAACAATAAAAACGCTGCGACACCCTAAAATACGCGTTTAAATTTTACGACATCTGTGACGTGTTTCTAACTTCATGTATTTCCCTTCGTAATTATTATAAAAAGTTTATTGTTCCAGTACAAATATTTAAGAAGAGTTCTAATGTGTCGTTACCACAAACCTTGATTGTTTGTTAGAGTGTGGCGTGATGGTGTTGTTCCGAATATCACCGGGAGGGATGAAGGGGAGGTCTCCCCTAAAGATTCTGGGGCCCCCATCTGCACAACAATAGTTCACAGTCACACGAACAGATCGATAAAACGGGCCGTGAATCGAGCGACCCTGTGAACGATCACATGCGCGTGCACTGTTTCGAAAATTCGTAGTTCGAACGCGTTCCGTTTACCCCAAACCATTGTTATCACTTTCATTATGTAATGTGCCTACAGTAAATATTATTAACTGATCGTTATTTGAGATTGTATTGTTTGGATACTTGCCATATTTTTGAACACGTGCTGGTTAGAGCTTTCAATAATAAACGATTTCGATGATAACCTTTTGAATGCAGTTCAGGCTTTACGATATTGTTTGATATTATTTATTATTAATTTGAACACTTTGCTGATACCTTTACTAACAGTTATGTAGCTAGGTATTATCATAGATTTATGCTCTGTACGTAAACAAACGGCGTGTTTATAATTAAAATTAATTAATTAACTGACACATCGGGTGCAGATAGGCGACGCAACCACAGTATAATGAAGTAAGCAGTGTTACGTCTCGACAGTGTCCTTGAAATAATTACGTACGGCCGCTCGGTAGATAAACACGCACAAGGGTGGCCCATTCACTGGGTCTCTTGGGTTTTAACTGTACCTACTTATAAAAGTCTCGGCGAATTTAATGATGGCAATTTTTTTTTTTTTTAAACATTGCGGTTTATTATAGGTAGTATAGTATAGGTACCTGTACAATAAAATATTTTTCACAAGGCCGGTAGCTTGTGGTCATAGGTTTGTTTACTAAATCATCTCGGCACATCAGCCGAAGCCATTCGGATAGAATGAAATATAAATGGATATTATCCATAAATACATCTGTAGAAAAGCTATCATAAAAAGGCCAATAAAAAAATGTCTGCGATGACACATCTAAATGATCAGATTAATTTATAAATTAATAAAATACGAAAGTTGTATAAAAAAAAAATGTGAATTTGTCTACGGTGTACACCAGGATTTTGAAGCGCGTCGGCTGATTTGTACGAAGACGCAATACTGATTACTTAACTATACTGTGACGCAACGTTATTCGCCAGAGCTTTGATAGTTGTAATCACTGTCACTTGTAATGAGGTCGTTGAGTTTGACAATCAGCTGGATGAAATTCCTATCTGATTTTCAATATTATTTTCACACAGATTTTATACCTACAGTCTTACGTAGTCTGAAATGTGACGTATTACACATTGGGCACCCACATAAATGGCACCTGTGAATGCACCTGACACTAGAGATGTGCCGTTGCCGGCAATATTGCCCGAAGTGTCAATATTGGTGGCAATATTGCCGGGAGTGGAAATATTAGGGAATATTGCTTAATTATAAGTCAAATTAACTACGGAAACTATGTACAATACTTAAAATTAGCATTTAAAGGCCATAATCTACATTGTGTACAATAAAATATTGTTTTGGGTAAAATTGTCAATACTGCCAGCATTTTTGGCAATATTCCCGGTATTTTACCGGCAATGTTGCCCAAATTGCCATACATGGTAGTGACTAATTAAATTGAGATGAGAATTGAAAATCGTTGTGTATTGAATAAAAGGCATAAATTCGAAACATTTCTTTTAATGTTGTACTTGTTTTTCATATAGGTACCTACATATACAGGTATACGTATATAATATGGAAATAATGAAAAAACTTTTTAAACGACACGCGTGTGCGCTTTTCAAATATTTTATGATCGATATACTACACATACCTATATAACTAAACGATAATTACAATTGCAATAATAATAAAATATATTGGTATTTTATTGGAAGTGGCAACATTGGGAATATTGCCGGCAGTGGCAATATTGCCACCAGGCACATCACTACCTGACACACAGCGGCACATTCACTCAGGTGCCATTTAAGCGGGTGCCCAATGAGGAATATGTCTGAAATCTTTATGCTCGTTTTCACATAAATAGAAAGATCTAAGTACGTAATTTATTAGATTTATAATTAGATAACGCCTTCATATGATTGCACTCTTAGATTTAGCTGTCTAGTGTTAATGAAAAGGCCCTTCATACACGGCACGGTTTCATTTCGGTACGGTTTATAAACCGCGCCGTAGAAAAAAATGTATGTGAACAAGATTATTCTATTATAGTGGTTCACACAACACTGACGACCGTGCCTACATACGGCGAATAAACCGTAGTTTTTCACGGCAAGAAAAACGTGCGTGTACAAGGGGCCTAACGTAGTCTGAGTAAAAAAAGCTTACAAGTTACCTATATAATTCATCATCTGCCTAGTCTTTTCCCAACTATCCGGCTTCTAGTCCTTTCCAGTAGCTTCCAGTCTAACCGGATGCAGCTGAATACCAGTATTTTACATGGAGCGACTGCCTATCTGACCTCCACAACCCAATTACTAGGTAATACGATACTCCTTGGTAAGACTGGTTCTCAGACGTTCGGGCTACTTAGACCCGTAACGACTCTCAAAGATCCACGAATGACAGCCGGGACCAACGGCTTAACGTGCTTTCCGACGCACGGAGAATTCTTGATATGTATTGTAAAGATGGTCACCCATCCACGGACCAACCGCGGCAAGCGTAACTTAACCTGATCAATCGACCCGTGCTGCTGTTATTACTTGGCCACAATCTATTTATATTAGGAGACTATAATCATCTTGTAAGAAGGTGTAAAACAAATCACCGAAAGTGAAAAGTACGAACCTAACTTAGTATTCAAGTTGAATACGTATCTAAGCCAAAATCGCCAAAATTGTTTAAAATGACTTTCTTTCCGGAAAACAGTAATTTATCGAGAAAGTAAACGCTATTGAAGAAGTTTTGGAAAGTTTTTCGCCGCGTTGAATGACATTGAAAAAGGGCGGAGGGTGCCGTGTGATAAATCTAACTTAGTGTCGTGTGCTGGCAACTCGAGCCCACAGGTACCGCGCTAATGAAAATATATGATAGCCCCCGCACTTCCTGCATTTCGTTAAAAGTTTTTTTTCCAAAGTAATGAAAACATATTGCGTTTAAAGTTACATGTTCAGTTAATTGTCGTAAAGAGTTTAAGACGCATCAAAAGCAGTTCCTATTTTGCAAACCAAGTTATTTGTTTTTATCAATCCTAGGGCCGTATTACGAAGTATAGGGTCTTCCAGGACCTAAACGCAAAAAACGCAAGTTTTAGAAACAACAAAAGTATGATCGACCACAGTAAACAAAATCAGAAAAATATATGATATTCTTTAGGATATATGCTAGGTAGACAGTGTGTTGAAAACATAATAGGTACAACTAATTTGATACGATAGAAAAAAATCGTGAAGATACCTCTAAAAACTTTCTTTTTACAATAAAAACCATACCAATGTACATACAATCATTCTGTTTTTTGTCAGATTATTCTACAAGCAACATACTAATATACTAGTGTTTTAGTTTTTTAGTCCAAACAATAGATTTTTTGTATGATATGAAGCAATTATTTAATTGCTTCATATTTTGCATTAAATTACAAGCTTTGTGTCATCTTTTTTTTATTACTAAATAGGCCATCGTCATCGCGCTTCTCTTTCTTTTCAATGCAGTCCGACAGTGACCGCGCTTTAGGACACATGATTCCAGTCCGAAAAAGGATGGTGGGTGCTATCGGTCATGTATAGCTCCGCCTCTCTTTTCCACTGGAATCATGACCGTCATAATACGGCATGGGCACCTGGCAATTGCTAGTCAGTTGAATAGATCATCCCTAATTTGTGAGTTTGGATGTGGGAGGTAATCTTCGGAACTCCTGATCCGATTCCGAAAATTCTTTTTCTAATGGGAAGTTACAGTATTAACGTGTGTAATAGGATATATTTTATGTTGAAACAAGAAATTTCACCCAACAACAACACAACAACAACAACAAGTAAGAACAAGAAATCGCGGGCAGAAGCTCTTTAGCTAAGTATACAGGATTATTGGTAAAACATTAACAACCTCTTAAGAGGTCATTGTACTCATCATTATGAACAACTTTTACTATGGGACCAAACCTGAAATCGCGAAAAAAAAATCTGCTGTTCCTCAAATTGTAGGGAACAGCTGACTTTTTTTCGCGATTTCAGGTTTGGTCCCATAGTAAAAGTTGTTCATAATCATGAGTACAATGACCTCTTAAGAGGTTGTTACTGTTTTACCAATAACCCTGTATAGAAATGTTGACACATAAAATAATCTACTGGTAGAATCTACCAATACGACGAGTAAGATCAGGGGCAAAACAAAGCACATTTTATTTTCTTTCAGCAATAAAGGGCATCTGCAAAAGCGTCCGATCCAAGCATACCATAAATTCAACCTTCCCTCCCCTTTGTTTAGAGACAAAATATGAAAGCTAACTTTAAATAAAATTGCGCTCATTTCTTTTACAGTGTCTGCGTTTGAATAAATAATGTAATCTTAAAGTAAATGATGGGGGAAATTCTATTGCAAAATGTGTCTTTATGTCTCAAATATAAAAATATATTGTAATGAGTCTTAGTAGATATTAATTCGGATTAGTCTTTCAGCGTCCACTTGCAGAAAGTATCATTCAAAATCCAAAAACTATTTATTATTATTATTAGACTACATTATTAAATTTTATAAATATAAATTACCCAAGCATGGTGAATTTATTCAAAAAACTATCTAACATCCTCGTAGTCGTAATATACAGACCCTATTCGAAACAGAAACCTTATAACGAAAACTTACTTTTTCCGTATCCAAGTAACGCGAGGGAAATCTGTCTATAGGTAAAAAGATGGATATCAAAACGATTTTAATTCCGTGAATCGCTGAACGGTAAAATAATAATAATAAAGTGAACAGTTTGGTTGTTTTTAGGGTTCCGTACCAAAATTGTAAAAACGGAACCCTTATGGTTAGACTAAGTCTGTCTGTATGTCTGTCTGTCACAGCTGAATATCTCAAGAACTATTAATGCTATCAACTTGAAATTTGGAATAGTTTTAGATGATGTTTGCCCAACTATTTTGCAAATAAGAAAGAAATAAAAATATATGTATATTTTTTGAAACAGGGACTTCAAGGGGGTTTCAGTCAGTAAGAGTCTGACACTCCCTTCCGCTCCACCCAGAGCGGGAGGAGTCATTTGATGATTACCCATCCGCAAAAAAAAAAAAAAAGGGGGTCTGAAAAATTCGAAGTGGGGCTACTAGGGCATGTGGAGTATCATGTGAAAGAGCGCAGTTTGCACATTCTCAAACATATTTTTTTTTTTAGGCCGCATCTTTTTCTACTTTTGATGAAGAATGTATAAAAAAATACCGTTCCCCCCTCATCTCCGAAGTTTGCAAAGAGAAAAATCTGAAAGTATTCTATGTAAAGATTACAGGAAAAATAAAACGAAGTCTCTAAATAGCACACTTTTTCAGTAATCATCAACAAAAGTTACATTAGTTCCACTATCGGCCAAGAGATGGCGCTGACATAAAACTGCAATATTCTATACCGCAGTACACAGTGTTAAAATTCTCTGATGAATATAGGCCTCGCCGATGAAAGTTTAAAAACATATGATGGTACGAAACCCTCGGTGCGCGAGTCCGACTCGCTCTTGCCCGGTTTTTTTTGGTTTGAGCGCACTAATCTCTGGAACTAGGTACCTAGGTACCAGTCGGATTTGAAAAGTTCTTTTTGCATTTGATAGCTTATATAGGTTATTTAACATCACGCTATGACCCTTAGCAGCCGAGCAAAAAGAAAAAAAGTCAGAAAGAGCACTAAGCGAAAACGAAGTTATTTAAAAATAATCCGATTTCATTTAAATTAAATGGCGGATGAAACCGCAGGGCACAGCTAGTTTTGATTATATAATTAGCTATTTCCCCCTCTGGTTCGTAGGTAATGGAAAACTCATAACGCACATTGACTTTTTCCGTATCCAACTAACGCGGGAAAAATCAGTAAATATATACCTATACGTAAAAATATGAATATCAAAACGATTTTAATTCCGTAAATCGCTCAACAATAAATATTATAATATGTTTCATGAGGGCGCGCTGCGAACGTGTCTGCGGAGATTTTTCGCATCGGAATTTCACACAAAAGGCTTTACGTTATTAACGGCACTCAGATGATATTAAAAGCTGATTTTGCTGCGTAAGGTTTGGTATAGGATGTAAGCTGAAGCGATTTTTTCCGTATATTGTATTTTTTAAGTGAAAAATTCTTTAGGAGCATTGGGCATTTTTTGGGATGGGAAAAAACCATTGAACTCGCGACACTGTTACCGTAACCGACACCGCACTACATTCGGATGTGTTCGGCTGTCCTCGGGATGTACTCGGTTTTAATATCATATCCGATATGTCAGTGAGTGATGGCAAAGTATTCTGTTTGTGTTTTGTTTATAAGACGATTAAAAATTCACACGTAAGTGTTCAAGTTTTCACTTCTGTCGGTACTCCCGGAGTGCCACTGTTTTTTTTTGGTAAGCAACTTCAACGAAAACTTATCTGGAATGATGAGACAGACAGTCATAATTTCATTAAAAGTTACAGTACGTTCGCAATATTCAGCCGTGTATTGTTTAGTTTGATTCTTCTAGTCTCCGTTTTAGATGTATTTTACGAAAGGCCGACCTGAAGGAATTTATGTAGGTAGCCTATTTTCCGCGGTGAAACGCCGATACTAACACATTTTCCAATCTTGCAATCTGACACCGTACACATTTGTCTAAAAATATATCACTACCAAAGCAAATTATAGTAACGCAACGGAAGATCGTGAAGGAATGTGTTCTCGTTAGTAGTCCAACACCAGGACTTATTTTGTTCACGTTAATTTCAATGGAAAATCAACACATACTTAATAAAAATCTCACCCCATCCACTGTTACCTTCCACCGCCGCTGTCCTCCAACCGCCACTGTCCTCCAAGCGCCACTGTCCTCCAAGCGCCAATGTCCTCTAACCGCCACTGTCCTCCAACCGCCACTGTCCTCCAAGCGCCACTGTCCTCCAAGCGTCACTGTCCTCCAACCGCCACTGTACTCCAAGCGCCACTGTCCTCCAACCGCCACTGTCCTCCAACCGCCACTGTCCTCCAACTTAGACCACGCACAAAACCAGTGCCCTAACTCATGCCCCCATTGCGCCCAAACAAACACCCTGTTTATAGCAGCTATTGTATGGGCTTAATTAATTCGCTTTATGTGAGCAGTCTTTACGTTTTTGTTGAATCACCATCGCACAAATATTTCGCGACTTTTATTGTGCCTATAATGAATTTTGTGTCCTTTTATTGCGGAGTTATTTTGGATCTAAATCCGAACCTCCGGAAGTTCACTTTCCTTTCTCTCTGGAAGCTCTGTTATAAAATCGCAAAAGTGTCTGTGTTTGATGATAAATTAATTAAATTAGGGTTTGATAAATAATATACTGCTTTTGAAAAATACTTTATTTATTTACCTTGACAATTCAAAAGTGCCTGTAATGTAATACGTTTAATTGAAATAAATGCTTTGAGGTTGAGTTTATTAAAATTTTATGCACACGTAAAAAAACAGTACAAAGGCGCATTTAACGCCTGAGGCATTTTCTACCAGTCAACCTTATGTTGATAAGATTTGTGTACCTAACTGTAACTGTATTAATGCAGTTTTTGTTTTGTTACAAATAAATAATAATAATAGCAATAACAGCCCATTATTGTCTTACTGCAGTTCAAAGGCCTCTTCTGATAAAGAGAAGGCACAAGTATGTTCAGAATACCTATTTTAGTGTAAAATGATTTAGTGAATGCACTAGATTTTGTGCAGCTGATAGTATAATATGATTTATTACCAATATACATATAGCAACTAGTTAGGGACAAGTAATTTATCACAAGCAATAGAGATTAGGTACAATAATTTTAATAATTTATGAACACAAACATAAGTTTATCAATGAGGGTGATCGCATAAAGTTCCTCAACTACTGTGCTTGAATGCAAATGAATGGCGCACTATCATGTCCACCGGCCAATTTGTCGCATATTGCCACTAAATTAGCATCTATATCTTAATTATGAAGGAAGTAATTAGCACTGCCCCACTGGCGTTATCTGCAATTATTTTTATTTCCCAAAGGTATTTTTGACGACCCTTTGTCAATATTCACTTTGTCCACGCAGTGAGTTGACAAAACGAAAATAAATGTTGGGTTTGTGGACGCCGAAATGCAGTAAATTTCAACTTGAACGCATATTTTATCATAAAAATCAACAGAAAGTTTAAATGGAATCCAAATATAAAAAATGCCATAAACGTTTTCCGTCCTTAATTTTGTAGAGCCATCAAAACCTGCCCTAGAGCAGAAAACATCCACCCTATTAATGCCCAATACAAATTGTGACTATAAATGTCATATACCAGCTAACATACAACCTACAAGACTAATAGCTGGCATGTCCCACCAAATCACTTTTATGTTATTATCCTCACGAAACAAGAGCTATTGGCGGCTGCAGGGAGATAAATCTGTCCTTACCAACATGCACTTACCTTGGACTTGACTTATTTATTGCCCTGAATATCTGAGCGACCAGAGAATAGTGCCCAACGATCATTATTCTGGAGCGAATATGATTCATCCCGTCCTCTCGGAAACGATTGATAGATTCATCACTTCTATAAATAAATTAATGTTCCGTCTTCTTTTATGATCGTTCTAAATGTGACAGAAATGTGTAGCTGTTAAGTTTGTTCGTTTCTATTTCAGTAGCAGTTATAGAGCAGGCTACGAACATCGTAGACCAGTACTACGATTTTTGTAGTACCACTTCCATAGTTTCATACCTAGGGATATATAGGTAATTCTGTCTGTCTGTCTTTCACACCTTAACGGCTGAACAGATTCGGATGGACAAACGATAGGCGGATAGACCATGATCTGGGTTAGGACATAGGATACTTTTATAGCGTGGTATTAGGTACGATCCCGTAGTATAATTTCCGACCAACACACGGGCATCGCCGCGGGCAAAAGCTAGTCACATAAATTTCGGATGCTACAAATAAAGAAATAGTAAAATTTACTTCCATATTATGTTGCTTGTAAAAGCCACCACTAACACGTTGACAGAAACACTTTTATCAGATTTCTTGGAATTTATCGCACATTCGAATATTTAGTAGCTCTATTAATTCACAGTAGTCACATATAATTATGATACTTATAATATAAATCAACGAAATTCATTCGATTTATTCATTCGATTACCTCGTTTAGTTAATGGTGCTAAAGCAGTTAAATGCTCGGTTTCTAATAACTACAGAATATAATGTTGCGTGTTGATATTAATCAGCTCGCGACGGTTTCTTGGAAAACTTCATAGTCCTACAATGTTACATGCTACAAATATGTAAAAGGAGTAGTAAAAATAGCAAGTGCGTGTCAAACGTAAAACGTATTTTGTCAAACATTAATTCTTGTTAGATATTCGTATCTGTGTAAGATGATAACTTTACTTACTGCAGTCCTTTGAGTATTAAACCAACCGGAGACGCCACGAGTACTAATATCTATGCAAATAAGTCTGGCACTTTCATCGCGGGGGACGAGGGAACGCAACAATACACTAATGCAATTCGATCGCGTTGTTACGCACGCACGCAAAACAAAAAACAAACACAAGCATAAACTATACGCACACATGTATATAACCGGTATGACCAGCGGTCTCATACCTTTGGCAGCGGGGCTCGCCTGGCAATAACGCCTCCAGTTGGTTTAATACTCAAAGCTGCAGTCACACTTACCTGTCTACTCTTTCAGGTTGCAAAAAAGTTAATTATAAAATGTACCATACCAGCTGATCTATTCGTGAACAGGCATATTCTGGGCACGCTCGTTCCATCATAGACCACATCTATCGCTTTCCATCAGGAGGGATCGAGATCAAGAGCAAGCTCAATCAGCAAGAAAAAAAAATCTCACCGTGTTATATTAGGTGAAGACAGCTGTCAATAGTGTCAAACTCTAACATCGGTGAAACGACAGCTTCACCTTACCTAAGTTTTCTCGGTGAGATTTTTACAGAAGAGATCGGGTGTAGTTAAAAATACCTCAATTAATAAACTCCTATCAGCAAATTAATCGCGTAACTAATTGAAAGGTGTTCACATCACCGTGAGAACGCTGCCTGTGCCACGTACAATTTATGTGGTTCAATTAAGCCACGTGAACTTAGCATTAATGGCCGATCGAATATGTACGTGCATAAATTTGCATAAAACTGTGTGCTGTACAAGCCCTGTCCATGTTCGCTCCTACGAAAAGCGATTCTCTGTTTGCTGGTTACATAGGGTTGGCAACTGAACCAGTGAACCGAAATTGGAATTTGAACTAAAATGGAAGGGAAAATTTGGCCATTTTGCTGGAGGTATACAATTTAATCAACCGATACGAGGTTTGTAGCTTTCAAGTTAGGAAAATACAAAGATACGTTATCTTAAAGTTAAGTTAGAGTTAAGTTAAAGATAAGTTGGTTTGCTGTCAACCCTAGTAACAAGATAGATGCATTGTTGAAGCATAGGCGCTAAGCTATCGCTATTAAGTTGCACATACGTCTAACTAAAGTATAGTCTATTTCACACATGTTACTTAGATGTATATTGCATAATGCATGTTAGCAGCTAAGGTGTTTTATCCTTAACTTATCTCCTGTAACTTATTGTAACTTGCACGTTTGTCCCAGAAATGTAGTGATCTCACACTCTCTTTTATAGAACAGAATGTAATGTCATTCATTGAAAAAAAAACACTAAGTACGAAGTGAAAAATTACTCTCATTACTTTGGTTATGTATTTCAGTTTTTTGCCACCGACTTCCAAAATGAAAGGTATTTTTTACTTTGTAGTGTTTTTTGGTAGTAGCTTGTATTTTTTTTTTGTAAAAAAGGTTTTTTTTTGCTTTTTGCTTCATATTTTCTGACTGACCGACTTCTCGACAATTCAAAAGTGCCTGTAAATGTTTTAATTGAAAAAATGCTTTGAGTTTGAGTTGAGCTTCACTTTTTGCTGTCGTATAGTCGCTACCCAGTAAGTTTTATAACATCATCAACATAAACAAAGTGGATTAAATACGTATAACTCGAAGCTAACTCAAAAACTACCAAATCAAACTTAATACATTTCATATGGGACAACCGCGCGAGCTTAAATATCGATGAATATACATACAAACGAACATTGAACCTCCTCCTTTTTTGAAGTCGGTTAAAAAAGGGAAACGCTGCCACTATAATCCGAAGAATTTGTCATTGTCCAAACATTGGTCATGCAAGTTTCTTCGTCACAGTACTCACAGTTCCTAATAGCCATTTAGCTTTCCTTGAAAACGTAAACCCATCTGCAGAAAGCACATGATTGATATAACCAACAAATGGAATGTTTTGTTCTCAAACAAACGCAGTTCACGCTCATTACGGATGAAATAAACCAGTCGAGCAGTCACAGGGAATTCTTGGTACAACTCGCGCGTCGAAAATCACAAAAGATGTTTGAATTAAACCAAGTAAAGCCATGCATCACCCACCAATCTAGATTTATACCTCACGAAAGACATTTGACATCTCACGAGATTCCCCTCCCCCCTTCCCCCCGCTCTTTTACGCGATTTGTCCATTGTCATTATGTGAAGTGGGCGTTAGGGTTATAGGCGTCGGGTTTAAGTGAAGTGCTCATGAATTATTTACCTCTGTACCTTCGTGTATCACATCACAATATCGTCTGGAGACCCTTGTGATGTTTATTTGGTCGTCGTGTGCTTGTATTTTCGTTTTTTTTAAAGTAACCTGTTCAAATTCGTGGTTACATTTACTTAAAATAATTTAATTTCCATATTGATAGCCACATCAAGAACGAAAGAAAGAGCCATTGAACGTGTCACGAAAGCAATAAATTCAAAGCTCCGGGGTGTCATAATAGCGTCATAACAATCGATGTATAAATTAGTAACAAAAGCTCGTTGGGTGAAGGTACAATGAATGAATAAACACCGCATGAAATACGTAAAACTATAAAGTCTTTATTTTGGCCAAAGAATCCGCATCGCCATATAACGGGCAATGGGCACTTTTTGGGCACTATTCGTGTTGACAACGATGCTGCGAATTTTTCGATGCCCTATGATTCTTTCCCACATTTTTTTTTAAACATATTAATTATTATTTTCTAGTATTTTAAGTCTGTTAGCTTATAATAACTTGTTAGAAAATAAAAACACTAGATAAGTCTATTTTGTTAATTATAATTCGAAATAAAAGCAAAATAAACACAAGTACATTATAGTATTTCCCTTTATACAGAATCCACAATCTAATCAAAACTTTCTCGTTACGAGAGAATGGAAGTAGTGCAAGTTGTGGTACCTAATAGAGTAGGTGCATATTGCACGCGCCGGTGCTCGGTGCCACACTGCACCCGCTATGATAATTTCGATAATGCGCTCAAAACACCGCATCGTTCCAGTTACAACTCACAATAGACTACCTATTTGCAGTGAAATTCGCTTGATGATTAGTCTATTCAATTTCGTCCATTATGCCCGCCGTTCTATTTCTATTTCTTAGGACCATCTCTTGCCTGCCAGGGACTGCACTAGATAATTTTTAACAAAAAGTTTCAGCGTCAAAGAAGGTTAATGTACCTTTGACTACCTTGAACTCTCTCGGAGCGACACTCGTAATTAGGCCCTTTTCACCATTGTCCTTAGTTCTCGGAACAAAGAGACAATAATAACTAATCGTTCGGTCCCCCTCTTTCTATCCCACTATTAACTAAATTGATGATTGTTGAAGATTAATTCTGTTAAAAGTACTTAGTCATACGAGTGATATAGCGAGTGTTTTTCGGCGCATGGCCAAAATCGGAACTAACGCCGCCGTCTTGTTTTGTCAATACAATTTTTATGACATTGTCACAAATGTGTACCAACACCGCCCTGTCAATATCATTCAGACGCTAAAAGATGAAGAAACAGACGAAAAAAAGGTAGCACCCAACATACATATCTAGGTAGGGACCTAGAGAGCGACAAGGCGACTCATGGTCCTTACCTACATGCTGCCTTTTCTGAGCTCGTTTCCTCGTAATAAAATGCAATTCAAAAATAGATTTTGCACATAATAAAGGTAACGTTAGTGGTCGTGCGCCGTGGTCAGTAAGTTATGGCTTGGCGGTTCAACCGCCCTGACCTTTGAAATTCCAGCAATGCTCGGAGCGCCGCCGAACATTGGCATTTGTGGTGTTCGGCTCTCTGAATTATAGACAGTTATTGAGTCACGCAAAACCCAGTGATCAGAATTTTGGTCTTAATGCTTGGCATTAAAGCAAGGACATTCGAACATTTATAGGTACAGAAGGAATTTTATGATCAGAACATTTTGTAAATATGAAGTTCAGAGTATGAGTAGGGCGATTTTTTATTACTCTCGTATCCAACAAACACAGCACAAACAATAACATATATAGGAAATATTTTCCAGCGTGTGAGGGTAGACAGTATAAAAGCTTTTCGCGTGACAACTCCGCTTGGGATACCTACCTACTTTACTATAGAAAAACAATATACTTAATGGGAACAGTGTCATCCGTGAAATGTGCAAAATGTGTGTCTATTGCAACTCGAGTGTATTGTGTTCTTTGTACTGCGACATGTCACGTTATTTGAAGAGCTGAGGGCAATAAACGAAACATGGGGAATACCAACTCGGGTCATGGCCACCATCGGCAGCAAAGCAAGAACAGGAAATCTAGAAGCCTTCCAACGTCGCCCGAAGTCAGGAGGTATGTGTATCGCTGTGGAAATATTCCGTAGTCTACATAAATGTTATTTCAATCTATACATAATTATATATTAGCTAGTACCACAAAATACATATAGTGCAATCACATGTATGTACTTCACTTTTCACATACCTACGCTCGGCGCTCGCGCTAGGGTTGTCAACTTTGGCTTTTGTACAAAAATCTATCGTGGTAGTGGCACTCGTATCTAGTTGTTTGATTTATTGTTGAGCTTATTCTACAGTATTAAAACAAAACAATAAACATAGTATTACAATACAAAAAGTTTACAGAACAAAAACATAATATAAAATTGTACTTTTGTCAATTTTCACTATCGAAAATCCCTAATAACTTCAAAACGGATTACCATATTTACACAATTTATTTTGCCCTATCCGTTTTAGACCTAAACCTATCAAATGACACTTAAAACAACACAATATCTATACAAACGAAAAATCATGTTTTCAAGTTACGTAATAGTTGGTGGCGTGAATTTACCTTACAAAAAAGTTACTTCGTTTATACTGATTCAAAATAGGAAACTATTGTAGCGGTATCTACAACGCTACATGCGAACAACGCGACATACTGACGTCACGCAAATCCTGCATCGCGCAAGCAGAGTTTACCGCGCAACTAGCATAGATACAACGGCCCGACATGAATCATCGGGCAGTTGCCCGCCAGACACAACACCCGTCTGGTCGGAGGATCCTCCCTTTTCTATGGAGGTTGAGTGAACTTTACATCCTGTCCCTCATACCTCTACACTGGTGACCCTGAACATGTACGTCACCGCAACCTTCGTGCACCTACTCCAGCGTGACGTCATCATCACTCCCGCAAGCTTTAGAGCGGCGAGTCACACAGCCAGCCAGCATCCACGGCTTCAACGGGTATCCTGACCACCAGCATGCAGCGACCGCGCATACCTGGTCATCACCCTCAGCCTCATCAGCAACCTCGGCACAGCATACTGCATTTTCGGCCGGTACACAAGCAGAGCCATAGAAACCCTCTCCTGGTCGACGCCAGCAGTCAGCCTCAACCCGGCGCTGTACCACATCCGACGCACTGGAGCATAACGCAGCGCCACCCCGACTCACTGGGGAAATCTTCGCAGACAGTTCCGACTCACCGTGAACTATGCGGCAACCGGTTCCGACTCACTGGAACCTCAGCTGGCCTGGCAAACATCGCAAGATAGAAGACTCAGCCCACTATCGACCTCCGGTCTCCGGGGGGGAGTGATGTAGCGGTATCTACAACGCCACATGCGAACAACGCGACATACTGACGTCATGCAAATCCTGCATCGCGCAAGCAGAGTTTACCGCGCAACTAGCATAGATACAACGGCCCGACATGAATCATCGGGCAGTTGCCCGCCAGACACAACACCCGTCTGGTCGGAGGATCCTCCCTTTTCTATGGAGGTTGAGTGAACTTTACATCCTGTCCCTCATACCTCTATACTATTATATAAATCGAGCTTAGACAGGCATTTTTTGTTCCTCCATTTTTGCACTTCACAGACGCGTGTCTCAAGCGGATGGCACCTGCGCTTGCTCTACTCCCAACCACTCCGAGATAACGTGTCCGTGAGAGGTGTCTATGTGTGCGTTGTTCGAGCGCACTTTGTATGTAGATTGCCTTCTGTACTATTTGTATTTTGTGCTAGTACTGTTGCCATGGACCAGCTTAGAGGTGGTATTTGAAAGCCTCTTAGCAACAGGGATATAATTTTCAGAGATCTTAATTGCTCTAGCATTCTCGAGTCGAGTAATGAAATGAAGAAATTATATGTATGAATACTCATAATACGATTCATGTAACTTTACATTTATTAACTTGCTACCTTTGATTTTTTTTATGTTAGTGAAGAGGCGTAAAAGCATCGCAGACGCCCTAATGATGTCCTCTTTTATACTTTTTGCGTAGTAAATTACGCTATCCGTGGCGTTTCATTTCATATTCTAATATGAAGATGGAATCACTATATGCTTGTAACGAGCCCTATTTTCGCAAGGCGTCGTCTTTCCTCGGCTAGTACGAGAGCTCTTTGTTCAATATTTCTTCAGATTGATGTTTAAGAGCAGTTCACTTAGCGAACGTGTCTTAAAATACACATCAGTTTGAAGACTTTCAAGTCACGCACAACATTTACTGCAGTATTTCATCAATATCGTAAAAGTAAAACGGTGGATAATCTTTGATCTCTAGATCTCGTCTCTGTGAGTTGCGGAGGTGCGTAAACAATGAAGGGAGGTGCATCGCCCTCGACTCGCCCTTTGTAGGCGATATTAATCGCTATTATGAGACAGCTATGAGATTATATGGCCTTGTAAGTGTGCCGTACGCGACTATTGAGACTGTCTGCACTCTGCGGTACCTTCACTTAAAATGGAGTGTTTGTTTATTTCATAATGTTTGTTTTAAGTTTTCATGAAACAGTAAATAAGTTGCGATAGTATCTATACATATGCGTTGGTGTTAAGTAAGCTATTTTTAACTTCGTCAAACTATTCAAATAAACTCCGCAAGTAGTTCTACCAGCAAAAACTCAACTCCTTTGATATCTAATATTCGTAACCCAAATTCAAAATGAGCGTGACAGAAAAGAGCAGTAAATTTTCAAGAGGCACTCAATACACCGCGTTGTGTGAAATGGTAGAACGTGACTTCACGTGGTGCGGGTCCCACGACAGCCTCTATTTCCGAACGAGCCGCTTGCTCCGGAAGCCGTGTCACGCGCCACGCTCCTATTTCGGAAGTGTCACGCCCTACAACACTGACACGTATCTACCCACCTGTCTGTGTAACAATATTCTCCTATAATATCGCCTATTCCTTTAATTATAGCGGGCCAGAGTGAGATAGAACGAGAACGACAAACAATCTTAGGGTGTTCGAAGATTTAATTTCTTGTTTGTTTTGTGGGTAGTTTGCAAGTATTGCGGTAACTAGAACAGAGTCAGTCATTTGGAAATGATAGTCACGCTTCCGTGGACAAAAGTTCTCTTCTCATGCGATGCGATAAGTATACTGACTTGTACTGTCAGATTTGACGAAACTGTCGCAGGAAAGGATGGCGTGCATTACTTCAGGTCACGCTACGTTTCCTTTTAGTACCTCATAATGTTAATACCACTGCTGGGACACTGCTCTCTTTGAGAGGGAGTGGGCTATAATTTACCAAGCGGGACCAGTGCGGGTTGGTAGATGTCACAGTCTTCGAATTTTTGGTTCTAGGACATTTTTCTCGCGATGTTTTCCTTCACCTGTTTTGTGAACAGTGGTGATGAAATTATTTACACAAAGTGAAGCGCCTGCCGTAAAGGCTCCTACAAAAAGGCGCGACACGCGATATAATCGCGCGCGACATAAAGGCACCGCTCGTTGCGCGACTTGCGGTGCCTTTGTGTCGCGCGCGATTGTATCGCGTGTCGCGCGAGCTCGGGTCGATACACTTGGCCACCACTGGCTCCCTGAATTTTAGTACCTAATAGTAACTTTTGAGCTATTGCTAGCTATCCTGGTTAGTGCTCACGTTCTATGATAGGGTGAATTTCCACAACACATATCAAGCCATTACTGGACGAAGGGTTCAGCAGAGGTGCACCCAGTCCAGTTAAACGATTGAATGATATTCTTAAACTTATGGGGGCTACAGTTTTATTACAGGCAAGTTTTATAATGCCTACAAGTGTATGATCGTCCACAGTAAGCAAAAGCAGAAAAATATATGATATTCTTCAGGATATATGCTAGTTAGATAGTGTGTTGAAAACATAATACAGCTGATTTGATACGATAGAAAAAAATCATGAAGATACCTCTAAAAAGTTTATTTTTAAGTACAATAAAAACCATACTAATATACATACAATCATTCTGATATTTTGTCAGATTATTCTACAAGTAACATACTAAAGCACTAGTGTTTTAATTTTTTAGTCCAAACAATAGATTTAAAATAAAAATGGATAATTGCTTCATATTTTGCAACAAATTACCAGCGTTGTGTCATCGCGCTACTCTTTCTTTTCTATGCAGTCCGACAGCGACCGCGCTTTCGGTCATATAGTCCACTTTCTTGCTCCGTAATAAAGCATATTATCCTAAACCCAAGCTTGGAATATAAAAGTAGGTATATTGGCAATTTGGCACTAGATGTAACCAAATAGGTACATTCTCAGATTATTGGACTTTGCTCTTCAGCCCGTGACGGTTGACACAGTATAGGTATCGATAACAGATCACCAAAAACATGCAAATATGTTTACCAAAGCGTATAAACATACAGTACGCTATTGCCACTCTATCTATCCGGCCACTCGTGTCAAATATCTGTTACGCAAAGCATAGCGGCGCATGTCAAATGACACGGAGTCGCGTTGCGCCGGCGCAGGCGACGCCACATGTTCATTGTTTGGATATCGCCCTCGTTATCGATCGGAGCTTTGATCGGACAAAGAGCCTGCACTTAGCTGCATTCTAAACAAGCCCTGCATTCTGTACCTACGTTAATAAACTGTAACAAATACATAATATTGATGTTGATACTAGCATAACTACCTACGTTAAATTACAATTATTAGTATCCAACTGTTTGATTGGATCTTAACTTTATAAGTTTCTATTCTTTTTTATGGATTGCAATAAGCCTGTTAATAAAATAGAGCTTTCTAATAAATCTACGATCCAAGCCGTGCTTCTAGGAGTAGATAATTATGACTGGATCTGATTTGGTTGCAACGGTCATAGTCAGGTTCTTGATTGTGCAACTATTGATCAATGTTGAGGCGCATAATTCTGATTTGTTCGGTAACTAAATTGTTTAAGTTGTTTAGTGTACTTATACGAAAATCGGCTGCCCCATTTTCAAAATCTAGTAAAGACTTAAAATAAAATTTTACAGGAGAGCGCATAAACGTAATATAGGTCAGCCAGTCAGCCTATGAAAAGTATTTATGTTAGGTAAAAAAATGCTATTGGTTGTAAAATATACTAAATAATGAACACATAATACCTACTTGCAACATTATAATACATGTGTATAATATTACTTAATTTAAACCCCTTACTAACTTTGATATTATGGTATTGGTGGTATTTGGTTCGTATTTGGTGTTGATTTAAAAACCTAGTAAGGTGTATCGACCATTTAAAAACCTAGCCTGTGCAGAGATGCACAGGCTAGGTTTTTAAATGGTCGATGCACCTTACTAGGTTTTGAATTGGTTATAATGTGGTCACGAGGGATTGAATGGTGCATTACTTGGTATCGATGCCAAAATATATTTCTGTTTTTATGTGACTTTAAAACGCTGGTGTTCTTGTATTTGGTAGGGATTTACTAGGTTAGCAAGATTAGGCAGTAAAACGATTTTTGGAAAAAGTGTCCCTTACTAGGTTTTGAAAAGGGACAGCCGAAATGTGGGGAAAAGGTAGGATTATTAGTAGGTATGCCAGATTAGTTACGAATAAAAATTAAGAAGCCTTTAAATCAGTTCTATGCAATTTTAACTTCATACATAGCTTTTTTTATTGTAGTATTTGTAGCACCTACCTATGAGAATGATAGCATAAGAATAAAAAGAGCAATTCTCGTCTAGACCGCAGACTATTGGATTAAGATGTATCGTAGTGGAAATTTACACTACAATGTAAAAGAAATCTGAACTTGAAAGAGATTTAATGCATTTTCTATTGTTACATTGTTCGTTTGTCTTTTAGGTTCGGGAATAAAGGAAAACATGAGCTTTTCAGTAGTCTCTCTGAGGACTTTAAAACTACCCTTTTTCTTTAAAACATCGGTAGGTATCTCAAGTGTTCTTTTTATATAAACGAGATACGATTGTAACTCAGGATCAAAAAGTAAACTCATGCGCGTACTTTTGATACTAGCGACATCTAGTGGGGAGTAGCAGTAGCAAGCAGCATTATTTATTTGCTTGTTAAAAAAATGTGTCGTATTGATTATGCGCATCTTGTCATTTGTATCGTAGGGAATGTGTAAATTTGTATTGGAATATACCTAATAATTAATACACTACTATATTCCAATACAAGCACATTATCAATATTACAATATCTTGATTTAAAAGAGCGTCCATGGAGTTTCTTGCCCGTTTTTCTCCATAGAGATCTACGGTTTGGAATGGGCAACTAGCTTCAACTTTCTGACTAACTGACAGACTATTTAGTTTTTAACAATTCAAAAGTGCCTGTATAAGGTTTCATTGAAATAAATGCTTCGAGTTTGACATTACCTACTGCTGGTTACTGCTGCATTGATCATTTTTCAATAGGACAATTAACGCAAATTACCACTAGGTACTCAGATAAGTTGCTAAATAGTTAGTTATTATTTAATATGATACCTATAATGGTACAGGCCCCCGAGAGCTTCTTAGCCGTTGGTTTATTATAAATTCGTGAGCCACGCTCGTGCCCAGGCGCAGTTCAAGCGGGCGTATCGAGTTTTCCTACACGGCCAGTCTAGTCTATCTAGCTGAGTAGTGAGTACTGAACCGGCCTTAGGTCCTTACTAATGTAGAATCATTTCCTTAAAGAGCCTCTCTCCTATTTATGTTTGCTGATACAGATCGAAACACCGCACTGCTTCCAACTCTGAAATGTATAGTCAACAAAAGAGATAAGTATTCAGGATCGTCGGATATAGTTGAAGTTTAGTAAGAAACCGATGGATGTTCTCGAATAAAATTTCATTTTATTAATAGAAAACAAACAGCTCATCATCGAAAACGTAACAAACGTAAGTTGTGCCAGAAAGCCTTTTATACCGTTAAAGATTATATTGAGGACAAAAAGGCTTGGGATTGAGCTGCTTCCAATTTCTGCATTTTGAATGTTTTTTTTTTATATACACATTGTAATTATTTTTTTTTTTTTTTATAAACATTGACATTTGCTTACTTTGTAAAGTATTATTTATTTTATTTATTGTGAATGTGAAGACGATGTGGGTCATTTTATTAATTTTATATATTTTTTTTATTACTCTCTCTGTTCTGTTAGTTTTATTTCTTGATCTTTGTCTGGCAGTTTGAGTAACTTATGTGGCCTACCCAAATGTCCTTTCTTTGGTATTGTTCGTCGAATCGTTGAGCTCCTTAAGTTTTGAGTTGAGCTGCACGATTTCTGACAAATGCGTGCACTGACTGGACAGGTCCTCTCAATCTGTGTGGTTCTTTCCTCAAAAGACCATCTCAGACATCGATTTACATGGTCTTCATATAACCTGACCAAGATTATGTCTGGACTTTTAAAGAGACTGTGACCTCTGAGTTTGTTTCGGCCTTTCTTCTCAGAGTAGTCAGATAGGAAACGCCGACTTCATCTAGTTTTTAAAAAAACATGATTGACGTGTAAAAGTGTTTGTACAAACCTACTTACAAAATAAAATCATTTATCATCTGCCTAGCCTTTTCCCAACTATGTTGGGGTCGGCTTCCAGTCTAACCGTATGCTGCTGAATACCAGTATTTTACATGGAGCGACTGCCTATCTGGCCTCCACAACCCAGTTACTGGGTAATACCTACAATACCGCTTGGTAAGACTGGTTGTCAGACTTTCGGGCTCCTGACTAAGTGCCCGTAACGACTGTCAAAGATCCACGAATGACAGCCGGGACCAACGGCTTAACGTGCTTTCAAATAGAAAACAAACAGCTCATTTATCAAATTAAATTTCAGTCAGCAAAATCCATCGCTTTCTTACTAAACTTCAACTAAATCCGACGATCCTGCATACTTATCTCTTTTTTTGACTGTACATACCTATCGGGTTGATCGTACTGAATTTAATGAGTTGTATCGCAGCAGTAGCTATCCATAGCATCCTCAAAATGACCGATTTATAAAACACCACAGATGCACCAGAATTGTTATGGGAAAAGATGATTTAAAAAGCTGCCAAAGATTTTTATGAAACCACAGCCATTTCTATTAGATCTTTTTTTGATGTTATAAATACACACTCATTTTATGGCTTCTGCCATGTTACGGGTCATTACTTATGAAATAGTGCGACAATGTTAAATATCGCTGTGTGACTCCAGTGATATCTCACTGTTGAACTTTTCTATGATCATTTTGAACTGTTCACATAGTTGATAGGTTGACCGAAACGTTCTATTACTAAGATGAATAGATTAGTCTAAGGGATATTTATGTATATGGCATGAAAACGTATTTGAAAATATTCTAGCAGGTACCTACATATATTTTTAAAGCCCTAATGAATTTCTCTCTCAACGAATGAGAATAAAATAATGCATTTCAGACGTACTTTAATGGGACTACGGGTGTTAAAACCCGGAAACCCAGTAAAATATATCATCAGCTACCCTTCTACCGCAGCAGAGGGGACTAAATAATTACGGTTCATGAAAAAAAATTACAAGAAAATCTGTAGCAAAAATTTTTATGAAATGTAAAAGAAGAAAAATGGCGTGACTCTTTTTCCTGTTTTATGAGTCCGAATCCCGAACTGTAAGTGCCTAGCCAACACTTGGGTTTTCTGTTGAAGACGTTTCTTATTAAAAAGATCCTTTGAAAAAGGTATGACATAGAAAATGAAGGAGGTCTCATGTTTAATGTAGCACAGATAAATTTTTATTGTGTTAACTATTTTTTTAGCAAATATTTAACAAAACTATTTTCGATGTCAAATAATAAACACAGTTAAGGGAGGCAGTTTCGTCAAGGTATTTTTGGATAACCAGAACTATCTAAATGGAAACTCGGGAAAAATCTTAGTTCTGAGCACGAAAACGGAACGTAAACGTAATGTAAATTTTAACGATTTTTGAATAGAAAATACAGTAGGTACTATTACTTACCATTTTTTTTCAGAATTTGTATACCTACCTAATTCGGGTGTAAAATAAATGTGTACGAAATGAGTCATCATTATCAGCATTACAGCCGAAAAACGTCCATTGCTGGACATAAGGCTTCCCCAAGCACCGAAAAACAGACCGCTCCTGTGCTTCTCACATCCACCGGATTCCTGCGGCCTTCACCGAGTCATCGGTCCACCTTGTGGAAGGCCTTTTGATTTTAAAATCATTCGAATTTACGTGACGTTTACTCCGCGCGTTCGTGCTAGGCCCTCACCCTCAGTAACAATATTGCTACGTCTAATGACGTCACACGTTCTATATACTAGTACTTAAGATGTAGCTTACCAAACTAGTAGTTAGTAGGTTATCCTCAAGAGTAGACCGTTGGTCAGCGAAACTTGTCCCGTAAAGTATCGTTACTCAATGCCCGGATCGCCTTACACTCATAAAATCATTGATTATTTTACGCTTGTACGCATGAATGAAATAAAACAATAATTAACGACTTTATATTAATTTATGTTAATCGATTGCCCATGTATGTACTTACTTGGTAGGATATATGTATTGATTATGTTATTTCATGCATTATGCATGAAAGGTATGAGAGCTGTCTAGCGTCGAGCGTGTAATACAAATTAGGGGAAATCTTACTTCTCCGCCACGTGACGCTATAAACTATTTACAAATGAAATAATTGAAACTAAAAACTCATCCGATAGTTGGCATTGGCGCCGATTCCCTTGTTCACAGACTAAACTTAAGTTCAGTGCATCTTTTTCTTTCTATTTCATAAAAAAAAGGACAGAAGATAAATATTAGTTTAGTCCTGTCAAATTAGTCAGCGCCTGACGTAAATTGTAACTTTAGTAGCTAACTTCTGTCCTTTTCTTAATGAAATAAAATGAAATGCACTGAACTTAAATTTAGTTTAGTTTGTGAACAATGGAATGGGCACCATTGTATGCTTTATAATTTCTAACGTGACCTTCACGTCCACGTCCATAAAATTTTACTTCCGAGTTATCGTGATAACGTGACGTGGACGTAGACGTCCACGATAATATTGTCGCGTTAGAATTTACAAAAGCGCACACTGTGAAAATAACGAGTTCCCGATAAAACAAATGAAAATGATGAGTACGTTGGCGTCAATGTTTGTTCAACAATGTATGTTTGTGCAGGCAAGTGTCGGTGCTGCAGACGTCGATTCCGCTGCCCGCTTCCGCCGCTGCCGCTCGCCGCGCCCCGCCCGACAAGCGACCACTGCCAGCTACGCCGTCGCATGCAGGTAAATACAACATCCTACTATTTATGGTGTCCTGGTAGTTGTGTCTTTGTATCTCTGTGCTGTGAAGCGTGGTGCGTCTAAAATCAAATGTTAATGAAAATTATAGAGAACTGCACCCTAAAGTTAGTAACATAAGTATACAATCTGAATGATTTTGTAATCTAAATTCGAAAATTTTATGTACTCAAAAATGCAATGAAGGCTACTGTAAGTATGTATATTACGCAATTACCCCACTTGTACTATGCACCAGAACTTTCTATCGATTTTGTAGTCATATTTATGCAGTCAAACCTGGGTAAGTGTGAACTGGATAAGTGAGAAAACTCTATAAGTGAGAGTAATACGTAGTAATAGTCGTAGTAATAGTCGTAGTAATATATAATAGTAATAGTCGCCAGGACCCGTCATTTTAAGCTCCCAAAACCTCTATTAGCGAGAAACAGAAACCTTTGTAAGAGAGAGTCGTTTTTCTCTCATGGACCTCCGTAAGTGAGACTGCTACTTATCTAAACCTCTATAAGCGACAGTCGAGCTTTATTTATTTAGGAGGAACAAATGACAAAACAAATTACAAATTTAACATCTGCTATTTTATGACTCATTCTTAACTTTCGTGTAACTTCCTATCATTGTTTTTGTACCTATTATTTTCTCGTCAATATTGTACCTATTCTATTTCGTGGAACTTAATAAAGTTGTTATTTTATCGCATTCTTTTCGAATGGACACGTGTGCCTGTGTACCACATTCGTACTTGCTGTGACTTTGTATTGCTGCGTACCTCTATAAGAGAGAAACGCTACCCATGTACCTGCATTAGCGAGAAACTCGGGTTAGTGAGAAACCTCTATAAGCGAGAATGAGATTGTGCTCCCTTGAACTCTCGCTTATCCAGGTTTGACTGTACTTCATTACCCAGCATCAAGCGTTGACAAGTTGGCAACAACTTCTAATATTTCTGCTTCAGTGATGGCTATAGTAAGAAATGCGATTGTCTCAGTTTAAATCGTAAGCAAACAGAAGATCAACAAACGACATTGTTTAAACAGGCACTTTTAAACTTCAAAATTCACAAGAAAATATAGGTGGTTCTTAGTTCCAAAAGGTAGTTTCATATGAAGAAGAATGGGCAAAATACGCCATAATTTCTCTTTAAAAATGTATAAAAAACGCCGAAAAAACGTTTCTTAATTATACCCCTTTAAATTTTTACTTTATTTTATTTTTATTACGTATTAATTGTCTATAACAACAAATTTTTATATACGGCAACAGAAATACATCATCTGTGAAAATTTCAACTGTCTAGCTATCACGGTTCACGAGACAGACAGACAGACGGACAGTGGAGTCTTAGTAATAGGGTCCCGTTTTTACCCTTTGGGTACAGAAGCCTAATAAAATAACAAAGGAACACAATTTATTCACATAGTGTAAAAACGTTTGAGGACGAAATACATCGATCGATTGTTCTTAAATTAAACCAGCCCTATTAATGAAATTCTACAAGTATAGCACAGGCCATCGACGAAAATCAATAACAAGCAACTCAGGAAATGTCGTGAGCGATACCAATTACTGTTGGATGTCAATTGTAAACTATATAAATTGAATTACGATAAATTAAAAGGCGAGCGATTTATTTAATTGTATCCTAATTTATTAAGTAAATTACACACCAAAAAATTAAATGTTCGTGAGTCGTTGAGCTCCTCGCTGAAACGCTTTCGCCTGTTTTCTTTCTGGTTAATGGCCGTATAGCAATGATTTTTTACAGAATAATACATGTATGTCCCTATGTTTTCCTTTTTGATGATACATTATTTTTATATGCACTAGAACCCTAAAAACTGCTCAAAATGGCATGTTAACAGAGGCCTAGTGTACAATTTTGACAACTATTAATGAAAAACTGGCCAAGTGCGAGTCGGACTCGTACACGAAGGGTTCCGTACCACAAGGCAAAAACGACGAAAAAAAACATGTTTGTTGTATGGGAGCCCCCCTTAAATATTTATTTTATTTTATTATTTATTATGCGCCATCCCATCTTCCTGGCTCGGCATGCTGTGCTGGCGCTGCTGCTGCGGCTGCGGAAAACCTCAAGCGGCGAAAATATAATAACCTCATCGGAAATTATATTTTCGAGCCGTTTGGGGTGGAAACCCTCGGGCCGTGGGGTCCGAGTGCTCATGGTCTTTTTAAAGAAATTTCAAAACGGCTGGTTGACACTTCCCGTGACCCAAGGGCTGGCTTTTACCTTGGCCAGAGGCTAAGCATCGCCATACAACGTGGTAATGCCGCCAGTCTCTTGGGTACAATACCTGTCGACAGCGATGCGGATGAGTTTTTCGACGCCATTTTCTAGTTTCTGTGTAGATAGTTTTAGTTAAGTTAGAATTTAATTTTGTTATTTTTACCTGTCTAAATAAAGTTTGTAAAATTGTTTGTACTTACAAAAATAAAATCATTTATCATTAAAAAAAAAAAAAAAAAAAATTATTTATTATTAAAGTTAAAATACAACTGAGTATTTTGTGAATATTTCAAGTGCCTACCTGTTGCCATTTTTGATATCGAGCAAAAAAGGGCAAAAAATCGCGTTTGTTATATGTTTATTGTTATAGCGGCAACAGAAATACATAATTTGTGAAAATTTCAACTGCCTAGCTATCGCGGTTCTTGAGATATAACCTGGTGACAGACAGACGGACAGACAGCGAAGTCTTAGTAATAGGGTTCCGTTTTTACCCTTTGGGTACGGAACCCTAAAAAAAAAACATAGGGACACAGTTTTCCCTATGCTTTTCTTTTTTACCCGACTGCGGCGAAGCCCAAAAGGAGGGTTATGTGTTTGACCTGTATGTATGTATGTATGTATGTATGTATGTCCGTTTCTTTGTTCCCTCGTAACTTCTAAAGGAATGAACGGATTTTGATAAATTATACGTCTTTAGATTTGTCTTGGTAGCGCGAGTGTCACTGGGTATATCAAAATTGAAAAAATATAAAATGGCCGATTTTTGGCGCAATATTGTCTTCGAAAAAAAAATATTTTTCTCGAAACCTATCGAGTGGGGTATCAAAATAAAGGCTTTTTAAAGGTGATTACAAAAATATATACAACTTTTAACCATATAGGTTAAAAGTTTATCGAAGTGACAAATCGTAAAAAACACGTACCAAGAGCTAAATCGTCTGCGAAATCTTTCAAATTTCTAAACTAAAAAGCTGGAAATAAAAAATAAGTAATTAAAAAAACTAAAAAACCCGACTGCGGTAAAAAAATTAAGTTAAAAAAAACTAAAAAGCTAAAAACAAGGCCATTTTAAATTAAATAAAAGTTGGAAGCAGGCGGGACCCATACCATTTTTTTATTACATTTTCAAATTGAAATGGGTCCCGCCTGCTTCCAACTTTTATTTAATTTAAAATGGCCTTGTTTTTAGCTTTTTAGTTTTTTTTAACTTAATTTTTTTACCGCAGTCGGGTTTTTTAGTTTTTTTAATTACTTATTTTTTATTCATAAACTGAATAAGAAGGATATACACTGATATATCCTTCATAATCAGTTTATGAAATATCTTTTAAATTGGTCCATTATTGGAGGAGGAAATAGGCGAGAGCCACACTCGAATTATGACTTTTTACTTATGATTTTTTACTTTTTACTTATGATTCAGCTCGAATTATGACTTTTTACTTATGATTTTTCAAAAGTCTCTCTGACCGCATTTCCTCTGAAGTTCTGAGTTGAGCTACATGATTACTGACTAATGCGTGTACTGTCGCATGCAGGTCCACTCCGGAAATGATCCCACGGGATCGTACTACTAGCATAAAAAATCCTATGAGTTAATCCAGGTTAAAAACTATCTGTGTGCCAAAATAATTTCATCCAAATCCGTTCCTCCATTTTTGCGTAATTGAGTAACAAACATCATACAATATTAGTCATTTATCCATGTTAATATTAATATAATATTATAAATTCGAAAGTAACTCTGTCTGTCTGTATGTTACCTTTTGACGCCTAAACCACTGAACGGGTTTCGATAAAATTTGGCAGAGAGATAGATTGCATCCCGGGGAAGGACATAGGATAGTTTTTATCCCGATATTCATACGGGATCGATACTTATGCGAGTGAAACCGCGGGGCGCAGCTATTTATTCTATTAATAAGTACATGCACTAAGACAATATGGCAAGCAGCTGCTATCATCATGATTCAAGTAGCTAGTTAGTAGTACAAGACGAGTCTTAGTAAACAGGTCACTGTATTATATTAACTACTTATTTGAATATCGCTTACAACTTCCTTTTCATAAAAGCAATTTAAATATAAAGTGGCTATTTAATTCGTGTATTGTCAACGCATGTGTAGGTTCTAGGTACTAAGCTATTAGTCAATCTTTCTATGAAAGGCGGTTGTCAGTATTGCATGTAATTAAAAAGAAAAGGATCTAGATATGACATATAGAATATAGATATGAGATTATGGAGTCTCTTGCCCGTTCTTCTCCATAGAGATCTACGTTTTGGAATGGGCAACTAGCTTCAACTTTCTGACTAACTGACAGACTATTTAATTTTGACAATTCAAAAGTCTGTGTGGTGCCGGACTTAAGAATACCACCACCCCATACTTCCCGTGGGTGTCGTAAAAGGCGACTAAGGGAGACCGGAGAATGGGCAGCAGCGTTCTCTATGCATTACACCATCATACCATACTGCGATCGCCAACCCGCCTGCCAAGCGTGGCGATTATGGCAAACCCCCCCTAAAATTGGGGGAGGCCTTCGCCCAGCAGTGGACGTCTTTCGGCTGAAATGATGATGATGATGAATTCAAAAGTGCCTGTACAAGGTTTAATTGAAATAAATGCTTTGAGTTGGAGTTTGATTGTGACAGAATGATGTGGCCATATACACAGTGGCAAGAACATCGACGCACAACCTGTTACCAAGGACAGTACATGATTCTGAACAATCCTGCGTTTAAGCATTTCGTCGATTAAAAAAAAAATGCTGTTCCATACATTTTGACAGCGTAGGTATTTTTTTCTTTTGTAGGAAACAGCTGATTTGTTTTTAATAGCCAACCATAAACGCTTTGCGCGTCAATGTTCTGCCACCCTGTATAAGGGTGTGGTACAGACAGACCATCAAACTGAATATATTTTGCCATGGGACCAAAATATCAGCTGACCCATACATTTGGGTCGTGTAGGTATTAGAGTTTAGTATGAGATAGTTGATATTTTTTTTGCGATTTTGATGTTGGTTTCATGGAGAAAGTTGTTTGTACGACACCCTTGATTCTGATACATACTGTACAGGGTAGCTTGGACATCGACGCACAAACTTTAACCATGAATTCAGCACATAATGTGGATAAGACAAAGATTAAAACAGAAGACGATCCAGGAGGGGATCGAGGTGGGGGGGGGTGGAGGGGGGTTCAGGGGATCAGACCGGAATAACTCCATTCTATACCCACTAACTAAAACAAAAAAATTATACGCCAGTTATTAAAAAAAAAATCAACCACGTACCTAGGTATTGCTATTGCACGTTTCTATCAAACAGCAGTTTTTTTTTTGATAACTGTCAAACATTTCAACGCAGAAGGTTCAAAATCATCTACTCAATCCATGGTAACACCACTCAATCCATTGTGCTCAATCCATGGTGTCACCATTGCGAGGATCGCCCACAGGACACGGTGGAGCATACGGTGGAGGTCTGCTCCGCTGTGTCCTCATAGACGCAATCGGCAGCGGCGGCGACCTCTCGCGTCCGGCCCTGCGGCGGGAAAGCGAGAAAAAAAAAGGAAAAAAGCAAAGGGGGTTCAGAATCATCTACTCAATCCATGGTAACAGGTTGCGCGTCGATGTTCCAGCCACCCTGTATATGAAGAGTAATGTAATGACTATGTAGGTGGAAGTTCTCGAAGGTTTCATAACGTACTAGACGCTAGAATGGATCTGAATGGGCCTCTTGAGAGCCATGAAGGTACAAGGAACATAGCGTGTTGATATGGCCACATTAACTGTAACTGATGTCTATATATGTAACTAAGGGCTGATTTCTCCAACGCCAGATAATTTTGTCGGAGGAATAATTTTGAATTTTTGACAGTTTTTTCATACAAAAACTGTCAGACGTCAATTTTATTCCACGAACAAAAATTATCTGTCGATTGAAAAATCAGCCCTTAGTTTAATAAAAAACATACTATAGTGTTGACGTAAAATTGTAAGTTCGTATGTAGGGACTAATTTTCGAAAAAAACTGATCGGATTCAGAAAATTATTTCTCTAATTGGAAACTACAGTATAGGCGAGAATCTTAGGATATTTTAGGTTAAAACAAGAAACTTTACGCGGACGAAGTCACGGGCAGCAGCTAGAATTTTATAAATGAGCTGTTTAAGTGTAAGCACAACCTTCTTCTGTCCAATATTATTTCACACAATCTAAAACATAGTAGATTGTTATACAAGGGTCGGAAGTAATCAATTCCCATACGAGGCATTTAGACGCCCGAGCGCAGCGAGGGCGGCTATAGTCCGAGTGGGAATTGATGACTTTCACCCGCGTTAAACACTACTTTTCATTTCGAATTTAAGGAAAGTCAAAAATAGTAGTTTTTCTAAAATATTAATTGATAATAATTACATGAATAATAGGTACCTACCTACTTATTAGTCTTTTTTAAATTTGAAGTATGGAACACACCACGCCACCGCCACATGGGTAGATTCCCGCTTACTAGGGCCCGTATTATTATCATTCTCTCTGCATTCTTACTTTTACCATTTTTCATAAATCACTTAGAAAACACGATAATCTTGATAAAATTTACTAAAAATTGTGTTGCGACGTGACACTTTTTAGTGCTGACCGTCCACCCAACTTTCTTATTTCGATTCAAAACTTGCATACAGCCTAATCGATACTCGCAATAAAAAAAATGAAAAAAAATTGTAGAAACTGAATAAAAACTCTTTAAACTAACAAAATGTATTGAAATGTAAAGTGTTTGCAGAATATCCAATCTATAGAATTAATTAATTATCATCATTCTCAAAAAGACTTCGGGTAAGCCTACCTAAAAAATGTTTACTGGGAATTCTGTAGTAAACTATTAGAAAGTATCAAAAATAAAATCCACAATAAATAATTGTCCAATAAATTAAAATCATTTTAAACAGCGAGCGCATTCTGAATATAAATTCAATTATACAAGCATTTCGGCGCGAAATTCAGTAAATGAGGTACCAATTGTCTGTCTGTTATTGACATGATATTAGAAGAGATTATAATGATATTAGAAAAGCATAAATCATTATTATAAACAATGCATATTGTATTTATTGCTTAAAATAATTTTATTTTATTTTCAAATATCTATTATATTCGTCATATTAATTACTCGAGTCAATTGAAATTTAAAAAAAAAATTGTTTGGAATAATCGCTTTCACACATCATTGCAATAAAAAAAAAAAACAATAATGGTCGGCGATATTGAACACAAATTGAGTAGTGGTAATGATTAATACGTATTATTGAACCTGTGTTTGAATATTACGTTAAAACCTGGGCATTTTCGTGTTGTTTATAATATTATCAATAACATTTGTTACATTTTAAATCTTATCTACATCTGTGTGTGTGAAATTTGTGAAAAGTAAAAATGTAAACACACACGATTGGAGCGAAACTTCGACATTAGATATCAAAAAAACTTCATTACCACTACTTATTTACCTTTAACTATGGATAAATTCGTCAAATAATTAAATCATGTATATTGACAGCCCCATGTATGGTAAAGTCAGGATGGTCGAAAACCCAATTTTTATGTTTTTTAGCCTCGACCACAACTGACATCAAAATGGCGATTATCGTACCTATGTATGTTGAATTTATTCAAGGTAAATTATTAACTTCTGCGCTAAATATGAAAGAAAGATTTGATGGGTAACATAATAAATATTTACATAATCATAGTGTCGTATGTCTGACTGAGCTGACTACCTAACTAAATTTAGTTCTATTTTTAAATTTCATTTCCGCCCTAGGGAGGGAAACAATTACTATGAGTATTTCCCGCCCAAGGGTGGGAAGCAGCGTTTTCCACCCGCTATTCGGATCAAACAAGCACTACTTTCCGAGTATGAGACATGAAAAAGAAAGTTGTACTCCAAACTAATTAGTAATAATTAACAAACACAGCTCTAGCTTCACTGCAACCGTTTTAACGCCATATTTTATTAGCAGAATACTTTACAGCGAGTCCAGACCAGACATTAGAAGTAAGTGCAGCGTCTTGTGAGTGAGAAGTTTAATTAATTAAATCCAATTACTTATTTAGCTCCCGTCGATATCTAGCTTCTTCACTCGGTTGGAGGCGTCTGTTTGTCTGTTTCGACGGCTCGATACTGATAAATAGAGTAAATTGAGACTAATGATGTGAGGAACACGTAGACGTTTACTAAGGAAACGTTTCTTCTAGTTAAAGCTTTAAATAGAACCTTATCAGTCACTTGTCTAGATACCTACTATTAAACAACATTATTTTTAGTACATGCGAAACCTGAAACACGTGTCTAGTATTTTTATGTAAAGAATCTAAGTAAAAAATTTCAAAAATGTATCATGAAACATCACAAAGTTAAAAGTTTGTTAAGTTACCTGTTTGTCCGTACAAAAACATGCTCACCCGCGCCGCTCCGTCCTGCGCTCATTGATAATAGTACCTAGGTACCTAACCGTTCGGCGCGGAGATTGGATAATCTACTTAGTGTCGCTCGGTGTCCAACTTTTAACATTAAAGAAAGGGATGCACAACGTGCCCGGCGAGCGATTTGGCAACGTCTTCACGCGCCCTTTTTTCGTAGGAACGGTCAAAATTAGCTAAATAATTAAATATGTAGATACCGCTGCGCTAGATCAACACCTTGCCAACTTGCTTCATGTTGTGAACTCTGCAATGAATGGGTTGCATTTCGGGCGCGCGCTAAAATTTATATTTTAAGTTACTTATTTGTTGTGATAATTTTGAAAAAAAATTTCTTCAACGACGATAATTCGTGTCTACTTGAAAGCAATAACTTAGTTTGCACTATCTAAGACGATAATTACACGATTTTTTTTCAAGAATTTAGATTAGAAAATGACAATTTATAATGATTATGTAACAGTTACTGCGCCGCCTATTTCGATTTGGCGCAAGTTTTCAGTTTCATCCTGTATTTCTTGCTCTTGTGTGAAAACAATTTCAAAGGCAGCGATAAAGTTCTATAAAAATTTAATGCCAATCAAGTCTTGGAAATAAGATTGCTTACCTAAATTGCATTTATTCGCTTCAAAGCGTCTACAGTTGCTTCAGTTTCTTCAGTAACCTTTAAATATTTATCAAAATAAGGCCCAGCATTATGTACAACACGTAGTTTCATCTCAACATCTCAAAAGTTCACAGAACACGTGGAATATGAATTTGCAGGCGACCTTTAGCTGTCATTCCAAAAGCCGTCGCCGCAAGCCAATTTGTCGCTCGTAAACTCACCTGAGAGCTGAGAGCTCCCTAAAATAAAGCCGAGTACCTTACCTAAGGTTTTACACGAAGTTTATTCACTTGCTCTCACTGATAAGTACCCAACGTCATCCGTTTTATAACTTGTCCACATGCTGATGGTACTGGCATACGTGTAGTGATTCGTCCCCTTCTTTATCTTTAGATTTTTTGTGACACTTTTCTTATCAACTTTTGGTATTATATCACTTTCTTCGTCTGTATTTTTTTGAGTAATGGGGATTAATTTCCTTCTATGAAATCCCATTTTGAGTAAAAAATGTTTTGAAACTTTTTAGCATATTTTTTGACGTTTATAATGTGAACATCTTTTGAATAAGTAAACTAGGGATCTAGTGACTTCTGTATTGAATTCTTCTTTGAGTTATTTACATAAAACGTTCTTGTATGCCCCTCCTCCTAATATTCAAGGGCATCTTAAGCGAGGCCGAGGGTTCAAAGGGTGCACAGCAGTGGGGTCCGGGGGCCGCCGTGAGGTCTCAGTTGGTTGGATTATTGGATTTAGATGTTTTCATATAAGATTTAACGTTGTTTGTCCGGAGAAAGATTGGTTTTACGCTTCATTTACCCTTGAAATCAAATGTAACCCGGATGTATAAAAAGCGATGTCTCTTTTGACTTTTGAAATATTTAAGTAACATAATATCTTGAAAAAATTAGCCTACAGTTCAAATTCTTTATCATTTCGATTATAATAACTTAGTTGTATTGCCGATATCTTTAAATTGTGCGACACATATTCGTATGTCAACACGATTGTTATGATTCTCACGCGGGTCGAGTTATCTTGGGACTCGCCGTGGCCCGGTGATATCGTGTAGATGTCGCGCTTTGGTTGATGCAGATGCATCCTCAGTTGACGGCCGCGACTCACGCTGGCCGCTCATTGACGTTCTAATTTTAAAATTAATTCTGAAATAAAAGTTATACATAATTGAATTATTTTCCTTGAAGAAGTTTGTAGTGTTTGTGGTTATTCGTTGATTCATAGACCTACCTAATGTTGTGTTATCATATCAGCCAGGATGATTAACTTGTGTTTGTGCGTTTATGTAATTAAGTGGGTAGACTGAAGTTTTCTGTAAGTAGTGTGCATATTTTAAATCCAAATCTGAATAAAACCATGAGCGAACCAACGATTTATTACGAGAACTAATAATTATTAACAAAGGTGCTACGTAGGTACAGCTAGATTATTAATTATTATGATTTATGAAATTTTTGAATAATGCCAAGTAAAAATATGTACTTATAAAACTTTTCAAATGATTGGTACCTAGCAAAAAAAAATGCATGTACTTAGTTGAGTGTGTCATATTCGTCATTGCTAAAGTGATGGATAGTCTCGGCCTGGATAAAGAACGGATGTAGTCCACAGTTGATTGACAATGTTATTTGGCGCACCACAACGATCCGTTTCCTTCGAGCCATGCAATACCACCTGAATGTAGCCATTGTTACTGATAATATGTACTATACAACGTTTATTTAGTAGACTATGTTGATTGTTATGATTCATCTAGGCCATTGTGCCTTTATGATTAAAAATGAGGGTAGGACTTACTTACACATAATGTTTTAGGGAAACGATAATTACCCAGCCTAATGCTTTTGTAACACGTTATGGAACTTACACTATCTAATAATTAGTAAACAAAACACAGGTGTTATTATTAACAAAGGCGTATGAAAGTACAGAGGTATTTACTTACGTAATTATAGGACACATACGAGACATAATTACGGAGGCAATTCCCTTCTGAGTCAGTGTTCATATCGGGCTGTTGCTAAGTCGGTAATAAGTACCGTATTTGTTTACTTTCACCAATGAATAGGCATATCATAACACTATTACCTATCTGATGCTAAAACGAACCGAGCTCGATGGGAACCGATACTGTAGGCTATTTATGGCCACCATTGACTCATTAATGTCCCTTGTTTAGGGTTACTTTATGCACACGCATACATTTGAAAAGTAATGTAATGACATCACGAATTATTATTTTAGTCTGTATGGTATCGATTTATAGCGAACCAGTGTTAGGTGATCTGTTGCATTGAATCGAAGTTCCCTCGTGTGGGAGGACTGTATAAGGTGTAGAAGGGGTGTTAGAGTTCAATAATTTTTGGTGGGTACGGCATAGGGCATGCACTGTTTGCTGCAACTCAGTAGGCGAGTAGTCGCGCGCGCAGCACGGACAGACCACCCGTGCCTTTCGATAAAAAGCTCAGACTTATTTAGCGATTGTTAGTTCTTCATTGATAGTATATATATTTACTCAGCTTGATGTGCGAGATTATAGTTTGTCAATATATTCGATAAAAACTGACACAGTTTCCGTAGGTGAGTCGTGAGTGAGTGATTTAGTTTATAGGATATGGTGAGAAATGCGGATGCCTAATGTAATCATTGACGGAATGCTATTGTTTTATTGCAGGTGGCAAGAGCGGCTTGTCGGCTAGCTCCAGTCGCTCGACTAGCCCGCTGGGACAGGGAACTGTCAGCTTCATACCGCGAGCGCCAACTTCTTCATCCGGGTAACTTTGCTTGTTTATCTAATGTGGTGATTTAAGAGTTTAAGTGCTTTTTGTCTGCGTTCTTCCGTTGTTTTCTTTTTAAAGGATGAACTGAATTCCAAATGATATTTTGACTACAGCTTATTTATCTCGATTTAGATCTGATCTAACAGTGAGGACTGCCTCGCGACAGCTGAGCGTGGAGTTCAGGGTTCGAGTCCCGGGTCATGCATAATACACCTTTTTATGTTTTGATGTTGTGTGGTGTAGGATCGGAGCAGGTTACCACTGTACCTTAAATAATGGATTGTGTGAGTAGGCATCATCAAGGCTTTAGCAATTCTCTTTGACAGTTTGGTATTGCATATAATGATTTGTAATGACATGTGGTGACGTGTGAATGTGAAATGACACACGATAATCAAGTTTCCCGATATTCTAATTGAAAAATATGAAACTTCATTAACCCTTAGTCTGCCCCTGCCGGAACGTAGATCTACGCGAGACACAATGGTTTTTTAATTGTGTATGTACTTACGGCACATAAGCGGTTAAACTTGTTCTTCTTGGTTACAGGTCGCGACCTAACTCCTCGCTACTGGCACCCGGTAGTAAAATCCCGTCGACACTAATATCAACACAGCAACACCCACAGACACCGTCCAGTCAAAATGGAACACCTACAAAGCATTCCATGCTCGATAAGTTAAAGCTTTTCAATAAAGACAAAATAAGTAATGAGAAACAAAACAGCAAAAGCACTGCAGTCTCGAAACGCACCAGTTCATCCAGTGGCTTCTCATCAGCCAAAAGCGAAAGATCCGACTCCAGTTTAAGCCTCAATGAATCTTCCAACACACCCAACTCACATATCAAATCATCTAATTTAGTAGGACCCAAAAGTATAAGGCAACAAAGCGATACGTTATCAAAAGACAAGTCTGCTAAAAATGTAAAACCTAAGCTAGTTAGTTCTAAATCCCCTAAAGAATCTTCTACGAGCTTGAACAAAAGTAGTGGTAAAACGAGCAGTAGTGACAAATCGAGAAATAGCCCGAAGCTTCCTGCTCGCGACAAAGAATCCAAACTGGCTGCTCCGAAATCTATTAGTAACACTAAATTAAATCAGATCGATGACCATTCAAGAAACGCTAACTCGAAGATGGTGAAACTATCCGGAAGTCAAATGAGGCTCAGTGAAAAACGAAGTGATAGCAGAACAGACGTCAAAAGTCACCAGAGTCACGAAAATGTATCATCACCGTCAAGCCAAGGACACCAGAATCAAGCAGCATCAGGACAAAATTTTGGACCGCAAACTGGAATTCCAAAACCTACAGCCGCTGTGAAAGGAACATTCAAAATAGCAAAAGATGATAGACATATTATTCATAAAAGTACAAATAGTCAATTAAGTCCTATACAAAGCAATTCTAGTTTAAATTCTACAAATAACGTAAGTGCACTTCCATTCACTAGAGAACAGTCTAATTTAAGTAAAGATATAACACAAAAACAGACTTTGGCAGTATCCCCGATGCCTGTCATTAACGCAGGAAGTCATACTCACACTTCGCAAATGTCTGAAAGTTCACATTCGAATTCCACACATAGTACTACAGGGCAACATTCTAATTCCAGTGATAGTAGCGTTATATACCGTCCTTCCAGTGAATCTGGTTCTGAAATATCTAAAACTGCTACTAACACGGTAAATAGAAGACTAGACATGAATACTACTTACATTAACGAAGTTATAAATGAAGCTGAAATGTCTGAAAAAGAAGCAGCGCAGAGAAGACCCCTGGATAGATCTGTCCCAAAGCCTACCTTCGATCACAACAGGACATTGACGGAGTTAAATAAGAGGATGGAAAATGATAGCAGATCCAGTACGCCATCCCACTGTCGTGACAACTCACTTGGTGACGATGAAAATCCAATGATGAATGTATTGCCTATGCGACCGCTACTGCGAGGATATAACAGTCATCTGACTCTGCCTATGAGAACTTCAGGCTTGACGCAAAAAAACATTCCGGGTTATCCTCATCATGCTAATACGGTGAAAGCAAACTTTGGCAGGGAAAACATGGGATTGCGTGACCGTATAAATTACGGTCCAGGATTTTCTAACCCAGATTATTGTGATCTTGAAATAGCCTCGGGTTATATGTCTGACGGTGATTGCTTGCGACGTATAAATCTTGGGGAAATGGAGTGTGGCAGAAACAATGATATGATGGATGGATACATGTCTGAGGGCGGCGCGTCGCTGTATGGTCGCCGCATGAACTACCAGCAGCCTTCCCAGCTGCAGCAACTTGATGAAAGGTGAGTTTAGTTTATTTTGTAATGTTATTTTCTTAACACCACTTCGAAATTCAGGGTCAAGTTGTGAATCTACGATGATTTACTTTAAAAACATTTGAGTGCGCTATCGAATTATGAGGTCTCTTGAATACAGTTAATGCGTCTGCGAAGTGACCTTTACAGAAAAGTATAATATTATTTTGTTATATTTTCTTATGATTCGCGACGACGATGTCTCTAGTCGAGGCACAATAAAGCACAAATTAAAAGGCTCCCTTAGGGCGTGAGATTCATTGCCGTGGTGGAATTGCGCCGGTAATGGCTGTGCTTTTTAGGGTTTTTAGGGGCGCCGAGTCAGTTACATACTGAATTATATACAGTTTTATTACTCTTTTTAAAGTCCTTAATTGAAAGCTTCGTAAGCAGCCCATTTCATCACCGTTATCAACTAGGTAGCTATAGAATGTTTTTAATGTTTTCACTCTAAAAAATGTAAGATTAAATATTTACAACTAAATATTAGCTGGCTTAAATATTCCTAGCGTGTAACCCGCGTCATTCATGTAGGTACCTAACAAAGTTTATGTAACCACCCAGGTAGAATAGTTGTACCGGTTCGACCTTTACAGATGTCTAGCAATACAAATAGCCTTTATGGACATTCTATACTTAACTGACAAACTGAAGTAAAACAAATCCTTTTGTCTAGATCCGAAATCCGGAAGTTTGAACTTCTTTGTTAGAGATTTTTGTCTAAAATTAGAAAGATTGATAAAGAGAGAGAGACTTAGATAAAGTAACTGTTCAGAATATTCATTTTCCAATAGCTTCGTCTGAGCCTCTCAATCCACAAGTGGTCGGCCCGCCTTCCGTCACTCTCCGACATAATGTGACGATGGTCTAACGTGTATGTCACTCAGATTATTGCTTACATTATTTGTTTCTCTAGGTTTCTCTATGTTACCGGCAACTTGGTCTTCTAAGAATTTTTTTTGGTGGGCGTAGAGATAGTTTCAGGAAAGAATAGGACCATCAGAAATGTGTTTAGGTATTGTCGTATCTTTGTATTTAAAGTCCTTGTCGGAGAAACGTTTTCTTCTATTGCTGTAGTTTAATCAACTGCAAATCAATTCAATGAAATAATCTTTTATACAAAGTAAAGTAATACACCAAATATGGAATTCATATTCATCAGTCGTTGACTGATGAATATGAATTCCATATTTGGTGTTAAACTTATTATGGTATTAACCCAATACTTACTTTCCGAGTTGTGCCCTATTCAGCACATGTGACTCACCAATCTAAAATCAAAGGCTAGTAAATGTTCTGGTTGCGACAGTTTGCGAAGTGTTAGTTCTGTTAGTAGCCTGCTAGTGTGAACAAAGCGTTTTGTTAATATTTGGACGCTGCTCCCGCGGTGTGCAGCCGGCATCTCGCAGTCACGACTATACAGTGTATGGCTCACCCACACTGTCGCAGCGTTAGGGGAGAGGGCGGGGTGACCAAAATCGATACTCCTACGTCTCACGCCGCCCCTGCCCCGCACGTCACCTCTGTGCCACCGCCGCGACCCTAACCACCCCCAACAGTACCGCACCATTCGGCACCTTAACGATCTCAACATAAAACTGTACTTTCGACAGTGCGCTCAATGACATCCTACGTTCTTAGGCACAGATTCCTTCTGGATGCTATCATGTTTTTTCTGCGTTTTCCTACAATATTGTCAATCGATTTTACACAAATGAGCTTCGAATGGAATTACTTACGCTCTATTTCTAATTTCGAGGACTAATCGTGCTTAAAATAATGTAGGTATTAGCGTGTGGGGTATAAACTGTGAGGATAGAGGGTTTCAATGTCATATAGACAGTGTCGGCGTGTTGCCGGAGGTGTCGGTGTGTCTTGCGTGCGGGTTGGTGGCGCGGCGGCGGCGGCGGCGGCGGCAGGGCGGGCGGCACTCGGCGCCGCGCACTATCGGCGTGCGGGCGCGCCGTACTCGCCGCCCGCGCTCACACACGCACGTGACAAACTTTCCCGATTTCCTCGACGGAAAATGTAAATCTGTTGCCGGCATCGATCGTCCCGTCGCCAGACGCGCGCTCGTCGAACCGAGCACGCCGATCACAGCTGGCGCCATGGAGCTGGACCGCACTTAACAAAGGATCGCGGAACCAACGCGCCACACGCTAATCTCGTGGACTGTTATTATTCCATTTAAACATTGGTGTTAGTTAATAAGTGTATCTTAGACGATGTAGTGGACCATATGCGTCGTGCCTTCTGTCATTCGATCTCGCGTACCGGTCGCTTGACGGACAAAATTTGATTTGCTGTAATTTTATACGCCAACAATGATAATAATTTCGTGGACACTAATATAGGATCAGTGTTGCCTTGCTATGTGTCTTTGCTTTTCGCGTTAGACGTTGTTACTGTAAGCTTACGGTGCTTTATAGATAATAAAACATTTAGAAGAGTAATAAGTTTTCAACAAATTTGAATCAACTGTGCTGAACATGGATAAAACTAATTTGGTGAGCCATTCTTAATTTTTTTATCATCTCTACTTTAGTATTAGTTCAATTTAACTTATTATTATGATCAAGTTAATTGTCGTGAAGGCAATAACCCTCCAAACATGTGGCGGTTGGCGAAGTCAATGTATCGCTAGTTTGTCACATGTGGCCACCATTCCGGGCACAATATCGCATATTTATCATTTATAGCTTGAACAAACAATGCATAGAGGACTCCATATTTCGTTTAATAATGTTAATCAAGAGTGTTACGTAAATATCCATAATGTGTGCAATGAGTACACGCTTAGTAACCCGAAGCGATTGATCCATGTAAGGTTATTACTTCGGCATCTGCAGGGTTATGGGTCGGGGCGGGAATCCTTAAGCCTGATCCCCGGACTGGGCTCCTCAATATCATTGAATTCCCAATGTTATTAGAAATTTCTGTGTATATATACAGCATATGTTTGTTTTCACATTCACACACATAATGTGTTTTATTCCTCACAAAGCGCATAAAGACGTGTCGTTAAGTGTAAGTACCCTTTAATGGTAACATTAGGTGGATACGTTATTATCAGTAACCAGAAATAAAAGAGTATCAAAATATTTAAATGCCAAAGTCGTAAAACAGCAAGGAGTCTCCGTAAAAATGCTTACCCGCGTAGAAAGTTAAAGCGATCAGAGAAATTTAAATCCACTAACCAACCGAATCGGGACGTATGTTGACGATTTCGGTTTTCCTTAGAGACGGAGTCTTTTAAAACAAGTCGGATATTATATTGTTTAGATTCACGTCCTCATGTTTAGGCAGGGTTAATAAGGACTAAAATGCATTGCCGGCGTCGATATTTTAGAGGGGTTACGTTGGCCGTGAATCATAAACTGGGTATTTTTATTTGTTCGTTTTATTCGCAATACTCTGCACATTGATGCACATTGATTGCAGATCGCTAAAGTTGATTGAGTCTATTATCGATATTGATTTTCATTTGTGATTGAACGTCTGGTTGGCCATATTGTATTCTATTTTCAGCACAGCATTGAAATGAATACTATCTAAGTACTTCAAAAGATCACAATGTAAAAATAGTTCGGTTCTGCAGCAGAATGTACGAACGAGGAATACGAACATAAAACTAAGAGAAGTTCATTCCACAAAACTTGGAAGTTATGTGGCTGAAATGTCATTGTTTTTTTTTTCTCTTTTCCTTTTTATAACAGCTGGAAAACGGCAAGCGGAAAATGAATGGAAATCTGAAAAAGGACCTAACATTATGCGAACTATTCTCGCTGCAAAACTTTTAAATTCCCCGTTCGGATATTGCAAAGCGAATGGCGTTCTGTTTGTTCCGCTCCTTGAAATTTTAATGAGTCGAAGTCGAGCGTTGGAAATAACTTGTTATCTTCCTCGGCAGGTATTTCACAAGTACATAATTAACACGTTGCAATCGGCATTACAGTTTTCTCATTGTTTATTCAATGATTTGGGGGTATTGGAAAAACGAACTGCGATGCGATAGGTCCTCAAGTTAGACAAGTGCGAGTCGGACTCGCACACGAAGGGTTCCGTACCACAAGGCAAAAACGCCGAAAATAAAAACTTTTTTACAAAAAAAAAAAACAAGCGACTTCCAAAAAACACTATAAAGTGAAAAATAACTTTAATTTGGGAAGTCGGAGTCTTTGGATTTGTATTTTAGTTTTTTGCCACCGACTTCCGAAATTAAAGTTATTTTTCACTTTATAGTGTTTTTTGGAAGTCGGTTGTTTTTTTTTTGTAAAAAAGTTTTTATTTTTCAGTTTTTAGTGGGTCAGTTTGTAATTTATCTAAGTTACAATAGCCTAATGTCAACTGCTCATCACTTTTTACAAAATAATGCTTTACCCGATGCAGAGACGTTAATTGTTGAGGAGTTCCCCTAATAAGAACCAGGAGAACTGGAGCTGATTGAGAAGTCACCATCAGCTCCATTTCGCCATACGCATTGTAACGAGCATACATTGCTTAGCAACCATATTAAAGTAATCGAATCGCAACCCGTAAAATATTTGTCATTGAGTAGTTCCGATGGCCATCTGTTATCATCAGCTCCACTTTACCAAATGATGATTTCCGAGAGCAAGTGCTCAAGTAACTTAAAAAAAAAAGAATTTTCCAAATCGGTTCGTAAATGACGGAGATATGCGCGAACAAAAAACGCAATGCAGAGTAAACGAAAAGATTGTTAATGTAGACAATGTAGATAATTTTTTAGATTTTTGTTGATTTTTCAAAAACCGCTTGTCCGATTTTTAAAATATAATTTTTATGGGACCATTTGGGAAGTATACCCTTTCCAACAAAAAAATATTTTTTCTAATCGGTTGGCAAGCGACGGAGTTATGCGCGAACAAACATAAAAAAAAAAATACAAACATCCGAATTGAGAACCTCCTCTTTTTTTAGAAGTCGGTTAAAAATACGTTTGTTGTATGCCCCCATAAATATTCATTTTATTTTGTTTTTAGTATTTGTTGTTATAACGGCAACAGAAATACATGATTTCAAATTTGTGAAAATTTCAACTGTCTAGCTATCGCGGTTCTTGAGATGCAGCTTGGTGACAGACGGACGGAAACGGACAGACGGATGGACAGACAGCGAAGTCTTAGTAATAGGGTCCCGTTTTTACCCTTTGCGTACGGAACCCTAAATATGATCTGCGATGCGATAGCTCCTGAAGTTACAAAACAGACACCCGCTTTAAATTTTAATATTTGGGCAAGTTAAAGTTTCCCGTATGCAAAATATTTTCTCGTAAAAAATTTACATTAGGTACAGTATGTTTGCTTCATTCAAACAATATGTCAATGTAGTTTTGTATTATTTTATTCGGTTTCTACTTTGCAATAATATACATGCGTGGTTTATAGTAGGTATGCCTAGACCTTGACTTGAACATTATTTAGGTAGGATGGCACTAGAATATGTTATTCATGAATGTATGCCTTACTATTGTGTGCTAGGTCCTAAATACACACAACATCACAAAGTACCAATACATTTCGTGTACAACATCATTTTATTTTTGCGTGTAAGGTTCACATGTGTTTCAGGGAAACTATACGAGTAACAAGTCTAAACTTTGACAAGGGTAAGCCTCCAGACAGGAACATATTATAGATCCTCGCTCCCGTTATACCGAACAAAATTAATGAAGCGAACACTCGATACCGAAGGTCTTTTCAGCTGTATAAAATAAAATATCAGGTAGATACGTAAGCACTTAAGTAGGTAGGCAGGTATTCTTTGTTGAAATTACGTAGCTATAGCTACGTGTTCAGAATAAACGGTGAAAAATATAATTTTATGAGGAAAATTCGAGCGTAAACAGAAAACCTGTGCTACATTAAGTTTTTAAACAGATTTTCCCGAAAACAAAGGATTGTAGGTGCATTTTTTGTTCGGAACATTTTGATATTTTGCACTCGTAGCGCTAGTTCAAAAGACTTTGTAGGTTACGTACTACGTGAATGCTACGACGTAGTCGCTGCTACGACGGAAACGTTTTTTTTGTAAACGAGATTTATATGAAAAACTCAGGTCGCTCACTCAACACAACTCAACGCAAAGGTTTCGTAGCAAGTAACCGATAACGGTTACTTGCTACGAGACCTTTACATTCAACGGACTACGGGAAATGTAATCTGCATACGTTAAATAAAAACTGCCCCAGCTGTCTCGTTGGTTAATTAGTCGCAAGCGCTTTTGATGAGCATGAGGTCCTGGTATTGATTATCGGGTCGGGCAAAGTGTTATTTAGTTTCCCATCTGGAATTTCCCAGTAGCAGTAAGTTTGAATTTGTGCCCGGTTGATGAACGGTATAACTGGCGAAATGGGTGCACCTAACCCAACACCTTTGCCTAACCCTTCGGGAATACAGATGGGAAGTTATGTAAATGATCAAATTCAAACAGGAAACTGTACTACAGAAACTCTAAAAGCTGAGTATCGGCTCTCGTGCAACTATTCCAACACAAAAGCATCCAAGAGCCTTACTTACTTAGCTGATAACAAAGTGAATTCAAGTTGAAATAGGTACACCGAGAGGAAATCCGGTTAGTTTTGAATAGCTTTCAGCGTTCGGCTCGGCGTCTGTTGGTGCAACTTTCGTTATCGACATTTCAATATGTTGCCAGCATAATTCAGTTTTGAAATACTAGTTTGAAACTGATCTGGAGGCCTAAAAAGGCCACTTTGGCAGAATCATAAAAGGATAACAAAATGGACAGTTAACTGTTAAGTTAATCGTATCAAGTCCCATTGGTGAAGCATTTTTCAGTAATTTTTTTTGTCTGTGCTAAAATACCAATCAATCCAATCCAAATCCAATCCCAATCTCTTTGATTGTACCTGCGTAGTGCAGCGAAAAAAAGAAAAACACGGACTCTCTTCGCCATTTTATAATTTATAATGTTATCCTTTTATGATTCTCCAAAGTGGCCTTTTTAGGCCCCCTGGTATTCAGTTGCATCTAGTTAGAATGGAAGCCGACCTCATTAATATATGGAGAAGGATTAGCAGATTGCTTGATACACAACATGCATCCTAATTGCGCAACATACGATCTATCTCAATCTGAATTAATTTGAAGGAAAGGTCTCGGTGATAGGGAGTGGGCCGTAATGCACCACGCGGGCCCAGTGCAGTGATTAGAAAGAAAGAAAGAAAGAAAATACGTTTATTTGCGGCAAACATGACGCATAAAAAAAGACACAAACAAAAAATAAAACAAAATAACAATTTGGGAGAAAGTATGCGTCACATCTACGCAAAACGGCCATCGCTCAGCATAATGCTAAGACCCTATACGAGACAGGGCCCCAGCGCTGGTTTTCAGCGACAGCCGGCGTCGACGTGATGACGTCAGCCGGTGCAGCATGCGATTAAATATTAACAAAAACAACAATCAAAAACAAAAACAAAAATCAAAATAAGAAATAAAATATACAATACGAAAAGATATTAAGTAGTATGAAATAATATATTAATGGTGGTGGTAAGATTCTGGACAGCGACTCACGCGCCGCCGCCGGTTATTTATAATCTGTGCGCGAGCGCAACTGTCACAATTCACAAAGCTATAGATTTGACGTACCTACTATTTACATTTTTTATCAAAAAACATGGTGCATATTATAATTAATGTAATATATAATTGGATGTGTAGGACAACAGAGTACATTATACAATACGGATAGAATTTGGTGATTGTGTAGGAACCTATGGCTTTTGTAAAACTGTGTTTGTCAAATAGTGTTAAAACTTTTTATGGTGCAAATGACGGAATGACAAACTTGGCGACTCAAAGGAGAACCAAAGTCTGCAGTCCAGGAAGAAAATGGTAAGTGCATCGTGATTATATAGAATACAAGAATAAATTAAATAGGTTAAATAAATAAATTAGCATTTATATATATATTCATCAAGCCACTATTGACAAGACGGTTGATGGAGACAGTTGCATTACTAAGAATAACCGTAAATTACAGAAGCAGTAGCAAAGTGGCGTTCCCAAGTGCAAGGGAAGAATGCTGTAGCGAAACAGGTATTATGTAGTGATTCTGCCAAAGTGGCCTTTTTAGGCCCCCTGTATTTTACATGGAGAGACTGCCTATCTGACCTCCACACAGCTCAGGTTGTGTATCAATTTCAGTTAAAATATCGATAAAACAACTAACGGTATACTAGATAAATAAGACAAGTTTTCAATCGAAATATGCCAAGTTCTCCGTTGTCGTAGTTATAAAAAATCCGATATTATGTTGCCAGTAAGTTGTAGAGTATAGTGTCCCTCTTCGGTATCTCATTAAAATATGATTTTACTATTTTCCAGCAACTCGTAATGAGGTTGTTACTGTTAATGAGGTTCGGGACTTGTACGTGTTTATTATCAACATAATGTAGGCACATACATAGGTACGGTACGTATTGTGTAATGAACAAAATAGAACACCTCTGTTATCATCATTAACGCCACCACTCGAACTCTATAAGTACGTACTTTAATGCAGATTATGTGTTTAATTTAATTGTTAAAACAGTTCATTAACTTCGCTGTGAATTTGAGAGAACTGTTTGTTTGGCTCATTGAAATATTTTTAAAATATTCACTCGATTTGATGTTGATTTAGAGAAAAGTACCTAGTGACGCACTCGTAATCGGCACTAATAATTCAACAATTGCTACATAAATAAGTGTATTCAACTAATAATATACCTACTCATGTTACAGTAGTCTCTGAAAAAATGTAAGCACAGTGTTTACGATCCCAACAAAAACATACGGCGAACACATTCAAATAAAACAAAAGAGCATTCATCATTTCAGCGAAAATAATGATGAGATGAACGAGAGAATAATAAGAGAGAGCTGCTCGGCTCATAGATAATGAGAACGTAGGAGACTGTTCCTTTCAGGAGATCCGTCATCATTAGCGAGAGGCTTCGGGCGCTCAGTTTTCATTAAGACGCCAATGTTTCAAATGACAACAGCCAAAGGAGTGTAGGGACGTATTGATGCACCTTACGATTACTATAGGTATCTACAGACACCTTCATATAGCGACGTGTCTTGATGGTACGGTATTAATTGTCGTGGAAGAAAGCGGCGCGTTCACAACGATGCCTGATTACAATTTTATCTCCCCCTGCCTCGTACATGGCGTGCAGTGTATTTTCCCTCAGGTTTAATCCATGAAGTGTGGCTATTTAGATCTACGGAGTGGCTTTTATAGGTTGTATTTGTTTTAATAGAGTTGAGTTACAAAGGTTAGATATCTACCTTATAGGTAGGTACTTTATAGCGGTGTGCTTGTAAACGTGTCAATGCACTTTTCAGTTAGATTCTACTCACCCGAATGCTGATAATGACCTGGGCCCAGTTTAATAAAGCTGACAATCCGACAAGTCCGACATATGACAAAGAATGACAATTCGACAATTTTTCTGTTTAATAAAACTTACAGGCAACAAAATTGTCATGGTGGAAAATTCACAAATATGTCGGGTTGTCGTGACAATTCGACATTTTTCTGTTTAATAAAAAGTTTTAAGCGACAGGTGACAATTTGTCGTGAAAAACTTGTCAAATCTGCTTTATTAAACAGAAAATTGTCATGACATATTTGTAGAATTGTCCGACAATTCTGACAGGAGCGTTACCCTCTGTCGCGATATCATATTTTGAATTTTGAAGGTCTAAGAAAGTATTTTTAAAAGGTTTATTACAAAAAATGGTACTTACATCAAGCAGTGAGAGTACTGATGATGAATACTTGGAACAGATACACACGAGGAGGCAACGACGATCATTTAAAAGCAGAATTCATTTCTCCTTCTCAATTACAGATTTCAGTTTTAAAGAAAAATTTCGGGTATGTAAAACTACCGTAGAATATTTAATTGTTAAAATTGGTCATCGACTTGAACACGTTACAAGCAGAAACCTAACACCCGATAAACAAATTTTAAACGTTTTTTATTTTTCCATCCTTTAGCTCATAAAACAAAATTATTTGCAAATATGTCAAAAGTAGACATAATTGTCACGACAATCCGACAATTGTCACCGACAAATTGTTAGAAATATTTTGACCGTTGTTTTTTGACATAATATGTCAAAATTTTTAATAATAAATGAAACTCGACATATTATGTCGAGATTTTTTAAACGCGTTTTCACATGACAAATACGTCAAGATTTCACTTGTCGATTTTTGACATATTTGTCAGTTTTATTAAACAGCTTAAGTGCGACAATTCTACAATTTTGTCATTTTTTGACATATATATGTCGAATTGCCAGCTTTATTAAACCCCTGTAGGTACGTAATTAGTTTCAGTTTATTGGAAGTAGACGCAAAATTATTCTTTTGATATCAGGAACTTTTGGAATTGTTGTTGTTTTGTTTTCTCAAGAGCGTACAGTGAAAATGGTTCATGAAAACACCGAGTTGTGTCTAATGTTAAAGGTTCTAAACACAATATCTCAAGGCTTACGAAGACAGGCGCGACGTGAATAGGTACGTGATTCTGCGGAGTAATTGCGTTACATCACTAACAGTAGCAATGGCTTTCGCATTTTGACACTTCAACAACATTCATTGCGTTATTTAGGTTGTTGAGCAGACACATTTTCGAACTTATGAAACAACTAGCTGCGCCCCGCGATTTCACCCGTATAAGTTTAGATCCCGTGGGATTATCGGGATAAAAGTAGTCTATATGTTTATTCAGAGTGTCAGCTACCTCCAAATCAAATTTTATCAAAATTGGTCCAGCCGTTTGAGCGTGAAGAAGTAACAAACATATAAACACACACACAAACTTTCGCCTTTATAATATTAGTGTGATGGATTAGCAATGGCGCCGATTCCCTTGTTCACAAACTAAACTAAATTTAAGTTCAGTTTCTATTTCATTAAGAAAAGGACAGAAGATAAATATTAGTTTAGTCCTGTCAAATTAGACAGCGCCTTTTTAATAGCCATGTTTTTAATCACGTCTAAACTTGCCATGGACTACCTTAATTTGACAGGACTAAACTAATATTTATCTCCTGTCCTTTTCTAAATGAAATATAAAGAAAAAGATGCACTGATCATAAATTTAGTTTAGTTTGTGAACCAGGGAATCGGCGCCAATATCCTTCAAAATTATTCAGACTGTAATCGAAAGTGTGTTATGCAACTAAGGTGGTGGACTGGTGGTAGAAAAATTCCCATGAAATTGTTCTACTAGAGTCGGGTCACGCCTGTTTTCGGGTGCCTTCATTCTCAATCGTCTTACTATACAATGTTCATAAAGGGCACTTTTAAAATGTGCCATCAATCTAGAACTCTTGTGTAGGCAACATTAAAAATGTTTCTTCTTAAGTGGCATATAACATACCACTTTACGATCTTGAATCTTAAATCGCGTATGAAGAATACATGAAACGGGAACGCTTTTACTCAGCGAATTCGTTTAGTATAAATAATTCAAAAGTTCTCTCTTACACGGTTTTCCCATTAAATACTTTAATGTGGAATTGTAGGACATAGGGAGGTTACTACCTACTTACATTATCCGTTTGCTTACAGCCACTTTCTCTATAATGTCGAATGATGTTAAAATAATTTTATAGGCACTGCCAACACGAGTTTCATTCCACTCCAGATTAATTTAATGACTAATTAACGACAAAGTAAATTGACTCTTATTGTTAATTGGTTATTGTTGTTAATATGAAGTAAAAGTTAACATGTTACAACTTTAACAACTTTCACTATGGGACCAACTCTGAAATCACGAAAAAAAAAAATCTGCTGTTTCATACAAAACTTCAATAGGTACCTACTTGACCAAAATGTATGAACCAGCAGATTTTTTTTTTCGTGATTTCAGAGTTGGTCCCATAGTAAAAGTTGTTTATATTCATGGGTAGATCCACCTTGTAAAAATATGGATGGTCTTTGAAAAGTAACCCTGTATATATCATAGTATATAAGTTGGCAAGAGGCCATTACGAAAGGTAAACAAGGGAGGTAACAAGAATGGCTTAATGCCAGACAAGCTGGAGGTTTTAAAACTTGGCACATTACATTTTTCACTGCGGACTTTTAATAAATAAATGAAAGAAATATTCATTTTCATTACACGAGTGTACTTTCAATGGATAGGCAGAAGAATAGTCATGAATTGGAATCAGCGGGATAATTGCGTACTTAATACACTTCCAATTGTAATGCGCTTTATTTTGACAATCCAACAACATGTATTGCGTTAGGTAGATACTTCCATTTCCGTTGGAATTTTCCAACACATGTATAAGCAATTTTCTTCGAAATCCATTGAATTGTGATAGAAAGTGTGTTTCGCAACTGGGGCCCAAGTCTGCTATTTTTATAAATTCGTCATTCCAACACGATCCCATTGTCATTTTGCTAAAATTCGTAATCTGCTAAATTCATAATGGTCGATCATTGGTCGGTCAATGGCACGGAACATGTACGATACTCGTAACGAATTAAAAGCAATGACTGCACAATGACGGTCTGATGGTAGGTCACTGATCAAAGGAACTGTCAAAATTTTAGCAGATTACCGCCTAAGTCATTCATTTGTCATTATGTACGAGATTACCATTCTATGCCATTTCTTTCAATGGAGTGTCGGTGGTTGACCATTGGAAAGTCATAATGACGCGATTATAAGTAGAATATCAAACTTGTCAAAATCAACAATTATGAAATCAATGATAGACCATTTTGACAATATTGTAATAGCCGACTTGAGGCCCTGGGGCCCTAGTCTGCTATTTTTATAAAATCGTCATTCCAACACGATCCCACCACCATCCCATTGTCATTTTGCTAAAAGTTCGTAATCTGCTAAATTCATAAAGGTTGATCATTGGTCGGTCAATGGCACAGAAATTATACGATACTCTTAACGAATTAAAAGCAATAACTGCACAATGACGTTCTAATGGTAGGTCACTGAACAAAGGAACTGTCAAAATTTTTGCAGATTACCGCGTAAGTCAGTAATTTATTTTTCATTATGTACGAGATTACCATTCTATGCCATTTCTTTCAATGGAGTGTCAGTGGTTGACCATTGGAAAGTCATAATGACGCCATTATATTAGTAGATTACCAAACTTGTCAAAATCGACAATTATGAAATCAATGACAGACCATTCTGACACTATTGTAATAGCAGACTTGAGGCCCTGGTATGTGCCTTTAGTAGCGTAAACGTTAGTCTCATTGCTCCTTCTAAAGGCTTACTTATCTTTGGCATACATAAGGTTTGGTAGTAGGTACCTAATGTAGCCTTCGTCGTTACAGACGAGAACCTGAAACCCTTTTTAGGCAGCTTGTTTAGGCAGACTGCTGAATAGAATATTTTCCACTGAAAATACAAAAATTCGAAACAGGATCCTCTGTTTACCTACAGTAATTTTACTTTATAATAAGAGGTCCTTGACCGTTCAGTTCGCATTCCATAATTCCCATCCAGCGCAAAAATACAAACGGCGTTTGTTTAAACGAAAATTAAAAAACCAGTCAAGAACGAGTCGGACTCGTGCACCGACGGTTCCGTACCATCATGTTTTTAATTTTTCATCGGCAAGGCTTATAATCGTCAGAGAATTTTAACACTGTGCACTGCAGTGTAGAATATTGCAGCTTTATGTCAGCGCCATCTCTTGACCGATAGTGGAACTAATGTAACTTTTGTTGATGATTTTTGAAAAAGTGTGCTATTTGGAGACTTCGTTTTATTTTTCCTGTAATCTTTACATAAACTTCTATCATAGAATAATTTCAGATTTTTGTCTTTGCGAACTTCGGAGATAAGGGGAGCAAGTTATTTTTTTTTTACATTTTTCATCAAAAGTCGAAAACTATGCAGCCTAAAAAAACATTTTTTTATTTGAGAATGTGCAAACTGCGCTCTTTCATAAGATACCTCACATGCCCACTTAGAATTTTTCAGACCTCCTTTCAGACCCTGTTGCAAAAAATATACATGTATGTTTATTTCTTTCTTATTTGCAAAATACTTTGTCCAACTATTTTGCAAATAAGAGAGCATCATCTAAAACTATTCCAAATTTCAAGTTGATAGCATTAGTAGTTCTTGAGATATCCAGCTGTGACAGACAGACAAACAGACAAACAGACTGATTCTCACCATAAGGGTTCCGTTTTACCACTTTGGTACGGAACCCTAATATATCAAATAGCGCACGAAGGGCGCTGAAGTGAGCCGATACAACATTTTTTCCTAAAATAGAATGCAAAATGGATTACTGCATCTCGTTAGCAATAAACTAGGACACTGCGGCATTTGTAACCGCAAAGGCTTGGCTCAGACTGTAATAGATTACAGTTTGCTTAACCTGCCTTCAAGACCGACGGACAATTTTCTCGACACCATTTCCTTCTTTTCCGACGGCTGTATTTCTCACTCCACGTAATTGTGGTACTTACTGTAAGTGGAACACGGGTAAACTGGAAAGTTAAAAAGTTGACGCACTTTTTTCTTTTTATCGTAATCTTTATTGCGGGGTAAGGAATTTTTGTCCCCTTTTTTAGTACGGGGGGATATCACTGAAGTTGAACTGAAACAAACTTATCGGAGTGAAGTTATTTATAAGGGTTTGCTACGATTGGCAGTGTAAAACAATCGTGATTAAAAAAATATATATTGGTGGAATTAATTAATTACAGTGATTTAAACACGGCTAAGGTAAATAATAGCCGTCTATCAAGTGTGATTTTTATTATCCTAACTTCCCAACTATTATTATAAATACGAAAATAAGTTTGTTTGTTTGATACCTTTTAACGCCTAATCCACTGAACCGATCATCATGACATTTTAAATATACGTTGTCAGGGGTATAGAAAAGGACATAGGATAACCTTTCATCCAGAAAAAAATACTGTTCCCAAAGAAAGAACAATAACTTTCGACGGTTACACTTGCTTTAGGGACGCTAGATAGAAAGAAAAGAAAGAATAAAAATACGTTTATTTCCGGTAAACATGACGCAAAAAAGAACATAAACAAAAAAAAAATAAGAAAGTGTTGGGGATAAGATGTCATTCGAATCATGTTTGAAATATGACCCGACTTTCTGAGCAGTATTCTAAGAAAACGTACTTGGCTTGCATAAATTCACGATAGTATTTCAATCATTACTAGAGAAATGATTTAATTCTTTGTATGTTTGTTTGTTACTGTTAAACGCTAAAATAACTGAACGGATTTGCATAAAATTTGGCAAACAGATAGTTTATAGTAGGTAGCCTGGATTAATACATATGATACTTTTTATCCCGGTAATACGCTTCCGTGGGATAATTTCCGACCTCCACGCGAGCAAAGCCGTGGACAAAAGTTATTGTTATATAAAAACTAGCTGTGACCCGCGGTTTCACCCGTATAGGTCTCGATCCCGTGGGAATATCGAAATAAAAAGTAGGTATGCTATGTCCATACTTCCCGTGGGTGTCGTAAAAGGCGACTAAGGGGCGTACCTGAGAATGGGCAGCAGCGTTCTCTATGCATTCCACCACCATACCATACTGCGATCGCCAACCCGCCTGCCAAGCGTGGCGATTAAGGCAACCCCCCCCCCCCCCCTTTTTGGGGGAGGCCTATGCCCACTGCATAGGCCTCCCTCAAAAGGGGCGTAGCGTGGGTATCGGCTGCCCGGGGCGGAAGACAATTTTGCCGCCCTCTTAATTAGGTATTTCAATTTAATGTATACTATACATTATATACATTAGTTCTAGAGAACTTTTCAGTAAGAACAGTCATCATTATTTTGCATTATACAGGTTAGATTTAAAAAAAAAAAAGTTTATTTGTTTTACAATCACGTTTATTATACAAAAATTCTTACTTCAACCATTGATACCAATTGAATATAAAACGAAAATCAATTTTTAATTAGAACTAGGATAATACTATTAAGTAATATTTATATCTTTATTGAAAAATAATATAAGTAGGCTTTAGGTAATTGTTAGAGTTAAAAACAAAATTTCCGGCTTTAATTAAAAATTTATACGATCTACTTTTTTTAAGAGCAAAGTCTTTTATTGTCCGAATTTATAGTTGCGTTAAAAATATGAAATGGTTCAAATATTTACAAAATATATTTTATTATTTACTGTGAAATTTTGCTGCCCCCTAAAAAGTGCCGCCCGGGGCGGGCCGCCCCCCCTGCCCCCACTACGCTACGCCACTGGGCTTATGTCCAGCAGTGGACGTCTTGCGGCTGAAATGATGATGATGATGATGATGCTATGTCCTAATACACCCATGTGCCTAATTTCAGCCAAACCCGTTCAGCCGTTTTAGCGTTACCTAAACCGTAACAAACAAACATACAAAAAATGAAATCTTTTCTCTCTAGAATATTAAGTTTAGAATTGAGATAAACTTACGTAATGTTTATTCTCTTCTATATATGGAAATGAATATCAACATTATTTTTTACATAAAACACGTCTTCTATTTACTCGATATTGCCCTTTCACTTATCAAAGTAAGTAGGTAGGTACTGCGGTATCGACCTCCTTACACGATTTAAAAATAAACGAACTCTATTCTTCAGCATAAAGACTCCATTGATCCTAAATGAGTGCAATAAAGAATGATTAATGATCATACTGAATACACCCGTTCTTTCGCAGTATTAAGTAGCTCATCTTGTTTTAATTAACACGCACTCGATTCTTTGTTTTTACGTTATTATCGAATATCAACCGCATTGCGTACTAACTAAACCAAACTTCTAAGTAGGTAAGTGAGATAAGTATCGTAAACAAAGTTCACTGACGTTAAAAGTAAGATTGATTTTGTTTTTGAATGATGGCTGGTTCGCCTAAAATGTAATGTAACACAATATTCGTTACACGAAATTAGACTTTATTTTACAAACATGATTTAGAAATAAATTACGTTTCGTTCGTAATAATGAATTTAATTAAGGACTCCGAGAAAGTTATATCGTTTAGGGTGTTAATATCTTTGTATCTGTCCCCACACATCTTTAAAAGTAGGTCGCAGCGACATGTTGCTCGTCTCCATAAGAGAATAGAGCTCCCCCTTTTATCAGTTGCCATCAATTTAATCCCTTTGTTCAGGCCAGCCGGGCCTGTATGGCACCCTGCGTTCAATCTACTTTGATCTTGTTGTATGTACCTACATAGTATCACACATACCTACATAGCTTCTAATAAGTCGTGCAAAATAAAGGCAAAAGCAGGTACTGGATAAGGCTCGAGCTTGGTAAAGATTAACCACCTATAATCCTGACCTATGTTGGATTATGGTGGAGGGGTCAAAGGCTTTGTAAGGTGGAGGTAAACAAAGTAGGGATGGGGCAGAAATGCACTGTAATAAGGGCTTTGTGTAAAGCGAATGAAAAGGAAACAAGTGACTAATGAAGTGGAGGATTAACTACATAATTAGACTGGCAACTAGCGCCGGAGAAAAATAAGACTGAACTCGAACGGTGAATGGTTGATTAAAAATAACGCTATTAGTAAGCGTCGTAAACTCAAGCTTCACTGAGGAGGTTGAGTCGAGTTAAGTCGTAATAATGGGTGTTTTTCTTGATCAGTTAAGCCTATTATGCGATTTAAAAGTAGCTAAAGCAGGTTCTGTTTCATAAAGTCCCCTTATTACGTTGTCAAGGCAAACTCTACCGTATTATCCTCTATGTGTAAATATATCGACGCGGTTTCTAATTCTGCGAATTACTCCTAGGTTCTTTTAAGGCTTTTAACCCTGACTCATGCGTAGGGGAAACCGGTAGCACCCTTTAATGCCATTTCTAAGCAGAGGGACTCGTTCCTACGTGAATATAATGGGACCCCTTTCAATGTAGGTATTAAGTAGAATGGTACTCGCGACATCATTTATTGACGTTGCTGTATCATTTGTGAGAGGAAGATTGTTGGGATATTTTTGTGATTACGCTCTTTTTAGGGTTCCGTACCCAAAGGGTAAAAACGGGACCCTATTACTAAGGCTTCGCTGTCTGTCCGTCTGTCTGTCACCAGGCTGTATCTCAAGAAATTTCTGTTGCCGCTATAACAACAAATACTAAAAACAAGTTTAAGTTGTATAAAATATGTAAAATTCTTCCTATCAGTTTAAAACATAAATACCTACTTTTGGTTAACAGTCATGGCAGTTGGGAGCGTTACTCGCTGGTTACCCATAATCACGCTACTAGGATGGTATCAGCAGGGAAATTTGATGTACCTAGAATAAGGAATTATTTTGGCGACCGAACACTTGATAAAAGAGTAGGTACCTTACCTTCTCAACCAATTGCCTGCTGATACAAGAGGTCAGGAATTAAAAGGCAAATTTGCTAAATTGCTGAAGCTGTTTTTTCTTAGGAGTTTGTAAGCGTTAAGTATATATTTCAGTGAGAGCATGTAACTGTAATTTTGTAATTTGGTAGTATTGTTAAATGAGTTTAATTAGGAAAAATTTTAATGTCTGCGATAATAAAGCATAGTTAATAATACTGTTTGTCACGTTCCCACAGACAAACCATGAAAACGGTTTTGCGGGGCATAGTTAATAAGTTAAGATTATTTTATAAACTTGTAAAAATAAAAATAAATAATCAATTAAAATAAACTGAATAAGTATTTAAGGGCTCGGAATACAAAAAACGTGTTTTTTTCGGCGTTTTCGCCTTGTGGTACGGAACCCTTCGTGTGCGAGTCCGACACGCACTTGGACAGTTTTTATATTTATGCTGTATACTGTAAAATTAAGACTTTCTTGAAACTAATTAAAAACTGTGCCTCCTGAAAAAGCCACAACCTACCAGCCGATTACGATTTTTTTTCCGAAGACAAAAGATCACGAGGTTTAAATGTTTCCTACCTACCTAATTATTCTTGCAAGTAGGTACCTAATTTACATCAACATTGCCAAAACGATGTAGCACTTCATCAATAACGCGGTCATTGCAAATCGTGCCTATTTTGGGAACCTACACTCATTATTTTCATCGCGAACCACTGGTTCCCCAATTTTTTCAGTACGATGTTAGTTAACTGTAAAATTTGACATAATAAACACCAGTTTCCATTAATTCTCCAGACGCGGTGGTCGCAATAGAGGCATGGAAGGAGGCAGTGGCGTCGTGTACCGCGTGGTGGGTCGCACGCGCAGCAAGGCGGACTGCGGGCAACAGACCGAGCGGCAGCCGCCTGCGCCGCGTCAACAGGACACCACATGGAAGAAGTACACCGACTCGCCGGGAGTCGGGGCTCCGCCACTGGTAACTATTAGAATTTATAATTTAGCAAGTAATGAAGTCGTGAATTCTATTATCTCTTTTGTCTCTAAGGCTAGGACATCACTTGAAGGATGTAGGTATACGGATTTGCCTGTGGATAGATCCGCAATACCTAAAGATAATCATGCAAATAACTAAACTTAAACCGGTTTTAGCATAAATTGAAAAAGAAACGGAGTACCTGCACAAAACAATGAGAGGTAACATCCTAGAGGTAAGGGAAGGCACTACGTTTAAAAAAGTGCACATGTATTGACTTTTGGTCTCGTAGTTGTTGCACTGGTCAAGAGGTATCCATTATTTACCTATAACAATGTGACCGGCGAAATCACGTGACGGTTTACAATTAACTTGGCTAGATGCCGTACCTACTTTCCTGCTTCTCTGATAGACGGTCTTCTCTGATATCTGTATTCCGATGTGTCACGTGTTTCTTTCCCCCATTCCAGAACCAGCCCGCACAAGCGCCGCCAAGTCCGTCACATGGACGGAAAGGAGAACGTCGCACTGGTCATCACTCGCCGCAGCATCACAAGCGGGAGAAGCTCACTGCGGCTCAGCAGCTCGGCATCGCGCCACATCCACAGGTAAAATGGAAATGTAAAAAAAAACTCTAGGTACCTATTGGGGTTTTTTTTGACTTACTTTCATTCATAAACAGCAGCTTTCAGCGTAAAACAGCATAAGCATATTTAGCTTATTAGGAAGGGTTGTCTTACTAAGCTAAATATGCTTATGTACATGGAGTATGGACGTCAATAGAGAATAATAATAACCTTTTATTTTGTAATAATAACGTTTAAGTATTAGGACTCAATATACTATACTCTATAGCCTAATACAGTTATATGTAGTACCTACTCCAATGAATGTTATGTGTGTCGGTTTCGAACTCATGACCAGCTAGCCTTTTGTTGTCTAGTGCTGTAAACAATCCAAAATTATCTTTAAGTTTATCTCAGCCCATTCATTTCCATGGCTGACTTATAGGTAGGTAGGTACACTGCAGCTCATTGACGCTTGCAGTACCTTACCAGCCTGCACGCCATAAGGGGGATAATGCGCATTGTTATCCGGAGTGCTGATAGCCGAACCTGTACTTAGGAAGACGTTGCTGCCCCGTGCCTGTTCCTGTGCAATAATCCTTGAATCGCCTTTTACGACACTTTTCTTTGCTGGAAAATACGTTCAACGCCTAAGCCTACTTCATCCTAAGATTTTTTTTTTCAGGCTTAGGCTGCCTTTCCATCAGAGATAGAGAGGATGCGTAGCGAGGGATATGTGTAAAACTAACCAATACCAATGCTAACTTAGTTCAAGCTATAACCCTTTTCAAAGCATACCGCCAGTGTTTTTACACATGCAGTCTGTGGGTCAGGACTCAGGTATATGCTGAGGGCATACAACGCCCTGCGTATCCAGTATAACAATGTATTCAGGATGCTGTCGGGTCTACCACAATTTTGTAGTGCTTCCGGAATGTTCACCGAGGCCAGGGTTGATGGTTTTCATGCCATTATACGGTGCGCTTCTACTCTCGGTAGAATGCGTGCTAGCTCCCAAAGCATTCTGAGTGTGTTGTGTGATAGGTGGGACAGCCCCATGCTGGCTCACTGGATACGACTGCACACGTAGGTGGCAGTCGTTTCAATTTTCAATTTTGTGTTTTTACTATCATTAGGTTAAGATTTTTTTACTAACAACATATTGTTATTATGGATTTTAATCTGAAATTTTATTATTATTATAAAAATGAAGCGATGTTATTGGTTGGTTTCACACATATCCCTCGCTATGCATCCTCGCTCATCTCTGGTGGAAAGACAGCCCTAATCTGGATAGGTCGAGAGCAGTGGTGGCCCAGAAGTAACGGCCTAGACTTACGAGTTGTAGGTAGGTCGTAAGTTGGAACACAGGCGCTTTACTTAGTCTAAATAATTTTATCACCACTGCTCTCAAAACGGTGAAGGAAATATCGTGAGGAAACAAATGAACAAATGTTCTAGAATCAAAAAGTTCGAAGACATGAGACATGTCTTCGTATAACCAACCCGCACTTTGCTCGCGACCTAGATTACAGCCCACTCTCTCTCGATGAGAGGAGGCCTGTGTACCAGCAGTGGGAAGATTATAGGCTTATTATACTGGATAGGCCAATTGGTTTCAGACCACTAACTCTGCATTTGATCCATGGTTTTCTGCCCCCCTAATTCTTGGTGCTCTGACATCACAAATCCATGGTCCATGTTAAAGGGTCTAATGAGTTTTTTTTATTTTATTTACAGTATGCTGCATCAAATTCATCTGGTCAACATCCATCTAGAAGTGGAGGATCACAGGTATTACATTTTTACTATCATCACCATACCTAAATCAATGAATACCGTCGACTATTAATTTGCATACAAACTTTAATGTCACGTCTGACTTAGTAGCTCAGAGCTTTGGAACTTCTTTCCTAAATCTTGAGAAGTTTAGTCAGGCTGTGAGTTGTCTGTAATACGGTACATGCCTGTATGATGTAAGTATATTATATAAAATATTTCAATTTCAAATAAAATTTTAGCAGCTCCAGTCACCCAGCGGAGGATCTCGTCCATCTAGCGTGTCAAGCGGAGGAAACGGCAGCACTTGTTCCTCCAGTAAAGCGAAGGTCCCACAGAGCTTCGGCTACGTGAAGAGACAAAATGGCGTCCCCCAACAGCCTGCACCGCAAGCGAATGGACCTCCACAGCATGGTAAAATAAACTTATTTGAATTAAGATTGAGTAAAATCAGTGGCAATATTTTTGAAATTAGAATCAGAACAAAAAAAAAATGAAATAATATAAACTTTTTTATTTTACAATAGTTGAAAAATATATACCTAGTACATACTAATTCCATGTATAGGTACTTCGTTCGTTCTGAATAGAATATCGAGGCTGATTTAGAAAAAAAAAAACATGATTAATGACAGGAATGAGGGTGAGCGGGAAAACAAATGATTTTGAACTTTTTGCACAAAATAGTATGATTTGGGATTTTTTTTTTAATGATAGGTTCTGTTAAAGTTACCTATAAACTTGACTGTTTGTGATATTATTTTGCCATTAGTTTTACACTATTCATGCATTATAATCCAAATTATTTGTTTTAGGCGGTAGGACTGCTCAAGTTTCTGCTGTGCCAAGAACGAAAGTCAAAGTATCGGGTGGTACGCAAACATGCACACAAGATCTCCAAATTCACAGTAAGATTATAAAATGTTTTCATACCTACAATATTTTAACATAGGTACCTATTTATATTTTTATATTATTTTCATCTCATGCACGTAGCATTTTAGTATTAAGTAAATAGTACGCGTAGGCTCGAAGACAATTTTAAACACTCCTTACAACTTTTTACCTTAAAATTAATTTGTCTGAAATTGCTCGAATCACTGTTATTTGTATTCATATACTGCTAAAATGTGGACAGGATAGGGTAAAGAATGTATTAGCGTCACTGTAAGTCATCATCTGCCTAGCCTTTTTCCAACGTGTTGGGGTCGGCTTCCAAAAAATACTCGTATTCAGCTGCATCCGACTGAAGACTGGAAGCCGACCCCAACGTAGTTGGGAACAGGCTAGGCGGATGATGATGATGATATTGGAGTCGGCTTCTAGTCTAACCGGATGCAGCTGAATACCAGTATTTTACATGGACCAACTGCCTATCTGACCTCCATAACCCAGTTACTGGGTAATATGATACTCCTTGGTAAGACGGTTGCCAGACTTTCGTGTCTGACGAGGGTATAACGACTGCCAAAGTTCCGCGAATGACGACCAGGGCTCAACGTGCTTTCCGAAGCAGGGAGAGGTCTGAGGTCTTGGTATGTAAAGACGGTCACCCATCCACGGACCAATCGCAGCAAGCGTACCTTAACCTGATCGATCGAACCCTGCAGTTACTTAGCCACAAGCCCCTCTCATTAGCGTCATTGTAAGTATCCATACCTAATCATTTAGAACTTTCATCTAGAATTCCCAGAAGTGTTTTACAGTTCTTGGTCAGTTGGTACGCCGGAATTAATGGAACTATGCATGCTTATCTCCGGAAAACAAATAAACTATGCTTTTCATTATCATTCATTCTTCATTTTCACGCCTACGCAGAAAATGGAATCGGTCCGAAATCATTTTCTTTGGGTGGCACAGCAGCGGCTCAGCTCTCGGCTTCGGTCCGCGAGAGGTTGCTGGGGTCACAGTCCCTGCCCAAGCCTGGGACACACGAGTTTGCAGCTCTCTTCCATCATCACAGGTAAATATCTTACATAAACAACATGTATCAGAAAGGTGCAGTCATATTCATCACGCAAATACTAATCGCAAAAAAAAATGTCCCATACAAAATTTCAAGAAGTATATACAGCTACTCGACCCAAATGTATGGGACAGCCGATTATTTTTTCGGAATTATGTTGGTCCCACAGAGAAAGGTGTTCAATTTGATGGTCTGTACCACACTCTTAAATATGACCACACCTTTCTGATACATGCCGTCTATACATATAATTATACGTTTGAAATGAATGTTGTTTTATGTCTGCACATTGGGGAAAGCTTTATGTAGTGTTGTTTGATAGAGGTTTTGCTTTTCAATAAGATGCATGAGATCGTGATTCAATATTAGGCGTTGTGTTTGTGATTTTTCAGTACTAAAAACTAACTGTTTGATGTCTATTAAAAATTGAAAATATTCGTTTAGATTAGGTAGGTTCATAATTACGGTCAATAAAACATTTACTTAGCTTAAGTGACTATAACTGGACATTGGGTGAAAAAGAGCTGAAGCTGAAATCTACGCATATAATGCGCTACTGCCAGGGTCGCGGGTTGTACGAAAGAGAGTTACCGTGGCCCCTGGTACGGGCAACTGAAGGAACACGGGTGGTTTTAGTCAGTAAAAGTCTCCGCCCAGAACGGGAGAAGTTATTTGATGATTCCACAACCAAAAAAATAAAAAATAAAAAGGGATTTGCGCTACGGTAGCCCGGGAAAGTCAAATTTACTTACGTTTTTTGCAATTTGCCGGGCTACTCTGACGCTTTTGTCTTTATCTAGAAATATCTGGCCTTGCGTATAAATTACCTCACAGCTGAGTTCCAACCCAAACAAATGAACGGTTTATACAAGACAATTTGTTTCGTTGACATCAGCAATTAAACAGTTTAACTAATAATCGGGATAGTCGATATAAGTGAGAGTGAGATGAATAGATCTCTTGCTCTCTCTTTACGGAGCTATAGGATGACTATGATCTTGAAATTATGATTACAGGGCGGAACTGGAGCCTAAATAAAACAGGACAGGTTCTATTTATGAATCCAGTTATATTAAGAAATATGCCCGGCTGAAACGCAACAAATTTATACCTCTATATGTATATTTTAGAGAGGTTGTGAGTTTGTATGTAGGGGGTAATCTTTAGAAACACTGATCCGATTCCTAAAATTCTTACACTTTTCGGGAGTTATATTGCCGATCATAGGATATATTTTTTGTTAAAACAAGAAAGTTCACGTGGACAAGTCGCGGCCAGAAGCTAGTAATTAATAAGACTGTCTAAAGGTTTCTTAGCTACCTAGACACTAAAAATACCTACTTCAGCCTGCGATATATTTTGTAGATTGGTAGGTAATTGAGTGAACTTGGTAATGACAACAACGGTTAATATAGTTAATAATTAGGTACTCCACATCGTTATCTATTTCGGGACAATCAATGAAAGAAAATATTGTCCAGTAGATAAACTTAAATGCTAACGAATTCCTTGTATTTTTATTAAGTAGGTAGTTTATCAATATTCGACCTATGTGCTCCAATAATTCCGTCGATATCAAAATATTTAAATTGGAAAAACAAACAAGGATTGAGTTATAATCCGGGAATGTGAAGATAACTTTCATTCGACTGGTTCACGAATCAAAGGAAACTTGTTATAGTACAAATGACGTGTTCTTTAATTGAACTGTGACTTTATTCGTCTCTGTACTGGCCACACATTATAATTGAGTAAATACACATTGCGAAGAAGAATTTCGTGATGTTCGGACGATGTACTAACAACTTTTGAACGTTCCTTTTTTTAAATAGTCAATTTTGCCTTCAAAAAGTTGGATACCTACAAAAAAAGTTCAGTGACAAAAAATACTGGCCGTTACAATCATGAATGTTGAAAAGTAAGCAAATAGTTCTTATCAATGTTAACATCAACAACTTTTAACATCGTGGGAATTTTGAATCAGTGTTAAGTCTCATTCGATTCAAGAGACATGCTCTCTTAAGTTGTTCAAAGTGATCCTCTCTTATCTTGTGTTCTTCAGTGGTTGAAGTATGTTTATTGAAGAATATATATGACCGGCATTTTCCTTCTTACATTGTGTGTTTCTCGCCAAACGTTTGGCATTAGTTAATACATGCAATGGCTTCCAGGATCGCACCTAGAGGTGGCATAAAGATAAGTGACGGCAGTCTCTCTGATACTCAAACGTATTCTGAAGTCAAGTCTGACTACGGGATCCCGTATGCACCTTGGCTAAGACACAGGTAAATATTGTAAATACTAATTTAGTACTTATGTTGTATGTGGTTGGGTGTTTTTTTGTATGGACATGAGTGATGAATCGTAACCAGCTGAATAATTTAGAATGTTATTGTGACGTGTAAGTGTATAAATATTACTGTTTGTGTCATTATCATCTGTATCACCATATTCCCTCATCATTCTTGTGTGGTTATTTTTGTGTGTCATTATTTTTCTGTAATTTTTATTGTGTCATACAATGGGCCTTGGTCTACACAGTTCAAAGACGAACTAAAGACTACTGCCATTTAATGGGGTGCTAAATGTTTGTGTTAGCAAAGAAATTGTGCTCTAAATTCCGTCCCGTTAATAATTTTCAAATAATTCTTTGAAATCAAATACTATGACACGCAAAATCCTTCTATCATGATCACATGCTTATTTCAGCCCTATTTTCAATGGCCAGTTGTAGGACACGGCAGTGTTTTGTTTGAAGCGATTTTATTTTGTTTTAACTTGAGTTTTAAAAAAGAACATCTCGTTAGAGATAAATACAGCTGGCCATTCCGTGCCGTCATCACTCTTCCCCTTTTCAGCAACACATATTCTGCGAGTGGTCGCCTATCCGAGGGCGAGTCGATGGAGTCGCTCACGTCGCTGCACTCGGCGCAGGCGCACAACCACACCTCCTCCCCTAACTCACACCACCGCAGCTCACTTACACACAATAAGCTCATCATGCACCGAGACGCACAGGGCTCCAGGTTAAACAGGAGCAACAGTATTAGGTGGGTTCCCCATATCTAATGTCTTTTAGAGAGATTACAAAGTACTGTTTTACGCTCTGGGGTATCACGTTTTATATATTTTGTACCTAGGTACCTATTATAATTATTTTATGTATTTCTATAAACCCCAACTTAACATTAAGGTCCACTTGCACAATTGCACCATAAATCTCTAAATACATTTAGGGTCTATCCCTAAATATATATAAATCATCGTTCTATTCCTACCAATCGTTTGAAAATGTCTCAAAGAATGATGCTTTAAATACGTTTAGCACTAAATGTATTTAGTGATTTATGGTGCAAGCGGTCCTTAGAATACAGAATTAATTAAAAATATGATTTCTAAGACAAACTGTTTCTACCTAGGTACTTGAAAAGGACTCTTGACTAGTTTCAATAACAAGTTAATGACCGATATCAATAGTTTTATTTATTTGCGATAGTTAACAATATTTATTGGTGGTTTGTTTACATACCTAATTATAACAAACGTCCCAATCGACTTTACATCCTTATCCAAATATCGGCTTTATGTTCCATTCATAAAATTGAAAATGGGTTGACTAAATTAACACGACGAGCTAAAATTTAGCTTAATTCTTTCCTTCTCATTTATCATACTTATTGTTTACCTACATTCTATTTGTTCCTACTATTCATTAATGCTTATTTACATTCTTATGTCATGTATTTATATTTGTACGGTGAGTGGTTATTATGACAATGTCTTGACTTCTTGGTTAAATTTTTAGCTACCTCAGAGATAGGACGTTTCCAAGGTATGCCACACGGTTGGAAGTTTGTTCATGTTTTGGCTTCAAGGTGGCACGCTTCATTTAAACAATAAACAATAATATGCATGACTTGAACAAGGCACGGCTTCTCTTTGTTATAATTTACACTTCATTAACGCCATTGTAAATGCTCATTTAAACATAATTTTTTAATTTCAATATTCTCATTTAAGGTGAAAACTAGGTACTTGACTAAGAAGTGCAAATACTTCACTTATGCTATGTGCACCTTTGATTTTTACAGTCATTTATATTAAATAGTTTTCATTAAAATGGTCCACAACCTATATAATCAACACTTACACAAAACAAAATGAGAAAAAAAATGAAAACCAGTCAAATAAAAAAAATTTAGTCAATTTTTTTTACAGAGTGTTATATAACCGCAATTTGGGAGCAATTTATTTTCAACGGGCTTTTGTCTACTGCTAAACATACTGTACTGTGTCATTTTATATTGTGCGCTATACGCCATGGGCTTTCACGATGTGTTGAAGTGCTGCGTAGCAAGCTTGGAATGACTGAGATACGATAAGACCTTAAGTTATAACATAGAACTCCTTACGCTATTGGTACTATGCCAATATTTCCCGAAGAGACTCACACTGTCATAACACTCCAGATCGATGATGACTGTATTCTAACATTTCTAAATAAAATAACCTGACGATAAATAGCAGGACTGGCTAGTCTATGGTATTATTCACACCCAACATAATATTTCACTATCGAGTCAGGTAATCGGGCACCCAATCACGTTTCAAACTTACTACCCCTTAGACATTATTGTCTGTCGTCACCGTACCTCCATTCATTCCTAGCTTGATAGCACCAAAATTACAAAGCAATGTCAAACACAAAATGTGCTTCATCGTAGATTGTGAAGGGATTTACTCCCCTCCAACAAAAACTAAACAACAAACGTTCTTACAGATCAACAAAATCAGAGAAGCTATATCCATCGATGCTGCAAAGATCGTCGGAGAGTGACTACGAGCCGTATTATTGTTTACCAGTGCAGTATGGACCATCTGGACAAGGTAAGATTTAATATCCATCTCCTATGTGTTTTATGATTCTTGAACAAAAACATTATTGGGACATAAAATGATGTATTCACAATCAATGTCCGTGACTAATGTTTTTATTGATTGTTTTGCTTCCATCGATTTTACTGCTTCTAGTGCTGTTACATCATTCATCACACGAACATTTATGTCAGCTACCTGTCTGTTTTTAATATTGATAGGTCTCGGAATGTTCTTACATATTCACTACTGCACGTGGCTTTGAGCGCTGCCAATGCGTATCTTGTTCATAGTGTACATTCTTGCATAATTAATCTTAATCAGTGCAAATGGTAGGTACAATTAGTGCGTAAGTCTCATCATATTGTCTCATCTTCGGACGAATTGCTCTACGGCAGCTTTGAAGGAATGATACAATAGGTATAATAATAACAAGCTTAACAAAAAGATTATACCTATTGTAAATAGGTGATACCTATTGTAAACATAATTGATTGATTTTTTCTAGCTATTGTAATTGTGCCTTTACTCGGAATCTACAGTTTATTTTGGACGTTAGAATAAAAAAGTAGTTTTTTAAATATCTAGAATCTACTGTCATGTCATTTATTTGGAGAAGAATCAGCAGGGTCCCTGGTTAATAATTTATTTTGATGAACTCCAATTAATTGAATATAGCTGAACTTAACCGTTTGTGTGTCGTAGGTCTGAACTACGGCGTGTCGGAGCCACCGTCGCCATCTCCGAGGTCAGCGCTGAGCCCGACGCACCAGCCCGGCAATGTAATGCACACACCACGGCACTCGCACCATTATCCTAAGAAAAACGATGAAGGTAAGTAAAATTTTATTTATAAAAGCTTTCATTCTTAGATCAGATGCTTTAAGAAGTGGATCATCATTTTAATTTTAAGACGTTTATGAGGTAGTGCAGTTACACCTACTCTGCAGAAAACATTACTATATCTATCAACCAAACCAACAGTTCGACAGAATTCGACCCTATGAACGCAGTCTAATGTTGTCTAGGAATTTTCAAGATCGTAAATTGAATTATCTTACCCTTACCCAGGAGCTCAAGCTTTCGAGTTAATTTTTATTAAATCTGTGGCCGGGAAAGTGTATAAAATAAGAAAATCAATGTTGTGTAAAAAAAAGAGTTCGACATAAAAAGCGAAATCTGAAGAAAGAGTTTAAGGAAAAAGTGTTTACGCAATATGTGTCTTTCCCCAATACTTTAATTAGAGTGTTCCATATAACGGGTACTTTGGTATCGTCCGGTCATTGATATCATTTATACGAAGCAGATGTCCGCGGCACGGCATAATGTCGCAACCGCAAACATGTGGCTTGCATCGGAGACAGAATTCGAACATAAAGCATTTATTTACGGTAATGTTTGGGAACATTTTCTCTCGCAGATACGATGAGTGGAACACAGACATACTCGTAGAAGTTAGCTTCTATAGGTAGATATATTGGATACTAAAGTCAGCGATAAAGCTGAAACCAAAGGATGCAATTGAATCAATCACAACTAAATCTAAAATGGGACTAATGAATGCCACGGTGCTGCCAAAGTGGTCATCTACTAGGCCCTAAATTTATCGGTGATCAACATCAGCACATAGGGGTGGCCGGTTCCTCTAGTGTTAAATCACTTGAGCGTAGTAGAGGCTACGGCAGCACAATTCATATCACATTCAATTTAAAGTACCAAAAATTTGATAAGAAGACATCTACATACGACTTCTTGTTCGCGTGAACTTTCGCGTGGATTAATCTGGGGTTTTTGGAACAACGTTAACATTAGCCACAGTATTAAACCCTTCGGAAACCACCAGCGAGCGGTTGCCCATTTTCTAAGTTTCTGACTGATAGATCAGTGCACTCAAAGGAATATTTCGTATCAACCTTGTCTATTGTAAATGTCTACCATAATTCAGGTATTAAAATTTCCTTTGTTGTCCATAGTGCACGGATCAACAGCATCGTTGGTGTCGACGGCGTCGTCATTGGCAGCTGGTGCGGGTTCGGAGGAGAGGCAGGCACACGAGGTACCTAATGTAAAGTTCAATCATATCAATTTTCTTGCTTTATCATCTATCTACCTATCCGTAATGAAATAATCATATCCATCTTTTGAAGTGCCCATTTACTTGTCTTCGAATATTGTCTCCCTTATCTAAATTTTGACTTATCCTATAACAGTCTAGCTTTTACCTTGTTAACTAATCGCCCAGTTTCTAGAAAGTGATGGAAAACTAATTAAATGCAAGCAAGCTTATTATGGCCTACTTTTGTGCAAAATTAAACTTGTAAATTTTCCTTTAGGTCCGGAAATTGAGGAGGGAACTTGCCGACGCTAAAGAAAAAGTGCATACGCTGACCACACAACTAACTACTAATGTAAGTGCCAATATTCTTACAATTAATTAAGAATTTACTTCATTGATGTTTTTACAGATGTATAATTCGCTTAAGATATTAAAAATAGCAAAGATATTAAAAATGTTCAAATTATAAAGTGAGACATCGTCAGGTGTTCTTTTAATGACCATTGTTATTGTAGTCGAATTGAACCTACTTACTTATAAAATGGAGAGCAGTATTTCCCTCTTTGAAACTATTGTTTCGAACTTACCCATGCATGGAAGCCCTAATCAATAGGGTAACGTAACATGATATTCTTTTGTAACTATTCTTTGAATGTCACCTTAAAACAGGCTGTCAGATTGCGTTTGCTACCACACCTACACAATTGAAACATGATATTATCTCCGTAGACAAAATAATGACTAGTCGCCACCTTGTAAAGCTATCTCAGTGATGATAGTCTCACTGATGCTTAGCTGCCCTGCTTGTTTTTGTTTAGTCATAATGTAATTCATACTGATCCAATTTTACTGTCTTCATATTTCATATCACTGCGGTTGACTATAGATCTCCCTAAGTACAGATTCGTACTTTCACTCCATGGTCGTATTACCCGTTTCGAAACTTCGAGTTTTTGTTCCGACCATCACTTTTTGTGGATATAGATAGTTACTTGATATCGCGTAACTTTTGGATATCTTTGCCGATAACCTATTCTAGCCCTTTAAGCTCCATTTCAAGAAAGTTGAGATGGAATGCCACAAGTTAGGGGTCAGTAAATAATATCAGAGGTCCGTGCGGCCGTGAGACGCCCGTTCGCCCGTTTCCTCCCATATCGGGCGTTAAGAATGTATGCCAAATGCCAACTGCTACTGCCGCTATCTACTGTAACATACGATGTCCAAGTCAAAGACGAATAGTTACATGTCTATTAAGAATTAACCTTTGCAGAAGTTGAAACATTTTTATTTCAAGTTCGTTAGTGGATACCAGATATCTCAAGATGCAAGTTTAAGGACCTACTTAATATGCAGTTATGCACTCTTGAAATGTATCGCTTTTCTTTTACATCTTGACAACCACGTGACAAACCGCCTATAAATGCGAGCGAATATGGCAAGTGACAACTTTGAGGTTGGTGCTTTATCTGGTCAACATCATGTTGACCAGATAAAAGACATTCATATTATAATTAATTCTTGTATTACTATAATTATACTCGAAGTACCATAAAATATATCATTCCATATTCGATAAGAAATAAAAAGCTGGAGCCATCAACAAAGAAACAAGCTTGCAAGCTAGGTTTACCTACAGATATTTGAATTTTCGTTCAATTAGCTCGATTTCTCTAATTTATTATTAATGACGGAAAGTCCATCGTAGTTATCATAATTGATAATTAATCAATCAGAACCATTAATGTACCATATTACAAGTCACCGAACTGAACAGAGAGTAGTCCTTGGGTTGTCAGAGTTGTCACTCACATTATTCACTAATTGTGCTTTCAATTCTGTAGCTATACATATTCGAGTATTAAGAAGTGCACTAATTAGCACGACATATTTATCAGTAAGCTTTATCTATAAAGCTGTCATAATAATCTTGACGATGATAGGAATGTAATTGACATATCAATTAGTTATTGTACTCTCTATTATTTTTAATAACCGGTAACCAAATTCGAGAGCATTACATATTATATGATTATTCAATTATTATCGACTACTTCTTCTGTAATTACTGAATAACCTTGGTAGTTTTTAACGATTTTATTGTTTACAATATCCAGTTATAATCAATCACATTTTAATTTTTATTGATGACTCTATTGCTTACTTTAAATTGTTGGCGTTGCACATGCAATGCGATTCCTAAGTAAATTTAAATTTGAACCGCATCCTGTTATAAAATCGTTGATTATCATAAAAGGCCTTTAATTGAGAACAAGTAAGAACACGCATCTGATTTGAATTTCGTGATTGATTGAAATCTTGAAGGTATCAATACAAAAGCGAAAGGACGACGAACAAATGAATTTTCTGGTTGAAGATCAGACATGTAACGGTTATCGGACTCATTAATGTTCCTACATGGGTTCAGTTAATTCGTCTGGACAAAAAAAAGTGGACTTTTCAATGAGTAGAGTCGATTTTTTGTATTTCTAATTTACTGGTCACTAAAACTTCGCCGACATGCATAATTCAATACGAAAGACGTCCACCAATGTTCTTGTGCCGCCATTGTTTAGTTTTGTACCAATTGTGTCGTATGAGACTTGGCCACAGTGGATGTTGTGGCGTCTCAATGCCATATTGACTTTGAATTGTCTACTTATACAAATAAAAAATAAAAAATTTAACGTCACGAAAGTGTCTTGTGTCATTGAGAACGCTATTTCCTTTAGTGCCTATTTCAGCATCCCAGCAACATTAATGCCTTCGCTACTGACATTAATTACTACACTATAAAGTTGAGCAACGAGATCTTTTCTTGATCGTTTTACATAATGAAAAGCGCGACAATGTGGACGGTTACACCCGAGATCCCAATTGTATTCAATGGCGATTTAATTTGATATATCGGTTGTTCTTGCCCTGTCTTGCCTTTGCGTATCACAATTCACAGTTCTTGTGATGTTAACAGCATTTTCTAATTTACTAAACATCGCGTTTTATTTCCTTTGTAGTTTAACAATTTATAATAATATTTTTATTCTCAAGGCTTATATTGACGGACGCAGTCAGTATAAGGTCTAACTATTAGGGTTCCGTACCAAAATGGTAAAAACGGAACCCTTTTGGTGAGACTCAGTCTGTCTGTCACAGTTGGATATCTCAAGAACTACTAATGCTATCAACTTGAAATTTAGAATGGTTTTAGATGACGTTTGCTCAACTATTTTACATATTATAAGAAAGAAATAAAAATATTTGTATATTTTTTGCCACAGGGACTGAAAGGGGGTCTGAAAAAATCGAAGTGGGGCTACTAGGGCATGTGGGGTAACATATGAAAGAACGCAGTTTGCACATTCTCAAAAAAAATTTCTTTTTTTTTAGGCCGCATAGTTTTCGACATTTGATGAAAAAAAAAATACCGTTCGCTCCCTTATCTCCGAAGTTTGCAAAGAGAAAAATCTGAAAGAATTGTATGTGATAGAAGTTTATCTAAAGATTACAGGAAAAATAAAACAAAGTCTCTAAATAGCAAACTTTTTCAGAAATTACACAAAATATACATTAGTTCCACTATTGGTCAAGAGATGGCGCTGACCTAAAACTGCTAAATTCTATACCACAGTGCACAGCGTTAAAATTCTCTGACTAATATAGGCCTTGCCGATGAAAATTTAAAAACACATGATGTTACGGCACCCTCGGTTCGCGAGTCCGTCTTTATATTATTATTGTAAGAAAAGTCACATATCAACTTTATTTATCTTATTAAAAATGTCAAAGCCTGGTCGGAACTAATGTTATAATTGCCGGGTGCCCCTGTACCATGTCTTGTCCACCTTCGCTTAAACACGCTAATAATTTTCGTTTAACCTACATAATATATCAGTTTTCTATTGGCTTTGCCCAAACTTTGTCGCATTAACTAATGTTTGGAGTGACAAACAGTAGTATTTGTTGGCACGTAGCCATTTTAGTCAAAGAACATCGTTATCCTCGTTGAATATAGCATGCCATATACAGCGGAATTGTTCACTTGAAAGCTAATTGTTCGCAATGAGTTGAAACATTTAAAACTAGTAAATATTTTATGTTCTTCTGTCCTGATTCTAAATACAAAATGCAGAAACTAGCGAAATTTTAACAGGTTTCATATAAGTTTTACTTTTCATAAGTCTCTAATGATGGCATACGTTAATAATAGTTTTCTTTGTGATTTATAAATTTACTTTAATTTACTGGCTTACGTTAATAATAGTTTTCTTTGTGATGACATGAGAAGAATAAAAACTAACTAACTAATAACTTTTTAATCTTCTCATCTCAACTTTTTATTCTTCTTCGTGTTTCAAGATAGTTCCAGTAGGTAAGTATTTACACGTTAAATATTGTTGAAAATCTTTTGGAAATCTTGTTCATTTGTCGGCCCTCGAGTTCTCCACTCTTTAGACTTCAAACTTGTTGTTGCTTTCGGTACCTTGTTCTTATTCCTTCTTGTGGATTCCTGAATACACAATTGTAAATAAAATTGTTGTATAAAGGTAACGGTTTGTGTATCATCCAGATTAGAGTCCGCTATTGTCATCTGTTTGCTTTTACAAAATTTAAATATGTTTATGTAGTAGTCGCCGCGTGCGCAGAGACGTTATCAAGTGTAACTCGAGCCCGTGGCCCATAAATCCTCAGAAGTGCCTGCCGCACTTGCGCAACAAGTGCCTCGCGTACTATAGATAATGTGTGCGACCCGCCTTCTTTGCTGCTCTATCTTTTATATTGTTATCTTAATTAAATTTGTTTAAAAATCTGGCCTAACTTGAAAAAAATAAAAAAGAATTTGCCCTGTAGGTAATATTTAAATATTTGTATATTACTTTCGCCCCTATTGCTTTTATTGACACAATCGACATTTCATCTAACACCAACGATCGTGGTTGTTTCTCCGCACCCTAAATATCCCTCGTCCCCATCCTGTCTGTAATCAATAGACCGTGTGTTACTGGTTTGATCAGTGATCCGGGTTCCTTGAGTTCCGTGACTCAGTTAAATTCAATGCAGTCGGTCACAAACACGGTACCATCAGTCAAGCAACTAGCAAGCCACACTCCACAGCCACAGCCAGTGTAGACGGAGCCTCGTTAGAGTGCGGTCGCGCGCGTGTTGACTCCACGCCTTTATGCACGTTACATTTACTACGGACCTTATAAACAAACTGTTGGTTTTTATTGTGAACTACTGTGTTATGTTATGAGTGAAAAGTGCTGCATGTTTAATAGTTTCAGTGCGTTCTCTACGAGTTTTGGTACTTAACTACACTGGATCATTGTACTTTCAGTCATCTTTTGAACTCCATATGAGCGAAACACGTTTGATTATCGTTTGTTGTTTTGTTACCAAGACATCCGGGTCTAACATTTGTATCAGTTGTCCATATTTGATGGTTCTAATGATGCATCATAATCATCATTATCACTACATCTTTCTTTATTAATGTAACGAAAATCATTGGCGGTTTTCTAATAGGTCTTCACTTGTTTATAAGACGTTAATCATCAATTAGGTTTCTACTAAAATTACATAGTTAATTACAAACAGCGTGTATTATTAAAACTATAGTATCTTGCAGAATATTTTGGTAGTTTTAACTTTTTCGTCTCTACCATCTTACTCCTCTATGGAGCAGGTAACTGCGTCCCTTTTTTACACTTGGTCTGTAAGAAAGCCCCTATTGAGAGATCCTGCTTCGCGCGAACAATATCCCTTTGATGATTTTGTTTATGTCCAGTATTGTACTTGTCCTTGGGTCCTACTCACAAAGTAACAACAGACGTTTTACTATTATATTGGTCGAGTACAAATTGAGTTGGTTGGCTACTAATTTTAACTGCTGCAACGTTAAACAAGCTTATGTATCCATAAGTATTATAATTACCTACTACAAGAACTTGCATGGTTTATGTTTCTCTAGAAATTGTTATAAACCGTGTAATGATGGCCATGAAACTTGTCAATTGGAAAGAGTTGCGTATGTCTCGAGACTAACGATAAAAGCTAACATCAAACGTGAGCCGAAATCTGTTTATAGACGATCTGGTTCTATTTGGGGTCAAACGTTTGATATCTATCTCGTTTGATGTGTTTTACGGGGATATTATAACATGCAGTTTTGTAGTACCGTTGACTGCACTCGTGAAATTAAAATAAACATAAGTACATGTTGTATCTTTTTGCTGATTATAATTTCTGGTGTTTTTATTGCTACGTTAAATAACAGCTGCTTTGTAGCCGGTAAATTACCGACCATCCTTTAGTTTTCCTGCTTTGGAAAAAATAGGTAATTGATTCCTATTCCTAGTCGGTATGATAAAAACTATAGTTACTTACTTCAATTCTAACTCAGTCTTAATATTGAGCAATGGTTCTAATTTTAATCTAATGTAGATAAAACTTTATCATGCTTGTGTCATACAACCGCACCGACTACAAAAGTTTAAGTACAAAACACATTAAATATATGTAGATTACTATAGAATTTATTACTTTATTGGTATTGCACTCGCGAGTGTGTTTGTTCATTACATATAGGTATGGAAGGCTTTTAAAGTTTTAAACTTATATTGTTATTTCTGTTTGTTCTTAGACTTTTTATGGGTATAATAAATCAATGTGGTATATTACACGCTGACTGCGGTAGGCTCGCGGCCCTGACGCACATATGTCACCGCAGGACAACGCTTCTCGTCCTATTTACGCAACTCCGCGGCTATCGCTTGCAGCATCCCTATGTAATTAAAACTAATCTATGCAAACATGTCTACCTCATTTACTTTGTTCCAGTTAGCATATCAAACTATATTGTACTGATAACAAGTAGTATGCTCTACTTCTAAGACTGGCACGGTATTTCCAAAAGACTCTTCCTTATTCCTAGCAATGTTCTAAACGGTTAAAACTAGATAATGTTTACCTTTTGTGTTTAGATAGATAGGTACCATTTTGGGTTTTGACTGAGTACAGACTCTTGGGTTAAATTGTTTGAAGTTTTAGTCTTTCTGTCCATCTATGGTTCCTAAAACAAACTAAGTTACTACATTGTCAATATTCTGTTGTTTGACTTTATAAAATTGACTGATTTTAATAACGACAATACTTTTGTAGATTACAATAGATAACGTAGTCTAAATATCGGCAAAAAAGAGTTTTATATCTTATCTCCTTGTAGTTTTATGTGACTCAAGCGATTCGCCAAACACGATACCAATGTAACATCTTATTTATTTCTACATTTAAAGACAAGGACTGATCTAATTTGAGTTGCAAATATAGATAGCATTATTTATTCAAATATCGAATACAGAAAGCGGCACTCACTGGTGGTTACAGTTCGCTGTCTTCAATCAGCGAAGCGCCTCCTCGACACTGTCAATTGAGGTTAATTCGTATGGAGACTGGCCAGGGATCTCTTGATAGTGCCCCTACATTATTTATTTGTTCAATAAGCTAAATGGCCTAGTAAATAACCTTCGTTTTAACAAACAAATTGTTATTTTATTACTTAGACTTTCTTCGCATAACAAGCCTATTTATAGAGAAGGAAATGTTATTTGCCATATCTATAAAGATGGCCGTCATTCGCTAGTAGTTGCATATTATGTGTCTTTTACGAGCACCGATGTTAACATAATCTTTTATGTTTTGTACAGTTTGGGCGCATCGCAACTGAATATAGTGTTTATAGAACAAAGACAACGAACTCGTAAAATGTACGTAAAATAACATGAACTTGCAGGTGCCTGTGTTTTCAGCCACGGTTTTAGACACATGTCGATAAAACACAAATACAGGGTCAAATTAAATTAGTTAGCGAAACTCCGCAGAATTTATGAGTATCGGTGTCTAAACACTATAACATATAAACAACAAACAATTATTTTGGGGCTTCACGACCGCTGGTTTTGTTGTTACTTACTTGAAGTATGAGTTGAGAAAATCTGTTTCCTTTTGTATTCCTATCACGTCTGTGAAGTTTATACTTACTATAAAAAGTTGTTGTTTTGTGTCGACACCCTTGCGCCATCCCATCTTCCTAGCACGGTGGGCTGTGCTGGGGCTGCTGCTGCAGGAGCAGAAAACCTCAAACGGCGCAAATATAACAACCTTATTGGGAGCTATATGTTTGAGCCGTTTGGGGTTGAAACACTAGGGCCTTGGGGTCCGAGTGCTCATAGAATATTTCGGGACATCACCAAGCGGTTGGTTGACTCTTCACGTGACCAGGCCAGCCCGCCCTATTTTTAGCCCAAAGAATAAGCATTGCCATCCAACGTGGTAATGCTGCCAGCCTTTTGGGCACTTGTGCCATTGACAGCGATGCGGACGAATTTTTTGATGCCCAATGAGATCCTGTCTTTTTCTTTACCTTTTTAGGGTTCCGTAGCCAAATGGCAAAAACGGAACCCTTATAGATTCGTCATGTCTGTCTGTCTGTCTGTCCGTCCGTATGTCACAGCCACTTTTCTCCGAAACTATAAGAACTATACTGTTGAAACTTGGTACGAACATGTATTCTGTGAACCGCATTAAGATTTTCACACAAAAATAGAAAAAAAACAATAAATTTTAGGGTTCCCCATACTTAGAACCGAAACTCAAAATTTTTTTTTCATCAAACCCATACGTGTGGGGTATCTATGTATAGGTCTTTAAAAATGATATTGAGGTTTCTAATATCATTTTTTTCTAAACTGAATAGTTTGCGTGAGAGACACTTCCAAAGTGGTAAAATGTGTCCCCCCCCCCTGTAACTTCTAAAATAAGAGAATGATAAAACTAAAAAATATATATGATGTACATTACCATGTAAACTACCACCGAAAATTGGTTTGAACGAGATCTAGTAAGTAGTTTTTTTTAATACGTCATAAATCGTAAACCGCAATTTACCATTCATTCAATCATGTCAAAAATTAAAAAAAACAATTAATTTCATAAACATAAGCCTTATGCATAAACCCGGATGTTACGGAACCCTCCGTGCGCGAGTCCGACTTGCTCTTGCCCGGTTTTTTTTATATACTTGTACTGTATAATATGTATATTTTAGTGTTAAATTGTAAAATAGTAACATTGTAATTGAAATTCTTAATAAAATTGAATAATTGATAAAAAGTTGATTTTAAACTGATATCTTAAGTGACTACACTAAATGCAAAAAAATCATCAAGTTATAATTTTTTAATGACCCTGTATATTGCAAACGACACTATAAAAATAAAGAAAGTGAGAGAGAGATATTACGAACCGCGTTAATTAATTTATTACACTAGTATGATCGAAAGTAAGAAATCCGCTGTAATGCCTGTCAACAAAATATATCGGAAATATAAATCTGCTACAAGTTATCGGTAACAGGAAGGAACGCGTTATAAGAAAATTTAATTGTTGGCTATTTAATTAATATCGTCCGCAATGGTTTAAGAAGTACTACTCGCTTAGGTAATACTACGAGCCAAAGGAACAGGAAAGAAATCGTGTTCTTTCGGACACTCATTGTATACCCTATATCCTTTTGAAATGCTGTGTTTAGGTGTTTTCGACACGTAATATTTGGTGCCAATTGGTTCTTAGCACGCATTTGTTTTTGTTATATTCGATTTCTTTATTTGCCCATTACAAACAGTAGTTATTTTTAAACATTAACACTATTTGCATCGTAGATCATTAATTGATTTACTTTATATGCATTTGCTTACTTGAATTCGTGACTGAAACGTTCCAACAAAAAAAAAAGTTAAAATCCGTTGCATAAAGCTTAGTAAGCTGTCAAATAATAAGTTTCTATATAAGTAACGCGTTCTAAGTAATTAGTGTACCGAAATGGAACTGTCAATTTGCAAACCGTATTATATCCTATTTGTTCGTAATTGCTACTACATTGTCATGACTTAGTGTATTTATTGAGCGTTTCTAACTAACATGCTGTTGTAATATCGCACCACAGACTGCGCAATATCTTTCGGCCATTTAGAGATAATCGAAACTTGTTCTGAATACCATAATATATTATATATCTCAAATACTAATACTTACTTAGACCATTTTAAACCGATTTCAATACTACCTATTAACAACTTAAGTTTTGTTATAAACATGATTAGGCTAATCGTCTTGAATATATTTGTGATTCCAAAAAATAATCATCAACTTGAAATAATCTTTAACGAATTGAGTTTAGGTATATAGATGTTAACGAATCGTTAATAAGTTTTGTATGATCACACTTATGATTTATATTAATAAGTATGAAGGCTTCGATCATTTCACCTCTACAGAGATTTTATCAATGAATTACGCGTGTTAATACAAAACCCGTTCAGGTCAGGTTGCGTCACCTCCAACGGCCGCCGACCTTGACAGGAAGACTGCTACAATCTTCCAAAAAATACGTACCTACTCGTAGTGTGACTTATACGAGATCTTCAACCATCCTTGACTCGTAAAAAATAACGTATGGTCCAATATTATCAAAAGTGGTTTGTGTAAACTTCTCATAGCCAAGTGTTGTACAACATGAGCTACTTCCCTAAGTGGTTTATCCGTTATCCTGTGTATAAACTTCAATAGCAAGCGCGGAAGGAAGCTCTACAAAACAGGATTGTACCGTATCTAGTCAGGAAGTGCCGTAGCAAGCACATCTACTCGAAAGTGGATTAGCTAGGGCTCAAGCTCAAGTTACAATAAACTATAAACATCTTTGTGCTTAAGCATACAGCATAATGTAAACATCTTTCTGCTTAGAGAACTTTTAACGCAACTTGGTGGTCCTTTGACTCGACAAAAAGTTGAGATAATGTTGTCAACGAATGGCCGGTGACCATGAGTCAACTGTATGAGTGCCCCATTCGTTGCTTACCTTAATGACAGTAGGTAGTTTTGTTATCAGTCCGACAAATGTAAAATATGATAACATGTTCCATTCACCTAACAATAATGACAATACACAGTTGCTTTCTACATTGTTATAGATTTCGCTTCATCGTTTTTGTCTGATTCTCGTCATAGTTGATTAATAACTGTAGATATAATTAGCATGACAATAGCTGAGAATGGAGGTCGGAGGTCATGCCGGCGCCCTTAAAATCCAGTGCTGCGGCACCTAATGTGACATATACGTAGCTATGTATATAGGCTTACAGGAGAGGCAAACAATGCGCCCAACCCACGCAGTATATTTGCTTGTTATGGTCGTCGTCTGTGAAATTTGCTCTTGTATTACGTTACCTACTTGTGCTCGCGGTTGGTAACCATTCGACCTATAGCTACTCCTATTGGAATATATCGCATACTTATTATTTAAAATCAAGTCCGTTACTTTTATTTGAATTTCAGCCAGATAAACCGTCGTTGTTAAAACGTTACGTTTAGAAATCACATGTTTATGATAATTGGAACATTAGAACGTAATAATATATTAGCTCTGTCAATGGAAATTTCGGAATCCACAATAAAATAAAACGAGCAGATATCTATTGCACGTTTCGGTATAATTTGCTCGTACCTTATCTCGAGTGTAATGTATAACAAAGTAATTTTGAAATGTTGTCACAACCTACTTTAGTGACTAGATGCCTGCATTTTACAATGATAGATAGCCGTGTCGGCTTGTTTCAGGTCCTTGGCCGCATTTTCAGAGCCTAATTAAAAAACTTACAGATGACTGGGTGATGTCGATGTTCATTCCATTCTTGTAGGTAGATATCGAATGTCTTCCCATCAAGTATGCTCTTATAACGGCTTGCTACTGAGCCATGTGCACGACAGATGCTTCCCTTGAGCCTTCAACTGTTGCTTTATCGTTGGATCATTCCGAACACTAGCGAACATGTATTGTTTTTATTATTATTGTCTTTAAATTAGTTATGATCATACCTAGTTAGTACTTTAACGTAGTTTATTTTGCGTAATGTTATTCTGATTGAAGACAAGATATTTTCCTCATTAGATATCTGAAGGAATTACGTAGAGACACTAACATGTTTAGAGGTCAAGTCTGGCATAATGATTACTCCAGTCCGTTGAGATCATCACTATTATCATTATTTGTCCTTTTTGCGCGTGATTTACTCTAAGATTGATGGTATACATTTTAATAGCTATTGAGCATATGCGCTTGGAATGTGACATTTGAATATTTTTCCATTTATTCTTAAGCAAAACAATTTATATTCTTCTAATAGCTAAGCATTTTTATGATCACACTGTATGATTTTAGTATTCGTTGATTGTTATTACATAAGACCGGATTTTGACACATGATTTCCATAAAAACCTGTTAAACGTATTTTCTACGTAACGTTTTTATGTGTTCAAATGTTTAGTTCTGAGAGCTTCTTTAGTTTTCGATATCAATTTATTTACTACATCGCCTGGGGTTATCTTACGTTTTGAAGTAGTGTCAGTATAAAAGATAATACTTTTACAACTTCCTCGTATATTTTTAACATCTGAAAAAATGAATGAGTTATACCTAATTTTATAATTAGGTTATAAATTAGACAGATATATAACGAATAGAGTCTAGTCGCTCCGGTTTAAAAGTGTTATTTTGTACGTGAAATTGTTTCAAATTACTGGTTGATTATCTTACGTAACTATTTGTGTGTCGACCCGAGGGGAATGGTACCTGTTACTAAATAAGTAATGCTCGAGACAAAACGAGAACTGCTTTGTTTGGTATACTTACTCCACATAATAACTTAAAGAGTGGGTATTGAAGAGTAGCTGACTTCCTTACAAATAAAAAGCAACATTATCTATTCACTTCTTCGACCTTTCCCCTACATCTGCCTCTATCTCCAGTCTCCACAGACAATTGCATGAAAAATAGTTCGACTCTCGAACGGCCAATTTCCACACAACTCATTAGGGGCATAGCATTGCTATGTTTTCTTTGGATGCAATCACGGGTACCCAGTACCGAGTACTGTTAATAATCACGATATTATTGCTTTTCTAAACAATCGATTCTCATGTGTTCTGCCGGGGCGCCAACGAGACTCGCCATAGGAACCGTTAGGGCCATGATCTCATTGCCACACGCGTTTTTCTGCTGTGTAGTAAGTACTAGTAAGTTGAAGGGAAAGTAGTGAATTTGGTGGGTAATTATAAAATAAAATAAGTAACACAAAGTAAAATGTCATTAGCAGACAGATGCTCACGTTTAAGTATCGTTATGTAGATAAGTAAAGAAGTTGCTGAGGGACGTTAACCTAAGTATATAAAGAGTTTCTTAGTTAACCACAAAGAAAATTAACATAACACCGGCACTTTATAAGTACTCGGTAACAACACCAGTAAAAGTTGTGTCCACAAACAGCAAACAACACGGGAATTCTCTATTAGTGTATTAATACACTAACATCATATACACATGAATAGATTAATGTCGATTCATTCTATGCCAAATCGAGTCGGGTTGTACCGTTATCAATACAAAAATGCTACAATCACTACTATTGTTATGCAGTTGCATAGTACCGAAGTTTATTTACAAACGTCAGTCAACGAGCACTGGGGCAGGGTTATTGAAATGTTACGAAATGACCATGAAATGAAAATAATTGTGCTGAGCGCTGTTACTCTACGGCATGGTACGGCCACAGTAAGCAAAGGCTACACACCACAACAAACAGGTCGTTGATACGCGGACGAGAGGCATGCAATGCATTAGTCGGAAAGAGAAAGATATATAAACATTATGTCGTCCTGCTTCCCAGTCTACCTGGCATTGATTCTCAAAATTTTGATAAAGACAGGATTAGCCCTTTCTTACAGTGTAAGTTACATTCTAGTACGAGGTTAATGAGGTTTACTAATGACTAAAAGATAACTTAATGAGAATAAGAGAGTGCTGATTAAATTGGATTTAGAAAGGAAAGAAAAAATGTTTATTCTCCACAAACAAAACGCACATTTCTTCTTGCAAAATAAATGATAGGCAAGGACTTTGTCTATATTTAGACATATGTATTTGTTTACCCTAGCAGCAACTTAATACAACAGCACACAAATACTTGAAGAAAGTTTTTTTAAAGCTCGTTTTTGCCCACGTTTGCCCTTAGTTAGTTACATGAAAAACATGCTGAACTTTGAGAACTTTGTAAAAAAACATTGGACGATGCAAAGCTGCAGGGACGGTTCCCGGTGCTCCCCTCCGTCTGAGACGATTGCTTATTCGATTGGCGCCCGCGATCGCCCCCCACATAATTTATGACTTAACCCGTATAACGACATGACCTATCATTATTTATTTGAACACGGCTTATACAAGTAGCGTAAGACCGGGCTCGACCGGCCTTTTTTTGTAAGTTAACAAATACGTAACACTCTGTAATGGGCGAGAAAGAAGACGGTAACAAATGGTTTCCGTAGCTTTTAAAGAATCGTTTTATTGTCTGTTATCAAAACAGAACGTTTTATGCAAAATAACATTACAATATCCTCTTACTTTATCTTTCGCAAATCGCTGACGTCGTCGTAACGCTTAACAGTGTTTTTAGTTTACTGCAAACGTGTAAACGACTTGGGTGGCTCTTATCGGTACAATGCAAGAATCAAAAATTATACTTTCTTGATACCGTAACCATTCGTTTTTAATGCGATTTCTACCTTTAAGGAGTACAAGGTGGCTCACATATTTTGGGAAATATAACAGATATAATATTCTAGATGGGGCGTTGTTACATTTCAGTCCTCGCCATTTAATGACTCAAGCGACAGAGGGATAATCGGAAAATAAAATGACTTAATGGTAATAATTATTATGGTTTATAGCTACGGAGCCCCAATAATATGTGATTTATTGTTACTAATTACTAGCCAGCTATGTTGTTGACCACGTCTGCTTAGTATGTGTAAGCATTACTCCGTATATAGGCAGCCGGTTACGCTATTGTGTTGTGCTGCAGATGAATAATGCAGCACTCGTAACTCTAGCTTTTATGATCTAACTCTTCGCCTATAAATCACACACAACACTGTCGGTAATAGATAAATATTTTACTTTGAGGTTCAAGTTCATTGAAACTTGTATACTTATCGTTAATGTTTACTTTCATAATTTTGCTCTACAATTCATAACTTGCCATATATTAAATGGTTAATGATACTTACACAAGAATAACGTGTGAAATTAAATCGGTGCCGCGCAATGCAACTATCAGCTCCATTACATTTGCATACGAGGAGATGTGTTATACAACTACTCCACAACGTTGTTTTAAGAAGCTAAGAACAAAGCGGTTGGAATTTCTAGAATCGTAAAATGAGTAATAACGTAAAACTGTAAAATGATGTAATTGAAGATAAAACGATATTCGCACACTTAAATAGTTTTCGTATTTACGATTTAGACCTCCCAGGTTCTATAGTTCCCTATATAACATAGGTAGGTCATACATAATAGCGAGATAATGTTTTGAGCTTATATAAGTAGGTACACTAATGAGAAACCCTTTAAATATCTCTTTATAATAGTCGTTTTGAAATAGACATATGCCTGCTAACTCATACATTGGATGAATCCATAAATATTTTATATCAAGACAAGAACTCGATCAATATTTTTTGTTGCCGGCTGTATCTTATCAAGTGCGCGAGAGTACTTACGAGTGTGTACTATTGAGTTAGAAAGTTGATAGATATCATAGAAGGCATCTTGACTTTACAACTGATAAGTGCGTAATACAACATGAACAGAAATCGTAAATACCGAATTACACAACGTCTTCTGCTAGTTTGACCAGTCTAATTGCAGTATGGCAGCAGTCATAAGTTCATAACTGTTAGGAGTGTTAGGTAAGCTCTGTTCCACTCGTTTTTTTAATATCCAACGATACTGTACCTTGTTGAGTGGAAATCTACAAAGATTCTATTGAGCCGGACGTTGAAGAACTTTAATGGAATCCTAAAAATAAATCCCATTCATATTTATTTCGGTTTCTTTACCCGTCAAGTGGATTAGATATGACAAGAGTATTCTTAACTGAAACACCAGTCTCTCTCTAACCATTTTGAAAAATATCCAAACACGATTAGGCTTACCCTTTAAAGTTATCCGCCGCCAATGATTTCGATTACATACATTACAGCTATGAAAGTACCAAGACTCGATAGATGCCAGTTAGACGTGTATTTTGCAATTTTGCGCTTTCCAGGTAATAAGGAGGAAGAAGTGCAGTACTTACTATATCATCTCGCACTGTGTTGCTGTTTACCTTTGGGGTATTACTAGTGAATATGAACACTTTTAAAATAATAAAACAATTAAAATGTATATTGTAGAATCATGAGAAATATACCCGACATGGCAGTGACTACATCACCGACGTATCATGGCTCGCCAATACATGATGGATTTGCTACCATTAGAGCACCTAGAAGCAGGATAAAGATTAGAAATCTAGTTGAACCAAATCATAGCACCAATCTACCTCAAAGACACTCCGAGTACTTCACGTTAAACAGGACATCCAAAAATAATTTCTTAGATAGCAGCTGTGGAGTTCAATATGTAAACAATGGATCAACAAGCAATACATTTGTTGATAAACCATCGCGACTCAGCTTTACAGAACCTATTTATGCCAAAGTGACTCCACCTCATTCGAAAAGCAGTTCTCCAGTGAAATGTTTAAACGGCAAACAAGAAACTCATTACGATTCTATAGACACAAAGCCTCGTAGACGTTTAAAAAGCTTGGAGCTATCAACGGAGCAGGACGTTAGTGGCAGCGAAAAAATTGGAATCTCGAACTTGAGTAACGGCGAGCGCCAGTCGTATGAACAGCACGTAGCCAACCAGGATGGCGGCGAGCTGCATTCCGTACGCACGGACTTTACTGGTTCCTCTATCGACTGTAGAAGGAGTCACAGCGATCGAGATAATTGCTCGGAATCCTCCTCATACTTTACAGATAACGACAGGCCTATATCAAGTTACAGTGATAATTCCACGATACCATCTACAGACACCGAGGATGTGTTGAAGGATTTACCAAATAAATCAAAATTCCATAGATCTCCACAGAAATACGCCACATTGAATTTACGGAGGCCAAAATTTATAGACCTAAAACTTGCTAATATGAAAGAAAACCCGTTGTACGGAAGCTTGCAACGAAATAGAATAGGTTATCACTCTGAACCAAATACGCCGTTGAATGATGAACATGCAGGTCTGCATAGTTAGCCTAGTATTCTCAGTGAAGTGCAACAGATACCTAGAATGGCGCTGCAAAGTAATAGAAACGGTTGTAAGAGATCTGTAAGCGAAACAAACGGGTTTTCGAAACGACTTAACTATAGGCATTCCTTCAGTGCTGACTTTAGACCACAGAGAAGGCCTCATAAATGCTGCGAGTGTATAACTGGAATTCCAGTGGAAGAAGATTCTGAACAACCACCATCGCGGCCATCATCAAGGACTTTGGGAACTTTGTATGAATCACAAGATCCAAAAGTTGGGTGCCAAACAATCCTAAGATCTAAACCACCAGTACCATGGTGGGAATTGGCTCTCAAAAAGTCCCGCTACAAAAGTTGTCCAATTTTAGAAGAGGTGAGTTTTCTGTTTTTATTTATTTATTGGTAAAACAATATTGCTACAAATGTAACTCTTTTAATGTTCCTTATCTCATGAACTTTAACATATTGTTTCAAGTGTAACGTTTACAAAGAAACTTATTACCCATAGTAATTATTATTATGTCTTATGGGAACTCTCACAACATAATCAATGTTTATACAATTGGTTTTTACACATTTCTGTCAGAGAAAGCAGAACGTACGAGGTGCGGTTTTAATTCCCTGATGTTTAATGGAATGGTATAATAGACTGCAATGGAAGTACACGCGTATCAAATCGAAACATCAGCTAGGGGAGAATACTAATGAGTGATGTAGCGTGTTCACCTGACATCTCATGGGTAGGGTGTAACGTCCCCTTAAATAGATTACATAGGGAGTGTCATGCCGTGTTTCAATTCAAATTTAAAAAATTACATTCTTTTCGCCTTTCATTTCCTCAATCAATGCCTAAGCTATGACTAAGTAAATCATGACGTAGACACTTTTCTACGACTATAAATGAAATCAAGATAATCACACTTCGATTTGAATCGCTTTCCAATCCGAACTTTCTTAAAGGTTTACACTGTTAACAGGTGTTTGAGATAAAAAAATCTCGTTCAGAATCGCTGAGAACCTTTTGCCATTATAAATTATAATCGTTAAAAAAAAAACTTACCTGACTACCGAGGATTTATCAAAAAGGTCCTCTATTATACTCACTGACGGTCAGGTGCTGACTTAATCGTTCTCCAAATCCCATTCATTGGGTTTATAATAATATCCTTTCCCACGATCCCAAAATAAGTAATCGTTTCATGTAAGGTCAGATTTTTTAGGATATCCCTGTAATTTGCGAGATGTAAGTGATAAAAGGAGTATAAGAGAATGACCCGGAAGAAACTAAAGTATATTTCAAATAAACTTGCGATAAATGTCATTCAACCACCCTGTACCAAAAAGTCCAAATAACTTACGATAGATATCGTTCGTCATACAAAACTGTCGCTAACATTGCATCGGTTGAGTTTCATAATACCAAACACGGGGCAAGTCATTGTTTTGATCGTGTTACCGACACTGCCCATACATTTTTTTCGTATGGTTTGGAAATATTCGGATACATTAGTGGAGGAGGTGAACAAACTTTATCGCAAGTTTATTTGAAATGAACTTTAAGTAAAATATTAACTTATTTTACTTACTACTTTTCGTCCGGGTAGCATAGTGATTTTATAAGGTATTAGCTTCCGCCCGCGGCTTCGCCCGCAAGGTGTGTCGATAAAAAGTATCCTATGTCCTTCCCCGGGATGCAATCTATCTCTCTACCAAATTTTATCGAAATCCGTTCAGTGGTTTTGGTGTGAAAAGGTAACAGACAGATAGATAGACAGAGACTTTCGAATTTATAATATTAGTATGAAAGTATGGATTTACTTAGTTCTCTTTCAGTAATCGTAAGAGCGAAAGCAAAGTGGTGAAACTATCAAGATTACTTGGCAATTTCCCAAATAGTGCAGTTGTTTGTAGATCCTATTTTGTCTATATAATCCATACTAATATTATAAATTCGAAAGTAACTCTGTCTGTGTGTTACCTTTTCACGCCTATATCACTGACCGGATTTCGATAAAATTTGGCAGAGAGATAGACTGCATCCCGGGGAAGGACATACGATAGTTTTTATCCCGATATTCCCACGGGATCGACACTTATGCGGGTGAAACCGCTGCTAGTATTTTATATTTCTAAGGGAGCGTGGGTGACAGGCCTCCAAAGGCAAACTATTGTTATCGCTTGAAGGGTCACCTTTGAACTTAAGCAATGATTACCATAAACGGAAGGCAAAAAGATATAAGAAATCTGACATGACAGGTTGTTAGTAGTCGGGTAAAAAGGGGATAAATTTTGTTTTTATGTGTTAGGTACTTTAAAAAAGACCCCAAATAAACTGTGAAGTGTCCGTTTGTAATATCAAAATAACAGCTTTTTACCCGACTGCGGCGAAGCCCAAAAGGAGGGTTATTACCCGACTGCGGCGAAGCCCAAAAGGAGGGTTATGTGTTTGACCTGTATGTATGTATGTATGTATGTATGTATGTATGTATGTATGTATGTCCGTTTCTTTGTTCCCTCGTAACTTCTAAACGAATGAACGGATTTTGATAAATTATACGTCTTTAGATTTGTCTTGGTGGCGCGAGTGTCACTGGGTATATCAAAATTGAAAAAATATAAAATGGCCGATTTTTGGCGCAATATTATGTCTTCAAAAAAATTTATTTTTCTCGAAACCTATCGAGTGGGGTATCAAAATAAAGGGTTTTTAAAGGTGATTACAAAAATATATACAACTTATATGGTTAAAAGTAATTCGAAGTGACAAATCGTAAAAAAACACGTACCAAGAGCTAAATCGTCTGCGAAATCTTTCACATTTATTTTGTAAACTAAAAAGCTGGAAATAAAAAAGAGTTATTCAAAAAAATAAAAAACCCGACTGCGGTAAAAAACTGAAAAGTTAAAAACAAGCCCATTTTAAATTAAATAAAAGTTGGAAGCAGACGGGAACCATATAATCATTTTTATTATATTTTCAAATTCAAATGGGTCCCGCCTGCTTCCAACTTTTATTTAATTTAATTACTAAATGCATATGAAAATAAATATATACTGTACCGACATATAAACAAAACAAGTTGCCTGTCCGTTTGTTCCGGCTAATCTCCGAAACGGCTGCATTAATTTTGACGAAACTTGTACTGGTAAATAGCTGATGCCGCTGATGGTATAAGGAGTAGGGGAGGTAAGCCTAAAACGGGTAGCCCGCCTAAAACGGGTATGCTTTTTAAATTGCGCACTGTAATTGCTAATAAGAATGTGTGCGTGCAGTGCGCGGCGCCTGCCGCTCGCCAAACACAGGGAGTCGGCGCGCTTCTCTGGCGGACACGAGTTCACGGTAAGATAAGAAAGAAGTTTTTTGCTATTTCCACTAAAAAAAATTGAGTTACATTACTTTTGAATACTCGAAAATTGTTTACAATATGGTCTTACTAGTTTTGTGTTATTATTTTGCAATAAATAGACGTTTTATTTGTGTAATAGGTTGGCGTTTATTATTTGGGTTTTTAGGATATGAGTCGATTGAAAAAAATACAGGCTTGTGGGCAAAAAGGGTAGGGGTAAAGCGGGTGCCCGTTTTGCCCATACCCGATTTGCCTTGTATAATTTCATTGACCTTATTAGTTCTTTTATTTTTGCAGATGGTTAATAAATACAAAAGAAAGACTGCAAATGCATCGTGGGATGAGGGAGTTATGAAGCTTGCGATAGAAGAAGCTCTCAAAACTTCCGTCATTGCAGCAAAAAAATATTGCATTAACTTTTCGACTTTACAGATACATATAAAGAAAGGATGTCAAAAAAAGTCTAGGAAGATTCACAACAGTTTTTACAGCAGCTCAAGAATTAGAGCTAAATGAGTATCTATTTCATATGGATTATCTGTTTACGTTGCCAACTCATTACGTTGTCTACAAAGTGCCGCAACCATTCCAAGAATACTGGTTCATTGATCCAACCATTATCACTGCAAGTAGCTGATGATCCTGGTGGAGCTCCATCTGAGTTATGATTGTTATGAAACAGTTCTAGTCATATATTGACGTTGACCTAATGTAATTCAGTCCCTACCCGCTTTGCCCAAAAGCCGTACCTGCTTTAGGCCCCCCCTACGGGCAAAACGGGTAATTCGAATGGTAAAGATTTATGTTATTTTTTTATTCTTAATGTACAAAACTACTAAATCTGTCATTTATTTTAGAGCCCTTGATAACTAAACATTTCAAAATGTACAAATAAATTTTCAATTTGTATCTATAAATTGTTTTTATTTATCATCAACCTTAGCTTACCCGTTTTGGGCTACTCTCCCCTAGTTTATTTTCGAAAATGAATGAGGGTTTCGCGCACGCAAGCGTTTGAAGTCGCGGGCACAGGTAGTTCTTTTTTTTATATGTCGGTACATTTTAATATTTATTTTCATATGCATTTAGTAAAAAGCTGTTATTTTGATATTACTAACGGAAACTTCAATTTAATTTTAGTATTTGTATGTAAAGATAAACAAAATAAAGAGTAACCATTATGCACTTATACCTTACTAAAGCCGCAAAGGTCGATCGATCGGGTCCGTGGCTTAGGCCCCCAGTGGTCGACGCACCTGTGGCCGACGCCCCCGATACGATTAATTTAATTCAAAGTAATTTTTGATCAAATGTACTGTCAGGCACAAATCGAATCGGGGGCGTCGGCCACAGGTGCGTCGACCACTGGGGGCCTAAGCCACGGACCCGATCGATCAGGTTAAGCTACGCTTGCCACGGTTGGTCTGTGGATGGGTGACCATCTTTACATACTGTGACCCCTCCGTGCCTCGGAAAGCACGTTAAGCCGTTGGTCTCGGCTGTCATTCGTCGATCTTTGACAGTCGTTACGGGAAGTCAGAAGCCCGAAAGTCTGACAACCAGTCATACCAAGGGGTATCGTATTACCCAGTAACTGGGTTGTGGAGGTCAGATAGGCAGTCGCTCCATGTAAAACACTGGTATTCAGCTGCATCCGGTTAGACTGGAAGCCGACCCCAACATAAGTGGGGAAAAGGCTAGGCAGATGATGACCCTACTTAGATTCTCTAATAATTTTAACCTTTGCTCACTGAAAAACGACAAAAAGTAATTATGACCAATACCTACTTGGAAAATCGGTGTAACTGCCAATAAAGTCACGGCTTACACTCCTATTAATATTAACGACCATCGGTTCCAGTGGTTTGTAGGTACAGAACCACGTATAAGTACATTGGGATCGAGCGTGAGATAACTATCGTTCCAAACGCCTGCGCGTCGCAACTTCAGATGTCCGCGAAGGTGGTGGCTACTGCGACCACGGCACACTTTCCTAACGCAACTGCATCCGCTTATACCATTTCTCTCAGGACTTGTTTTATGAGCTTATTGTTTAAAAACTTGCGCTGCTATCTTGAAACCTAGAATTTATGAAGTTACAGTCTCTTACTATCAAGCAATTAACAATTCTATACAATCGACGACTGTATCTATTGTATTCAATACTTCAATAGCACCAGAACACTTTAATCTTTACCTTCCAAATGTAGCAACTGTACAAACAAAACCTCCAATAAAGCCTTTTTAATTTTGACGGTGCCGCGGTGGTTCTGTTCGGCCGTTGAAATAAATTGACCGCCGACATGCAACCCAGATATGTCCAAACCGAATAAGGAAGAGTGCACTTGAACAAATAATATCTCCCCGTCTTGTACCAATCTCTCGTAAAACAAGGCAGTGGGACGTAGAGTGGGCCTTAACTGTTAACGGAGGGACGTGTAGGTAACACCTACTCGATTTGTATTTATTTTGTTATCGGTCGTATTGTCCCCGAGCACATGTTTTCCAAATTATGTTGTTATGCGATAGAATTATCTCTGCCAAGTTTTCACGTGTCTTAATACTGTGGTAAGAGCTATATTTTGGTTCGTTTATGATACAATAAAACCTCTTCGGTTTATATTGTTATTGGGCACCAAAACCTGTTACGAAAGATGTTCCGTATTATTTATTAAATCATAAATTCACGTACGCCTTCCGCTTTTATATTGATATTGCTTCTTGATATTCGCGCGAATTATATCTGTTTGTATGAAATACGGATTTGGACATGGTACGGACATTATTCACGCTACAAAATTCCGTATTTATAACCAAAATTTAAAACAAACAAACTTTATTTAAGAACAAAGAGCCGGTATAATGTAGGAGATATGCAATGTGCATTGGCAGGTTTATGTATAATGAAGATGACACTTGTTCTAACTCTATATTTTTTCTAATAATGATCCAGCCATCTGCCTGTATATTAGAATATTTAACTGTATAAACCTCCTGTAACATACACCTGCGTCTATAAGAAGATAATTTCAATGTCCATTTGCGAACGCTCCTGCAAGACCGACGGATGCATTAAATATTTCGCAGTAAAAACTCTCGCGGGCACACTCGACATAATTCTTTCCTTACAGAACACTAGCAACTATTTGATCGTGTCATTAAGTTCTTAAAGCGCGGCTGTTTCCGCAGCTGTTGATTAATAATTAGTTTCCACCTGTCTGATATACTTTTATGGTACCATGATTGAGAAACTTATTGCTTTATTTGAACAAAGGATGTCAACGCATTTGAGCACGTCACTGCGACAAGAATTTCTAGATATTTATCAGGGCTAAAGCGATCGACGCTATAACGATTAAAATTTTATAAGAAGTTGGGTTCCCCAGTTCTTATACCGTTATCATTTTCGATCTACCTATATCTTCGTGTTTTATACTTTTAAGATTTCAGACAGGTAAGTCTCTCCATTTCCGCTCTGATAATACCAACCTCTTAATATGCATCCGAAAAATCAGATGGATGTTTCTATAAATAAGACATAGCGTGTGACTTCTAATTAATGCGAACTCTAAAGTAATAGCCGGTAAATTGCAATGATGAATAGGAGCTTTAGAAATGATCAGTAAAGGCCCTGATGATCAGAGTTTCACGAACCGTAATTGCAGAAGGTAATGCTAACTCGTTAACTTCGGCACGCGTACAAGGTGTCTCGTGGAGAGATCTATCAATAACGCTCGGCCATCGTAATTGGCTAAGCAACATGCGTCGAGGCAGGTGTATAGTCCTATTAAAAAGAAATAAGTATTTAAATTGAATTCAGTTTTATTCAAGTTAAACGATGGCACGAACGGAATGAACAAAAGAAAAACGTCTTCGAATTTAATTTCTGAACAAATGAATTAATGCGTTTATCGCCGTAGGTGTGTTTACATTCATACTTTCGAAGGGACCGGGGACGTTACCCCTGTTTTAATTTCACTGAGTGCGTTCCCGGCAACGCAGCAAACAAAGGGTCCCGTGACCAGATACACCCACGTCCACTATTACTCTGTTACCGTCCTATAAAGCAATTTATTCCGATGAGTCACACTTACAGTTCATAAAATGTTTACTTATATCCAATATTTACTACGACATAACTAAGGTAGAATGTGACGTAAGTAATTATTTTGTCGTCAAGGTGGTACATTTAACCGGTTTCTTGTGACTCGAGAGCAATTGGTGTCATTATCGAGCTAAGGATGTCGAGCTGGATACATAATAATCTCACCCTGCAACTAACCGAAGTTATGGAGAGATCTATGTCGGTACTCGGTAGTCGGCTGTGGTCGCCTCTGATTACAAACTAAACTGAATAGAAATTACAGTTATAATGTGGTTCAACTGGCTGGAGGAAGCTTTAGATAAGATACCCGTTAATTAACCGTAGCTATTTGTTTCCTATTCACAATGTAACGTAAACAATCAAGTAAGGTTATTAAAATCGAAATCGCAGATTAGGCGTGGATTTCACCTTTACCAATAATAATTTTCCGTCCAACCTTTACGAAATCCTTTTCGACATTTTTAATATATTTGGTATTTTATTTTATAGCATAGCATAACATTCACAGGATGCCTCAAACTAACCAATATGTTTTATGTTGTTGCAGGCTCATGTGGTGTCTGCTTTCGAGCAGAGCCTATCCAACATGACGTCGCGACTGCAGCAGCTCACCGCGACCGCCGAGAGAAAGGTAATAAATAACAAGAATTTTCATCGTTAAATCACACATCCTTTAATTTCATTTTATTACTCATTAAAACTTAACTACTGCTGTTAGATAATTTGAATATCCGTATACAAGATCTGGGAGTTAACGAAACAACGAATTGCCGTACTTAGCATCATAATGTATGTGAACGCCTCAAGCCACTAGCCGTTCTGCCGGCACTGCAACCGGTTCGAACGGAAACAAATTACTTTCTTTTAATTATATGTTTTATTGTTGTTATACTTCGGATGTGGTATCATTCGTTTTGTTTGCTTTAGGACTCTGAGTTAACGGAGTTGCGTCAAACGATCGAGCTGCTGAGGAAGCAATCAATCCAGGCGGGGCTTACGACTGCCCACATGCAATCCATGGGTATCAGGGCGGATGGTGTTAATGTCACCGGGCCGGTAAATATGATCCTCTAACTAACATTAACTAATCACTACCTGACTAGATATTTAATAGGATATAGGTACCTACGCAGTAAGATAGTCTCATGCACATTTTTCCGGATTTATAGGAATTCCAAATCAAAAGCCTTTGAAAATCAAGTATTCTGGTCGTATGTTGCTTGTATCGTTCTTAACGATCTATTATCATGTCAACGCCCCAAAAAAATAAACTATTGTTTGAATATGTGATTACGTTCTAATGTTGCAACGTCTTCATTAGCATTTGTATTCTAATGTTGAAACTTGCTACGGTGTCCAATGTCATCTATCAATCAAAGTACATTAACTAGGCATGCATTGCAATAAGACCAACATCATTAGCATACAGTCAAACATACAGAACGCAGAGACTACGTAGAAATACATGTCTCTTTATCAGAATCAGGACGTTCGAGGTCCAATAAGCAGAAACAAATAAGGCAATGATAGCATTTGCATTAAATTGACCGTCAATAGATCCGTCCCTGTTCCACATTCGAGACGCGCCGAGAATAGACAAGTGACATGACTTACTACCTCCTTAATATTGAACTGTAAGTACATCGTGAACTGTTCAAATTGATACAAGCATACACAACGATCGTGTTGTGAAACCTAATGATAATTAGAGAGAGTGATAAATACATATAGCATACAGCTTCTAAATGTAAAAGGTTGCTGCAAATGTTTGGCATTCGATTCATTTACCATAAGTGTTTGCATCCAATATTGCATTAGCTGTTTTTAGAATGTTTTAAAATGTCCGTGTACCTACACATATTATTATTCATGCATTACATTTATAAATAAATGTAGTATTTGAACAGGTTTCGTGACACCGCAGACCTAAAGGTTTCATGCGTAGTCAATGCTATTTCTGTCGAAATCTCTAAAGTTCAGGGACATAGATTAATGTTTTAAGCGGTATTAATATAACCAATCTTAAAATAACGATAAATCCTTACTTACAAATGAGTAAGTAGAAGTACAATCGATGAATAGTTGAATATTGACGTGTAGGAGCCAGGCAGTCAAACGCAGTCATCTCCGCAGCGTCTGGCGCAGACGGGTAACGGAGCCATCACGCGGCATCTGTCCACCGACAGCGTGTCCAGCATCAACAGCCTCAGCAGTGGCTCGTCTGCACCGCACGACAAGAAGCACAAGAAGAAGGGATGGGTAAGTTACACTCGCCTACAAAAAAAAAAAGTAAATTGTTGTGATTCCAAAACGGAAATTTTCCTGACCCTAGCAGCTAATGCCTATAACAGGAGAGACATTTATATGAGAGTATATTCATATCATTTAAAGGAAAGTATTTTCTGTATGTAAATTCCAATTTAGTATTATCTATTCATTAATTTTGTCTACTTACAGCAAACTGATTAAGCTTATGTAAATATAGCCTTCGTTTACCTAATATTGTCAATGTAATAAATATGTACAGGGTACAAGTAGCCTACATTGGACATGTTTTATTGTAAACATTGATTTTCTGTAAGCCGGTGAAGAAATTTTACATAATCAGGACACAAGTGTTTCATTGGAATTGAATATTTTATTTTCGTAATAGAAAAATATATCTTCATAACAAATCTTTTATACTTAGTTATATTTATGTTACAAAGCATTTGACTAGGTAGGTACTAATAAATATTCATAAGAACTTATTGATAGCAAAAAAACGACTTGAAATATACGCCATATTTATGCAATAGACTAACTTGTTTTAAAACACGTTTAGTAACAGGCACTGCATAAACATCAAACAAAGTAAACAAAACACTAACAAAACAATCGTTGCACAACAGCTCCGCTCATCATTCACGAAAGCTTTCTCGCGGAACGCCAAGATTTCAAAGACAGCGAAGCACTCCTCCCTCGGGCAACTGTCATCGCAAGACAGCTCGTCGGGTTCCCATCACTACGACGACCCGCACACGATCCGAGAGGGAAGCAACGAGAACAGTCTAGAACATTCGCACGAGACACTCGACGTTAAAGACAAGCCCTGCCCCCCGGCCAAGACGGAAGACCAGACCAAAGGTGAGATATAAGGAGAAATTAGTTACTGCAAACAATGGATGGCGAATTAGGTTGAGAGAAAGTTAGAGGCTAAAAGTTAATGTGAGCTGAGGCACATGGGACCATATAGTAGGTATCTATTAAATGAAATATTGTTCGGAAACTAAGAGATTAATGTAAGTTGGTACTAGTCGGCTTGCATTATGATGATAACTTCATTTAATTAGGTAATCAACTCTCTCTCATTGATGGGCAAAATCAGTGTCTAACATCCTCTTATCTGTGTATTTCATTATTTATTTCGCTAGTAATGCAGTAATTAGTGACGATTATATTAAACTTATGGTTAAATCTTCTAGTTTAAACCAGGTATTCGGATTTCCTTTTGAAACCACTTCCAAGTTATTATCGCAGTGGCTTATTTTATAGCATCGTAAGAACATTCCAATTAACGTTTACATCTTAATTAATGGAGTTAATTACTGGATGTGGCTGAAGATCTCTATTTTATTTCCAGATAAACCAGATGATTCTGGATTAGTTGATGAGTTGAAGAGGCAATTACGAGAGAAGGATTTGGTGCTAACAGATATCCGATTAGAGGCTCTCAGTTCAGCGCATCAACTTGAAAGCCTTAAGGACACCGTCATCAAAATGAGGGTAAGATATTCGGAACAAATAATCCAATGAAATAGCTTTTTGCTCATAACAAGCCCGATTAAAATACTACAGCAATAATAGTCGTAAGATTCTTATCATTCATTGTGAAAACACCCCAAGGAATAGTCGGTATCCACTTACTTAATATTAAGGTAGTACAGTAAGTATTCATTAGGGGCTTGCTAGTAGCCCATTACACAAATTAAACGCGCTATTTGGTACTGATTATAGTCGGTGTTCTACAAAATGTTCATAAACGGACCCTCATATATAATTAAATTCTTCCTCGTCCGTACCGAGTAGTAAAGCATCAAACATGTTTTTAAGAACACTTATTGTACCTACGCAATTTCCGCTTATTTTACGGCACAATTATTATAACATTTAGACTCGTCTATACAATTTACCACTTAATAAAATTACCTATCCGCACTTAGATTTTTTAAACGAATACGTTGAAATGTCCTTCTCAAATCAAGGTACACTTCCAGAACGAGATGTTAAACCTCAAACAGAACAACGAGCGGTTACAGCGTCTGGTGACGTCACGGTCGTTGGCTGGTAGTCAGAGCTCGTTGGGTACTGGTGGCTCTGCTGTGGAGGACCCAAGGAGGTTCAGTCTCGCTGACCAGGCTACTATGCATCAGGTGAGATAATTCATTCATTCTTTAGTTTTATGAAGGACGGCCGCGTATCCGCAATTGTTTCGTAGGACAGCTATAGTAAAAGTGCTGCACACCCCTCCCACTCTATTTCAAGTTAAACAAATATCAACTTTATTTCAATGACAATTAAGTTGATCTCAGAGTGAGTAGCATTATTGAAAAAGTTATAAACATGTTTGAAGTTGTAACGTAAACTGAACCTTATTGTGTAGGAATTAAAGTTGTTTTTCCATTAAGTACCTAATTCATATTTGTTTACATTTTTGGCAAATTAATCGCAATCGCAAGATAGTTGGATTTCTCCAAAAATTTAGATTGGACCTTAAAAAAAGTGACTGGACGTGAAAAGTGGAAAACCAAGTATTGTAGTTGTGGCGCAGCATGGAGAAGCCTATGTCCAGCAGTAGTGAACTGTGATAGAGTTTAGATGAAGTAGGTTTAGATGTTAACGCAGATAAAAATCCCTGGAAGTGTGGTACACTCTACCTTTTTAACGTGTGGCAATGCAAATATATCGTCTATTTGGGAATAACGTTATAGCCACCGTCCAAAATCACACGGTTCTCAAATAGAGGTATGTCCGGTGGTATGTAGGTACGCGGTCCACCTGTACATACAATGACACGCTACGGGAACATTCCCCAACACCCTCGCTGTGCACCTACCCTTCAAAGATTAGTAACGCGTGACGGTTTTACCATACAAAAAATAATCCTAATAACACCAATTTCATCGCTTCCATATTTTCACACGAGTGAGTGCACACGCAAATATGTTTTCATGACAATTTTGTACAGAGCTGCAGACAGAATTCAGCGTACCGTATAAAATGAGTAGAAAACGTCGATTTGGTGATTTCTATGCGCTTGTTACACCAACTTATACTTATCATAAAACGCAACTAAACCGCGGGTAGTAATACTCGCTAGCGATCTTTGTAGAAAATAACTAATTACTAAACAAACACTTTCAAATTGATAGCTTTAGAAACAAAGCTTAAAAGTTACGACTTAACAATTTTCTTCATAAGCAACAACTTTATTCTCTTTTCAGGCGACACTAGACATGCACTCGCAACCTCTAGACCTAGACTTCAATTGCATGTCATCGACCCCTACCATGGATTTCTCCAAAAAAGGTTCGCCTAAATCGGGCATGGTCGAGCCCATATACGGCAATAAGGCCGCATGCGAACTAAATGAAAACAGCGAGACACTATTAGCTGCACTGAATGGCAGCAGTGATTTATTCGCGAATGGAGGCGACCGACTGAGTGGCGACTACGACATAAACACTGTGCTCCCACCGCCGAAGACACGGGAACTAGCGATAGGAGAGAGCTATTCAGATATCGGTAAGTCTAATTTTAAATAAAACAACGTTCAACCTTTTGTTTATTTCAAGTTACAAAAGGATTAATTTAACGACGCATTGTGTTTGTTTAACAGGTGTTGCAGACAGCCAAGGAGATACAACCGACGGAAAAAAGATAGCTATAGCGGTATATTTAGGACAACCTGAGACTTTCCAAAGATATTTCGAAGAAGTTCAAGACACGCTTACAGAATCTGAATGCAGATTCTACGCTAAACAATCAGCGAGCTCATACAACAACCATTTTGAGAAACAGTCCAGTTTCGACTCGCCGCGACTATCGCAAAACCGTAGCCCTGAAACAGAGACGCAAGACTTCACACAAATAAATAAGTCTAACACAAATAGCCTTAAAAGCAATAAATCTACGCACAGTAGTTCATATAAGAACGTTTATAATAGTGATTCGACAATAAACTGTAATGAATTCACCATAGCTTACACTTATATATCTGGCAAGACGACTTGGCAGAACTTAGATTATATAGTTAGGAAGACTTTTAAAGATTACTTGTCCAGAATAGACTTGGGAACGAATCTCGGTTTGAACACTGATTCGATAACATCGTATCACTTGGGCGAAGCGACGCGAGGACCTGAAATAGGTTTCCCAGAGCTATTGCCTTGTGGATATATTATTGGAACTGTCAACACGCTGTACATCTGTTTAGAGGGAGTTGGTAGCTTGGCGTTCGATAGTCTTATACCAAAAAATATTGTATATAGGTAAGTGTGATCCAGAAAACATGGCATTTCTCCTATCCCAAACATTGCAAGACCTGGCATCCCTAACCAATGATATATTTTTCCTAGATATGTTTCACTGCTATCGGAACACCGGCGAATAATTCTGTGCGGGCCAAGCGGCACAGGCAAGTCGTATCTAGCTGCAAAACTAGCAGAGTTCTACGTACAGAAGACGCAACGTAGAGGAAATCCCGCCGAAGCTGTGGCTACTTTCAAGTAAGTACATCCACTGTTTAAAATGTTAAAAGATTCACTTGTGCTTAGTAACAAAATATCGGCTGAATGATGAAGTTTAATTTGGCCAAGAATTGAAACATGTGCTTTGCAAATTATTTAAATTGTGGTAAAAATTCCGGTCGGGATGTTAGATATCCAGCCATCCTTAACTTTCACCACTGTGTATTCAAAGTGAGCTTGTTCACACAATAGAATCTGGTCTTGATGCATCCTGATTTTTACCTACTGCACTTTTGGATTTATGATCTGCCGATATCCCAGACAGAACATAATATCTAAAAGTTTCTACTTCGCCGTTTCTTGGCAAATTATGAAAAGTTTCTTTAAAGATGTTAAAAATTTACAATAAACTACCTAAATACATAATGGAAATTAAAGATATTGATCCATTTAAAACCAAAACACGCGAATTTTTTGTTGCGAAATGTTGTTATCATATTAATGAGTACCTACTTAAATGAAAGATGCTAGGCCTGCTACCTCTGATTTATTATGTTAGGTAATATCATTTTGTTAGTTATTATTTTGAACTTAATTAATGTTGATTATTCTGAATTTAATTGTTGGTGTGTATTACTTATTATTATTTAATTTAGTCATTAATTATTTAGTTTAAATTATTTTTTATTGTTTTTAGAATTGGAATTGTGATTTATTGAATTTAGTTGACATTATTGATAGTTTTAATTTGTATTAACTACACTATTTTCATACCCAGGTGATGGTAAAATATGGAGAACTTTATTAGAAGGAAAAATATCTATGTATCTCTTAACTATGTTTGCAAATAAATAAATGATTTATGTTCTACACTTTTACACCAGAAAAATACTAATATCCATCTAACCTCTACAGTGTGGACCGCAAATCCTGCAACGAGTTGCGCGCCTACCTAGCCAACATTGCAGAACAGTGCGGTGCTGCAGCGGCCGGCGAAGAGGCTGCCTTACCTTCAGTAGTCATACTCGACAACCTTCAGCATGCTTCTGCGTTGGGAGACGCCTTCGCTGGTCTACTGCCTCCTGACAACAGAAATATGCCTGTTATTATTGGTGAGTACCTACTAATTTAATCGATGTAAGAATCTCTGTGCTCAGAAATTTCAAGGACTATTTTACCATGTTTTAAAATATGGCCATTGCTGCATAAGCCTTCCCCAAACTTATTCAACCACCAACTCCCACCGGTCTTGTGCACCGCCTCCGAACACCACTTTCGTTTGCAACCACCGAATTTCTGCACTTTTCAAAATACCAATAGTGTATGTGGCGAACCTACAAACGCTTCGACTGGACAGTTCTGCTACATAAACAATCCATTACTGTTGGTATAATGCTTGTGTAGTCTTTGTAACTTTACCGGTAGCCGGTATTGGTATGACGGAACGCCTTTTTTGGACCTATGTCAATAAAGATGACATAATTGTCTCATTAATAGTGAAACGATCGTGAGAGCATAGCAATGAATGTATAAACTCGGGTAGGTAGGAACGCTTTCCTCATACCTTTTCCTTTTAAGGGGAGACTTTGAATGCTTTGTACGGCAAAATTATGTTTGTTTTTAACTTGTATTACCTACTGAATAGTTTCTACATTTGTAATAAGTTATTACTAAAAAGGCACGTTAGGCAGCGTCGCATTTCTTCTATCTATAGACCTCTAAGCTAAGTTGGACCCAAATAAAATTCAGAGAACGATGATTGGGTTGGTTGGAATTTGTGAATATAAGTAATGTTTTGTTTCAGGAACCATGTCCCAAGCTACGTGCAACACAACAAACCTGCAGCTCCACCATAACTTCAGGTGGCTCCTCACAGCTAATCACATGGAACCTGTGAAAGGATTCTTAGCTAGGTAAGCATCTATTCGCCTACTTGCCAAACGTATCCTGCTAAAACAATCCGAAAAGCCAAACCCAATCTGAAAGTAACTTAGACACTGAAAGGAAGAAAAGCTGCTTTTAAAGTCGAAATTCTTTGATGCACCTTTACAAAGCAATATTGTACTTGTCTTCTATCTGAGGGGCATAATAACGTGGAGTTGACTGACTGAGACTGGCTTAGTTGTATGAACTATCAAACAAAAAAAAACATCGATTCAGCCGTTTGCGAGCTACGATGGCACAGACACACAGATACACACGTTAAACTTATAACCCCTCTTTTTCTGTCGGGGGTTAAAAATGATACTACCAAATTTTCGCCAATGACTTCTCAGGACTCCCGAAATAATCACTCTAAAAGTTTGAAGCAATTAAACATCTCATCCATATTTTTTGAACTTGTTTACATCTTGTTGCATACAAGATGTAAACAAGTTAAAAAAATATGGATTCACGTGATCAACTTTGAACGGTTATATCTCGGAAAGGTGACACTTTATGGGGTTTGTTCACAGTATGTTTTCTGTTTGCATTGATGTCAGGTATCGATTTATACAGGTTAAATGCGTGGCCTGGTATTTAAAAAAAAAATGGCGGTCAGGTAGGTGTGCCACGGACCTTCAAAGTCCTTACTTGGCCTTGGTCTAATTTCAACCATCCATTCCCCAGGTACCTCCGTCGCAAGCTATTCACCCTAGAACTGCGACTGGGTCGTCGCGAGCCTGCATTGGCGGCCGTACTCGAATGGTTGCCGGGAGTTTGGTCTACGCTCAACGCCTTCTTAGAGGCACATTCGTCCAGTGACGTCACTGTGGGGCCGAGGTTATTCCTCGCGTGTCCTATGGACTTGGAGGCCAGTCAGGTAAGGTCGAATGCTTATAATATTCTGCTTGTATCTTGGAGATACATGACATACCTAGAAATATTGAAATCTTTGTATTGCCAGGACCATCATCATCTGCCTAGCCTTTTCCCAACTATTTTGGGGCCGAATACCAGTATTTTACATGGAGCAGTCGCTCCATGTAAAAATAGGCAGTCGCCTATCTGACCTCCACAACCCAGTTAATGGGTAATACGATACCCCTTGGCAAGACTGGTTGTCAGACTTTTGGGCTTCTGACTACCCGTAACGACACGCATAGTAATGTAATAGCCAGGACTACCTAATGAAAAGAATTGATTTCTTGATTCTTGCAGTCACCCTCGTTTTTACAAGAGTGCATAAACTACAGGTTAGTGTCGAGTTATTGGAATTTTGACGATCTCATTAGTCTACTTGTAGGTCATGGGGTCTTGAGTTTCGATTCCTGGGTAGGGCAAAGTGTTATTGGAATTTACGATTTGGTCTACCTTATATATCTCTCTCTCTCGATTGGTGGCAATTGACTACGGCGTAAAGGGAGCCATATGATTGGCGAAGTGTTCCATACATCTCTGCCTACCCTATTACAAGCGTTAGTTTATGCAATGTTAACATTACCTCTTCTCCTCAGGCGTGGTTCGCAGACGTGTGGAACTACAGCATAGTCCCGTACGCGTCAGAAGCAGTACGTGAGGGTATCGCGTTGTACGGCAGACGACGCCACGCCGCCGTCGACCCGCTGCAGCACATCAAATCTTCATATCCCTGGAGAGAACCCAATCATTCACATGTGAGTGTTGAACTTTCTGTGTTTTTATAGCCCGGATTACACTTGCCTGTAACTAAGGGCTAATTATTTTCCAGGCAACTAATAACTTAAAGGGCGACTAACTATTTGCTACTAAAAAATAACTTAGTAGCGATTAGGTTAGGCTAGGTTAGCTGCCAATCTATTATTTTTGCTACCCATTTTATTTATTTTTAAAACCCTAAATCAGATTAGTTTGTCGCCGCGTTAAATACATGCCGTAACTAAGTTGCATGCCAGTATGATATTCACCAATTAGAAGTTGTTAAAGCATGCAAGCTCCCATACTTTTGAGAAAGTTACAGGCATATTTTTTCCGTGCTTATTGTAATGAAATTTTTAGTCTACTTACATCAGGGAGTTAAGAAAATATCATGATGATCACGCAGTTCTCAGCAGACTTATCCAACAATTAATGAGATGAGAATTGATTGATGAGATGCGATGAAACTGTTTTTCGTATTCTTAGCTTCATTATAGGTACATTTGGCAATAGTCAAAGAACTGCCTATGCACAGTCTGGTTAATACGAAACATTTTTATCCATACTGATAACTTTGTTGCCAACAGCCAAGTTAGGTTTGGGCTCGAATGTGCCAAAAAAATATTACCCAAGTGTCCTAATAAAATATAACATTTTATTTTACAGACTCTAAGAGCAATCACTGTGGAGGAGATAGGCATTGAAGAATCAAATCAAGATTCCAACACAAACAACAATCAAGACCCTTTGGTAAGAATATCTTCATTTAATTTCTGCTTTTATAATTTGGGTTCCTAAAGCCATTTTATTAATCTACCCTCCTTTTTGTTACAGTTAAACATGTTGATGCGGCTGCAAGAAGCGGCGAACTACAGCGGAAACCAAAGTCAGGACTCTGACAACGCGAGCATGGATTCGAATCTCACACACGACAGCTCCATGGGCAACGAGCTATAATATAGCAACTCCTCGTCTCGACTGTGTTGTGACGTCACTATCCTTAAGATTTTATACTACCCGCTGGTATTCTGTGATATTGCTTCTCAACACTGCGTATTGTAGTTGAAACAAAGTAATACCAGCAGCAATTCCATGCAGTGTATGAACTAAACTGACGTTCCTTACATGTGGATTATAAATATGATATATAAAGCCAAATATTTGCCATATGTACATTATTGATATTTATTATTTACTTATTCTAAGTGTTAATTTAGTTGCGATTCTATTATTATTTCTAGTTGATTTTTTAATTTTTTTATCGCTAATTGTAATGGCGGTAAGTATTTATTTTCATTTCGAAAGGTTTTACTCTGCAATATTTGTGAATACTAGCAAATATCGATAGCATGAGTATGCGGACCTTTCTTTAAGACTGTTTTAGTTTCTATTACATACGAGAAAAAAAAATCTGCTCATAGGTAAGTGAATAAGAAATCAATAACAGTGCCTGGAGCGATAATTTTCCATTTTTTTACGACGTAATTACATGTTAGATCTATTAATGTTTATATGAAGCATTGTGGCTTTTACTATTGTTATATTTTTTCAAAGTTAGGATATAAACCGCATTTGTATTACTGAGACATGTATGTAACATATGAAAGTGTAATTTTTATACCATTTTCATATTCAATTTCATGTACCTAATATAAAATATTTAAGTGTAAATATGTTTAATATATTTCTTTTTGTATGTGATTACACTAACCGCTATCTATCATAAACAGCGTTACTTTTGTATAGAAATGCGTAACAAATGTGTTACAGTGTTCGGTATGGATTGATTCGTGTGCATAAGTGAAACGTGATATCTACAATCTATGCTTTACAGAAAATGTGAAATAAAAATTGATTATAAAAATCTGGGTGTCTTTGATTTTATACAACCCGCAAGAGTTAACTGGAGACTTCACTCGGATGACGTAAGCGCGCGGTATTGAAGCGTCCATGGCGAGAGCAATAAGACCTTGTCCAGAAAGGGCGAATTCGCTGCGAATAGTTCTGCGCGAATTCATACGCGCGTGACAAGGTACTGGTCACCAATTCACTGCGTCCACAAGCATGGCGCGAATTTAAAATACGCGCGTAAATCGCATGCACTTCGCCAGACTCTCGACTCGCACGTGATATGTAATAATAATAATATAATAATAATAAAGTTTATTGACCATAAGTTTAGGTTACAGTACACCGGTAATACATATTTGCATAGTACATAGCATAGGGCACACTCACTTACGTTCATCTACACTAAGTTAGAACTTATCTATAACAAAGTAGCAAGGCGAGTAGAAGAACAGTTAAATTATAATAATGCTATCACAAGTAAAGCAATGGTTCACATGCTTGATAAAATAATAAATGCCCAATGACGGTATACAGAGAAAAGTTCTTTACCTCCCGTGCTAGTCAAGGACTGTGTTACGGCAAGGTAAGATTCTCGCTCATGGAATAGCAGTCATAGTGTAAACACGTTAAGACAGTTGTTACCAAATACATTTGTTTTGCTGTGAATCATAGATGACGATACCTAACGAGTTACAAGCTCAGCGTAACAAGTAGTATATGCAAAGAAATCAGACAATGCAAAAAAGGTGTTTCTAAAACTAAAATAATAAAATTAAAAGTAAGAGCATAACTAAAGTTGAAATTTTTATAACTTGAATTTTTATAATTTTTATCTCTCCCTTCTTTCTTTTTTTTTTTTTTTTTTAATTTTTATTTTTATACTGTTTAGTTTACATTATATTAGTAGTAGTAGTTTAGTTTTACTTTATATTATAAGATTACTTTATAGTGTATATATTTAAATATATAACTTACATATATTCAAATAACGTTTTTATTGTTTATATAAACTTAATAAATAAATAATTTATAAATAAATAATTATTGACATATTTGTATAAGTTTTTCAGTCTGTTCATAATCCAGGTTACTCAGAAACTCATCCAGAGCCCTTCTACACACAAATCTCGTCGTATCTTTAAGAGGTTTAATTTTACTTATGCGATTGTACAATAGAGGAGCCAAGTAATAAGAGAAACACTGTGCAAAAACGGTTTTGCATGCTGGGACGTCATATACCTCATGCACTCTTCTGAGAGATTTGGAAACAGGTTTTTCGTAGAAATGTTGTCTCAGGACAATTTTTTTGATAAAGAGTTGGCGAATATTTAGTACTTCAAACTCTTTGTATAACTCAGTTGTAGGATATCTAAATTTTTTGAAATTAATCACTTTTAAAATACATCTGTGGGCCCTTTCTACTTTTATAAGAGTACTTTTTCTAGCACCACCCCAGGCAGAGATACCATAAGTTACTATCGATTGGCACAGTGCAAAATAGACAGTTTTGTTCGTAGCTTTGTCTTTTAAGTTTCTTATTTTTTTAAAAATTGGTATAAGTTTACGAATGCGAGATTTTAGATTATTAATATGTTGTTTCCAATTTAAATTTTCATCGATCTCAACTCCAAGGTATTTTATACTTTTACTAGGAGATAAGACCGGGCACCCGCAAATACTTGCAGCAGAACAATTAGAGGAATGAGCTTTTAAATAAAAGTTGGTAGGTTGCAAATTATTTTTTATACTAAATGTTATAAATTTTGTTTTCTTAAGATTTAATGTAAGCAGATTGCAATCAAGCCATTCAATTATATTTTTAAGACCAATCTCGGCGGACGATTTGACATCACTCCATGTTTTTTGTTGAAATAAAATTACAGTATCGTCAGCGAAAGTGATCACTTTAGAACCGGGTAATTCAATATGCGCGTATTGCTCCTTGTTTCGTCCAGTTTACGGGCGAACTTCATAGCGAGGAGAGTGCACATATCAAAGGAAATGGAGCGGAAAAATTCGTCCCCAAATGCTCGCACGTTGCGCGTTGGTACGCTCCTTCTACAACGAGGCAACGTACGCGCGAATTCGCCATTTCTGGACAAGGTCTAAGGGGCCGTCTCCACGAGCGAGAGAATCGCGGCGATAGTCCCGCCGTGCCATCAAATTTTCGCCACGATGATATCGCCGTGTGGAGACACGTTCTAAGAGAGTGTATAGAAATATGTGGCACGACGATAATATCGCCGCGATCCTCTCGCTCGTGGAGACGGCCCCTAACAGCATGGGGGTCGGGGTGGGCCGCTCGGGTCTCAAGTTAACTTTTGCGGGCTGTACCTACCCACAAAATTTAAAAATGATACTTACAAATCTTCAAGATTACAAAAACATTTTGAATAATAACAACAGAATAATGTAGAGGCATTTTTATTGAAGTACTTAAGTTACAGCACACTTTCATCAAACCTTCGCCAGAAACAGATACGATAATGGAGCAATTTGGACGGAACCAGTTTTATTTCATTTAGGACTAGAATCTTCATTTATTGATTACTAAAAGGAACAATCGCATTTGTTTGGTGAATCCAATATAAATAAGGCACAACCATTTCTACAAACCAGTATCTGTCACCGACATTTCATAAATTGTAAACAGGAATGATTATTAATTAATAACATCAGTAAGCATTGACAAGCAGTGGTACACAGAATGCAAGTAAGTAGGTATATCAGAAAACGTTATATTAAGTTGCGTCCACAGGGAGCATTCAAGCAATGGATAATTATGTTGAACTGCGTGCCCACATGTCACATGTTCGCTAAAAAACTTCTAACATGTGAAATACGAGTAGAAAAAGTTACATGCCTTGTGTGGTCATGCGTGGTCGCATGCCGCTGTACTGTACTAACATACTTATAAGCTATGGTAGCATCATTTTGTTGGGAGAGTCGATGGCGTGTTTGTTACGAGTGGGGACGCAGCTCAAACGAACAAACAAATAAACAAGCACGCACGCAAAGCAGAACACATTATCGCTCACGGTATGGACGCACCTTTAGACTATTACCTAAAGTGACATAACATAGTAATAATGAAGCTGAAGCCTTGCTTCTCAACCTTAATTTTTGTTAAAATCGTGTGTTCCAATCCAAGTGTCAGTGTAGGTACTCTAAAGTTTCAAACATAGTCTTTACTAAACAGTTCATGCACAAAGAAAACATTATGCTATGTAGTAGGTAAGTACCTATATGTACATACAGACACAATACTAAAGCTTAGTATCAACCTACATATTATAATATAATAGGCCCTATACTTGAATTCAGAATCTTAGATAGTTTACATTTCCACTTGGCAATGAATGTAAAATGTTGATTTTTTGACCATTTCCAATAAAAAGGTCTTGAATAAATTTTGGATGCATTGAAATTTGAACTTTGACTTGCATAGTATTGAGTTTCTTTCAGAAACTTGATAATCAAAGATTCTGAATTCTTTAGTAAGACTTCCTGGAAACAGTGGGATAAATTTTGAACAACTATCACAATGTAAAATCATCAAAGATGACACTTAATTATAAATACTTATGTGTCTAAAGAGGAAAGAGACATTATTCAATATTGTTTTAAATGCAACTGAGGTCTGATTTTTTCTTCTTATTAATTAGTTTTTAACAAGTAATTATTTCACAAAATAGGTAAATTTTTAGGCATTATCAAATTGAACACAATAATCCAACAGCATAAGAAACATTGAAAGCCTAAAATATCTACCAATAATTTTTTCAATATTTTAAGGAACTTATTTTGTATACGACAGGAAATTTATTGCTATATCTCACTAAGTAATACTTATTAAGACAAGAAGGAGTATTTATGTGATGAAGATTTCAATCACTGTGAATGTCTAGACTCAAATTGGACAAAGAGGGAACGGGAGACTCTGTGAAGTCTCCAGAGTCATCGCTATGAACTTTACTTTGTTTAACTTCCGTTTTCCCTTTTAAGTGAGTACTTCCTGACTGCTTGGACTTATTATTTGTGATACTTAAGGAACTTTTTTCACTAATCAAATCTGCAACATCAGACAGTGAAACTGAACTTTGTGAGCCCTGGGAAGTTTGATGCGGACTTTCAATTGACACATTTTTGTTCGAACTTTTTTCTAATTCACCTTGAGCGGAGCCTGAAGACTTTGATTGTTTATCTATATTCTCTTTAAATTTGGAGACTGATGATGATGAAAAGTCATCACCATAACTAAACTCAGCAGTATCCCCCTCAGACTTGCCCGTTTCCGGTGATTTTTTCTCACTGACTTCTGCAACTTTATTCTCGCTTTCTTGTTTATGTGATGCAGGTGATGTATTACTCAAACTAGCAGATTTAGCAGATGTTAAATCATTCTGTACATTTGCCACTGGTAAAATATTGGTATTTGTTTGATCCTTAACATCTGTTTCCATAATGGGCAAGCCTGCAGTATTGAGCATTTTTTCATCTAATGAGTTAAAAGGTTTTAATTCTACATATGAGGTGGAGTCACTACTACTATTAGTTGTCAATTTTAATTCACTCATTAACAAAGCATTTTCATTTCTTGGTCTGTTAAAAGTTATAAACTTTTGATCTCTTGCATCTACACAACCACTGGTTTTATTTGCAATGTAGTTATTAGAGTTAACACCACTGTTATCCAGTTGAAGTATGTGATCTCCAGGTATATACTCCGAACTTGTTTTGTCCCTTGCAGAGTCGCTAGAGGTGTCTGTATCTGAATTATCAAGCTGTAGCCGAAGATGTAGTTTATTTTTTTCATCAGACGAATTATCAGACTGGGAAGAACTTGTAGTACTACTCTGTGAGTCTTCATGAAGTATATAAGTACAGTTTTGTTCGTCCCTGTAATTCTTATCTTCACTTTTTTCATGACTGTACTTAGAGTTAACATTTGAATCAAAATATTTCTTCTGATGTGGTTTTAACATATTTTTGATAAGTGTGAACAGGAGGGGTTCCTTTATATTATCAGATTTGGGTAAATTCATCTTATCGGCCAATTTCTTCTTTCCTTCGTATTTGTATTCACTACCTTGTCGCGACTCCGACATGTAAACGAATAATGTGTTTTTCAAACAACAAAACTCTAAAAACTCATGGACCACTGATAGAGCTAGTAGGCCCTCCGGTAATTTAAGGATATTATCTAAATTCACATTCTGTTTTAAGTTTTCACATTCATCTTCAAAAGCTAAAAAAATATTAGCCCTTAGCAACGCGCGAATTTTGGCTAGCGATCCATTTCTCTCTAAAGCTTCTATAACTAGATCTCGAAGTTCAGTGTCTTCAGCTTGCGCCATTTTAAGAAAATAATGATAAGGTAAAGTTGATACAAGATTTCATGTAAATAAAACACAAATTCGGCACTGGTTAACGTGTTTGACTCGCTTGTTTTGCTTGTTGAGACTTTGAGAGACGCAATCCTGTCAGTCAGTGTAGACGTCACCAGCACCATTAAAATTTCCGACATTGATGACAGCAGGTTAACAAGATTCAAAACCATAGTGTTAAAGCAAGACAAAACATAGAAAATGCTAAAATTGTCTGCTACTGCAACTAAACGGTTCGCTTCGCTCGCCCGAGATGTCATTTTAGAAGTTGTATGGACTGTGCTGGATTGGCGCTAGGGTCGTTTTCGTTCGGAAATAAATTATTTTGGTTAGATGATGGATTTTTATTAATGCTATTTTTTTAAACTGAGTTTTTGATTTTTTTTAAGTTATCCCATCGATTATTGTTGTATAGGTTTTATATAAAACAGTTACAACCAAAAATAGGTGTAATTAATTCTTAGGAATCAAGATAAAAGATAGGTAACCTAGAGATAGAAATATGAAATAATAATAGGTAGTACGCTACGCGGCTTGTTTTATCGGCTTTACATTAGAAAGTAAATGTTTATGCAATTCACTGGACTATTTTATTAAGGGTAGGTATGCAAGGTACTATAATAATATACTTAGTCAATTTTAAGTATACCGACGGATTTGTCTATACATAGGTTACCTACGTAAAACTACTTACGGAATGAGAAACAATGAAAGAAAGCATCATGATTTATTTTTATATCATTAACCTATTCTTTATCATAGCAGGTGTCCCTACCTACCTACTAAAACTTCATACTCTTCGGTAATTACCTAAACTAAATAAAGCGGGAATATTTTCAATCCCTGTTTTTAAAAGTGACACCCAGACTGAAGAAAACCAGACTCATTCGTATAATACATTAAATTTAAAAAATATTTTTTAATCAAAAGTAACTAGGTAGGTACATCTATAGATATTCACCCTTATATCTTTGCGAACGTGCTCGATTACAAGGGGTGAAGGCTTGCGCCGGGAAATGTAGGAAATTCAGTCAGTCGGGTCGAGCGAGCGTAGGAGGTCGGTACGGTGTCCGCCTCGAAATTTAACGGCATAATGAAACTTTTAGTCCATTTTCCTATCATATCCTGAGTAAAACATTTATAAAAACTAAAAAACAGTGTTGACATTGTTATGTTCGCGCACCGTGGGTTAAAATTCCCACAATGGCTGTATAATGTGTTAAAATACTAGTGGCGGGAAACCGTTTTGATATCTCGCTTGACGTGTTGTGTCCTATGTGTACGTAGAGCGAGAGGAGCCGTCTGCCCTAGAGGGCGGCCGACATGCTGGATTCGTCGTGAATCGATATTTTTGGAACGTTGTAGAGCAGAAACCATGAGGTTCGAGGCTCAATAAAGGTATGCGAGGTGATAATATTAATAGTTTCCGTTCACCCGACTACACCCAACTCATTTAGCAAAATATGTGCTGCGGTATACGACGATAACTGGGTCCCACGTTGGGCTCCAGTACCCCCCTCCAGCCGCAGCAGCTGCTCTTCGGATGTTTTGTGCAGTTTTTTTAAACGGTTTAATTTAAATTCGATAAATGGATAAATATATATTTTAGTTTTCTACAAAATTAACATTTTTATAATTTTATGAATTTTGATTTTTGTACCAACTTCGCTCGAGTTTTTGTTTTTACTTTGTAGGTACTTACATTAATAATATTTTAAGCATTGCTGAATTTGTTAATTAGGTATGTACCTAGGCACGTAATGAATTCACTTGTTGTTTGCATTCACGTGTAAATTAGCATTTCAAAACATGGTGTAGCTACCAAACAATAATTTTAAGGATTAAGAGGATTTCTGTGGTCGAAGAGTCTTTTTGAAAAAGCCTAAGTAAAAAGTCATAATTCAAGGTTTGGCTATAGGAACACAGTATAGGTATATCCCTTATTCTGTTTATGAAATATCTTTTAAATTGGTCAAATATTGGACGAGAAAACAGGCGAGAGCCAAACCTCGAAATATGACTTTTTACTTAGGCTTTTTAAAAAGTCTCTCCTACCGCATTTCCTCATAACACCAATTAATTAGGTGGTACCTTCTTTGTTACTTGATGGATGTTACATTTACTAAATGGATGGATAATTTAAAAAAAATGCTCGTACCTTATTTTATACCGACCTATCTAATAAGCACTAAGGCAAGTACTAAAAGTTGATTGGCACTTGTTAACTTAATTGAATTTTCAGACGATAAAAAATGTCCTAGGTGTAAAAGAGAGGCACTATACTGTGGCACTACTAAGAAATACAAAAAAAAAATAGTTTATAAATAAGTAAGTAAACATTTCAACTTCATGTGTCAACCCACTCAACAAATCTAAGCAAGTGTTTGAAGTAACACTGATTTAAAAAGCAAAGTTTAAATTTTCTGTAAATTTATTTAGTCAGTTCCAATTTTCAATAACCAGCAAAATGCATAGGTTGTCGGCTAAGTATCACGTGGTGGCCCGGGATGTCACCCAAAAATCCCGGGAATACCGAGCGTCGAATTTGGCGCCATGCTCACACGGGCTCAGGGGGGATTAGGTCGTGCACACCATTCTCCGGTGGCAACTATCGAACTGACAGGACCAAACACACTTACGTTTGCGCATATTCATGTGTGTTGCAAGTGTGGCACCCGTCTTAGGTAAATGACAATACAGAACTACACGACCTAAGTACGGTCAGCGGCAAAAGTCGATTAACGCTACTACTCATCTAAATTGACACAATATTATTCGATAAATTGAACCTATTTCAGCATTTCAAATAATAACTAAGAATTAATATTCTTTTAATTTTACTTTTGTTCCGACTAACTAAAAGTAAGCTCGCAATAATAAAGTAGATTTAAAAAGCTGAAGTGGTAATCGACTTTGATGACATAGGTATACATTGTAGCTGTAATGGAGATAACTAGGTAAGTATACTTACTTAGTTCTATTTGAAATGGTTTTCGAAGAATACGAGTATGTTAGCGGAGAAATATCAAAGCCGAGTATCAAAGTACACAATACAAACAATTTGAGTTCGAATAAATGTGCTATTTCTTTTTTCTATTACAGGAAAACCACATTTATATCAAAGTTTATTTTTCAAGTATTTTTTCTGGAACATGAGACTTTTCTAAAATTTTGATTTTCTGTTAGAATTTATCAAAATGAAGGGTCTTATGTAAGTACCTACCTAGACAATAATTAGCATGACCGAGTCTGAATTGTCTATAGTTGTTATGTGCCGTTTGTTGTTGTGTGCTTTTTGCGACTACCAAACTTGACCCGTTACCCACCAAAGAAATAATAAAATTTAGATTTTTGTATTTACTTATCACAGAAATATCTAGTAGACGGTAGGTACCTAAATGCCACCCCGTGGCCTCTAGGATAGCCTAAAGGCCACGGGGCGGCATTTTAGAGCTACGGTTAAGTTATGGTATGGTATCGTGCTGAGTTGACGTTAGCAATACCAGCTCTGAGTGACAGTTAGTCACACTTTGGCGTTATAGGTACCGTACCTAACCAAACACTCTGGTAACATAATAAGAACATGATTTTTCGGGCAAACCGGGAATAAAAAGCGTGATTAAAACCGTTATCATTTGGAAACATGATTATTGTAACAAAAGTAAATTTAATGCATTGTAGGATATTTATTTATGTATTCATTTATCGTCCTACTGGAACGCCATACAGCAATTACACCAACGAAGATAGGACATCGAACGGGCAGAGATGGAACACGCTCGTTCAAGAAAAAAAAGGTCTAAGTTTGGTGTTAAGTATTCAAATACCTACCAAAAAATCGCAACATATCAAAACTATCTACGATAAAGGTACTATAACGTATTCGTCATTATCATCGCACCCTTTTCCCAAATTCCACCGGGGTCGGCTTAGTCTAGATCCAGATGCGGCTTATTGATTTCCTCGGAGCGACTGCTTTCTGACCTCCGCAACCCAATTTCTGGGATATTGATGTCCTTCTTTCCCTAGCTATTCATAAGCTGAACGGTAATCCTGAGAAGAAGGTATTTGAGATTAAAGAAAAGGTACGTAGGTAAATAGAAAAGGCCCGACTGTCTACCCAACCGCCCCCCTACGCCAAGACGCCTTATATCTATTTTGAGACTTGGCACCATGAAGTAAATATACAACTTGGCACTAAGAAAGGAATTTGGGAACACAACTTAGACGGGAAAAGGGGGATTAAAACCACGAACTGCGCGAACAAAGTCGCAAGCCAAAGCTAGCCTGATTTCGAACGAAAACAACTTTCTTTTTTCAGAATAAGATTAAGTACTTACGTGATAAATCGAACCGCGATACGATACTAGAGGCACAAAAGCGTCTAAAACATGTATTGTTGAATGTTCCAACCATCAGGTGTGTTGTACTTATTCCTTAAGGGTTTATTTCTGATTTGTTTCAATAGGTATTATTCAGCTGAAACGGTTCCGACATCGTGATTTACGAATCGTTTTAAATATAACACATTCGCACTTCTGTCTTTGCCAGTTTGCCATTCGCTGGCAGTAAAAAATATTTTATGCAGAGTAATAATTTAAGACAAGACCGTTAGGTATGTTAAAAGAAAACAGTTAGGTGTGGGTGTAAAACGTGAAAGAAAACTATGATTAAAATCTTATAAAGCCTCTCGACCTTCAATTAAAATCTATCGGTAAGAGGTGACCTAAAACGCACAAGTTCGGCTTTTAATAGCCAGGACTAGGGACTAGGACCTGTAGGGTAATTGCGTAACACACTATCAGTAGCAATGGGTTTCATTTTGACAGCTGAACAACATTCATTGCGTTGTTTACGTTGTTGAGCAAACACATTCTTCGAACATATGAAGCAATAGATTAGCAATATGCTTCAAAATTATACAAATTGAGAGTAATAGTGTGTTACGCAATTAGGGTGCTGGGGCCCAAGTCTGCTATTTTTATAAATTCGTTATTCCAACACGATCCCACCACCATCCCATTGTCATTTTGCTAAAAGTTCGTAATCTGCTAAATTCATAATGGTTGATCAATGGTCGGTCAATGGCACAGAAATTATACGATACTCGCAACGAATTAAAAGCAATGACTTTACAATGACATTCTAATGGTAGGTCACTGATCAAAGGAACTGTCAAAATTTTAGCAGATTACCGCCTAAGTCAGGAATTCATTTTTCATTATGTACGAGATTACCATTCTATGCCATTTCTTTCAATGGAGTGTCAGTGGTTGACCATTGGAAAGTCATAATGACGCCATTAAATTAGTAGATTACCAAACTTGTCAAAATCAACAATTATGAAATCAATGATAGACCATTCTGCCACTATTGTAATAGCAGACTTGAGGCCCTGGTCTGTATCAATTCGCTATAAAGGGTGAATGAAACTCCCAAAATAAGTATAAAAGTTTATTTATTGCAAATTAATTAATCTGCCTAGCCTTCTCCCAACTATGTCCGGGTTGGCTTCCAGTCTAACCGGTTGCAGCTGAATCCCAGTATTTTACATGGAGCGACTGTCTATCTGACTGACCTCCTCAAACAACCAAGCTACTAGGTGACACGATTCCCCTAGATAAGACTGGTTACCAGGCTTTTCCCGCTTCTGACTACCAGTAACAAAGACCCGTCAAGGATCTACGAATGAGAGCAGGGACCAACGGCTGAACGTGCTTTCCGAGATACGGAGGGTGTTTCGGTATGTAATAGATGGTCCTTCATCCACAAACCCACCGCGGCAAGCGTAACTTGGCTTTTGGTGCGGCTGTTATAATTAAGCCACGAGCCCCTATTAACTATTGAACGTTAATCTAAGTACCTACCTATTATTATACTTAATTATATCTACACCCCAGAGACCTCTGATCAGACAACTTACTAAGCCAGAGTTGAGAGTCCTTCGAGAATCCTTGAGTTTATCTTCCATCCAATAAAGCCAAGTCAGTCATGACGGACGCTAACCAAAGTGGAGTGTCTGACTTACTGAGAAGTTTATTATTCATGATACCTTTTTGCGTGCCTACCTAATTGGATCAGCAAAGTTCTAGTAACTAACTAGTCTATGTAGCGGCGTTAGGGTAGGGCGCGGGTGGGCGATTGCCCAGGGTGCCAGATTTGAAGGGGCGCCTGCGACGCCCCTTTATATCCGCTTATTCATTGCGCGTGCCCTACTTACTAATAAATTCCCTAAATCTAGCTTTAAAATCAATATGATAGCAACACTAGAATGGAATGCAGTGTTCGGTTGGAGCACTGCTGTTCATTTTACCGGGGATCCCCGACCATAGACAAAACAAATTAAAAACCAGACCTCAAACTGTAGTGATCTCCGATTGAAATTAACTGTACACTGAAAGAAATAAGCAGTAAATAAAAATGAAAAAACATTGATCTGAACTGCTTTAAACAGTTCCTAGGAGCCTAATGTTCTTAAAGCTTGAGGCCAAATGTCATGACAACAGTAAACTTTAACGTTCTATGTACCTAAAAGGTCACAAAATTAACTGTTTTATTCATTTGGTGATATCGTTCAAACCATTGAAATTTACTTACATTACAGTAATGGTGGTTTTCCTTTTTTTGTAGTTTTTTCAGTAAATAGTACTATGTTCAATCACTTACTGTTTTGTCTTTTACGGTTTTACAAACATTTCTTCTTACTGTATAAAGTTAGTCTGAAATGTGTTGTGACCCGACCACGACATGGAACGGAGATTTTACTATGGCACAAAATGGTTATTTTAATTGTGTTTTATTGTGCCACTTATCCCAGGAATTTGTGCCTTGTACTTTTTGAGTAATAAGAGTACGATTGTGGTCGGGCTGGGGATCACGGTTTCTGACCCGACCACAACCAGATCTAATAAAATATCAATAGTGGGAAGTTACTGATTATGCCAAAAATATGTGTCAAATTGTGCCTGTGGCACACACAACGCATTAAGTCAAATAGTCACAATCTATGTATAATTTAGTCTGCAATTAAACATTTGAATTCTGTTAGTTATAATTTAACTGAACTGTTGTCGAAATAAAAGTGGTCATATAGGGTTACAGAGTAAGAAATTAAAATGGTGTTTATTTTGTCAGCTTTCTTATTATTATATTTAGTGAATTTTTACATAAAAAAAAATAAAAAAAATACATGTTTTTGAAAATAAGCACAACAATCAACGATTTTGATTAACTTAAGCACAATAATCACGATTTTGATTAAAATAAGCACAACAGTAATGATTTTGATTAACATAACTTTAAAGTACCAATTTGAAAAACCCATGGTTACTATTATTGTAAAGGACGCTCAATTAAATTTTTAATATGGATTCACATTATATTAACATGTATGCAGTAATTTACACATGATTTTTGAATAATTTTTTTGCATGTCATCAAATAACACTAACAAATAACACAATTTCTGATTTTTTTCGCAATGTACCCACAAAAGTGCCCAAAAATGTATTCAACAACCGCCAAAATTTTGTAAGTATAATTTTAAATACCAATGTATTGAAGAATATCACATAATTTTAGATTTAGATCGATATCGAAAATCAGAATGTCCGTAAATTCTTGCTTTAAAATGAAAGCCTTTTTACAACACTGACTGTTTTTAGCAATTTTTTCGTCAAGTATTGCAGCTTCTGCTAACGCGGTAACACCATGTTCAAAAAGAGGCAACAGATTCATATTTACCAAAGGAACTCTTCTTATTGTTTTTTGATGGCACTGGGAACACATTTTTTATCTCCTTGAAACTGAAAATTTCGTTTAAAAGATTTTTTTCAAAAACTGATGCTATAGTGCAAGTACACATTATAGGGTACTTATAGGGATAGGGTACTTCCCGTTGACCTAGAATCATGAAATTTGATCTTACATTACAAGTAAAGGAAAAAGTCTGAAAACTAGGTAGGTATGTTTTTATATTTTAAAAGGTTAATTCTTAACTATTAACTTCTTGACCGCTGTATTAATAGTAAAAGTATGCAGCAAGGGTTCAGCTTGTAAAAAAACCAGCTGTTCCCTACATTTATGTTCGTATAACTCGTCAAAATATAGGGAACAGCTGATTTTTTTTTCGCGATTTCGGGTTTGGTCCCATAGTAAAAGTTGTTCTTAATGATGAGTACATTGACCTCTTAAGAGGTTGTTAATGTTTAACCAATAACCCTGTATATAGCATAGTTTCACAAAATAAAACTGCTTGCAAAGTCGTAGTAAAATTGCATAGCGTGTGATTGACATACTTTATTTCTTGATTATTCAATTTTATCCGAATCAAGATATATTCTGTGATATGAATAGTAAAAGAATTTCGTGTGCCATAGGCACAATTTGACACATATTTTTGGCATAATCAGTAACTTCCCACTATTGATATTTTATTAGATCTGGTTGTGGTCGGGTCAGGAACCGTGATCCCGACCACAATCGTACTCGTACCTATTACTCAAAAAGTACAAGGCACAAATTCCTGGGATAAATGGCACAATAGAACACAATTAAAGTAACCATTTTGTGCCATAGTGAAATCTCCGTTCCATGTCGTGGTCGGGTCAGGAATCACAACACGTAAAATCGCTTTAATAATATGTGGTGTAGTAAGATTTTTTTTTCAGTGTATTCTCTAAATCAGATTTGAGGTTGTATGTTGAGCGATGAACTCATAAGTCTAAAATCTTTTTTGTCTGATCAGAATATGGTTACTCCTGTCTTTATTTTAAAATTTATCAAAGATCGCAAATTACAAGAGTTTTATCCAATTGTAAGGATAGCATTGCGAATATTTTATACCTGTAACTATGGCTAGTGGGGAAAGGAGTTTTTCTAAGCTTAAGCTGATAAAAACCTATCTGAGATCAACAATATCTCAATTTAGATTTGAAAAACTTAGCAACTTTGTCAATCGAAAATGAAATTGCGGAAAACATAGACTTTGATGTCATAATAAAAGAGTTTGCCGATAGAAAGGCTAAAAAAGTAATTTATTTTTTAATAAATGGTTATTTCATTATATCCCTTGCCTCTTTTTTCGCATGGGTTTCAATAGCAGATAGGGGGCGCCGTAAAAATTTCGCCCAGGGCGCTGTTAGAGCTAAAACCAGCACTGTATTAGATGTTTCATGAAGTTCTCGGAATTGTCGAGAGTAAAAACAAAACTCATCTTTATGAAATGGAAACCTTGTAAAATTCTTGTTTAACCGTCAGTAAGCACGGTTGGTCCGACTGACCAGCGGGGTAGTTGCGTAACACACACACACACATTTTGACAGTTCAACAACATTCATTGCATTATTTACGTTGCTGAACAGACAAATTTTTCGAACGTGAGAGCAATGAATTAGCAATATCCTTCAAAATTATTCAGATTGTATTATTATTGATCTCAGACCAACAAAAAAAGATAGACGGCGCGCCGCGAACATCAAAAGTGAAGCCATAAAACCGTGCTCCTGCAAGTAAACATACACGCTCACGCACACACCTACACTAAAACCATGCTCATCGCTCTTAGTACGTCACGAGTCGTCGTCAAGTTAGCATAGATTAAAAAAATATAATTATGCCTTCCTTTGCAGTGAAAAGTTGCAAAAACAACAGCAAATCACATAAAAAGTCTCACGGAATCACTTTTCACTTGTAAGTACTTGAAATGATATCGTTTCTATAATATTAAATTTTAGATTACTTGGAACAAAAAACCTCAACGAACGAAAGTAGTGACATAAGGTGCGGGGGTTGCCATAATACGATTTAAATTTTCCCCATTCGATTAATACATACATATAAATATGATTTGTTACTTTGAGTTATATTCCTATTTTCTTTTTTATGTATTGAATATTTTGGGTTTCCAATTAATACCAATACCATACTCAACAATATCTTACTCGTACAATATTATACTAGTTCCTACTCGCACAAATATCCCCAAATTATAGGGAAAACATTTAACAAATGGCAAGCCTTCGATACACACATAGATAAAAAGGTGGCTTCAGTTTTAATGTTCGTGGCGCGCTGTCTATCTTTTTTTGTTGGTCTGTTATTGATAGTGTGTTTCGGAATTAGAAAATTTTAATTTTTTTTTTACAAATCTGTGAATGCAGTAAATTATCAATTACGACAGAAAGTCAAAGACAGTCTCCTGATGTTTTTCTGTAACAACAATTAAGGTACTCTGCCTTTCTGCCTCGTCTCAAAAATCCACCACGTATAGGCACCTCTTTTTATGCAAATATTTAAGTAGTTATGTGTTTTAGCAGTAGGATAGACCCCTTCTTTACCTATTTTCACTTGCTGGCAGTAAAATATAATTATATCCCAGATAAACTGCTGATACACTCGGCTTTTCTCCCATTTCGGGGGCATTAACATAGAAATAGTCCGTTATGTACGCCAATTAAGACATGGGAAGCTTGTCAGCGACTAATAAACATTTAGATAGGATCACTTTCATTGTTAGCACTCCTACTTTAGTAAATATAATGTAAAACAGTACACGTACTTAAATTTTTGTTTGTTTCAGTACACGTACTTACATTTTTGTTTGTTTCGAGTTAATTGGGTCATTCTCTTACATACAAACTTTAATAATCCGTTGCATAATTTTTACTACCCCGTATTGGAGAATCGAGGCTTACAGACCAGGGCCTCAAGTCTGCTATTACAATAGTGTCAGAATGGTCTATCATTGATTTCATAATTGTTGATTTTGACAAGTTTGGTAATCTACTAATATAATGGCGTCATTATGACTTTCCAATGGTCAACCACTGACACTCCATTGAAAGAAATGGCATAGAATGGTCTCGCACATAATAACAAATGAATGACTGTGCATGTCATTGCTTTTAATTCGTTACGAGTATCGTATAATTTCTGTGCCATTGACCGACCAATGATCAACCATTATGAATTTAGCAGATTACGAATTTTTAGCAAAATGACAATGGGATGGTGGTGGGATCGTGTTGGAATGACGAATTTATAAAAATAGCAGACTAGGGCCCCAGAGATGGACCGTAAGTGTTTGGCCAGACTGGCAGCGCGGACGCGAGGCGCGTCCGGCGCGGCGCACTCAAACATATGAAAGCAACACTGTAGAGAGGCCCACAAGGAAAAAGAAACAGAGGAAGACCACTGACACGTTGGGAAGACGAGATCAGTAAAACCGCCGGCGCCGGCCCAAACTGGAGCCAAAAAGCACAACATCTGTCTCGGTCTTCACCTAAACCGGGTTTCTTGAGAATGAGAAAAAGTAGAATGCGGGACTATTTCTGCCTAATATTGGCATCTTGCGGTTTGTGCAAACTCCTAAATGGCTGGTTTGTGTAACAGTCACAGCAGATACCGACTTCAAGTGATCCCATTATTCTCCACATAGCTTTTATCAGTGAGCGTCTAACTTACAAGGCTCATAAAATTTAAGTATGATAAAGCAAAGTGAAATTTAAGTGCAGGAAAGTTTTAACTACTTAACTATGTAGTTCAGGAAGTAGGAAGGTAATAGATGTGGATAGGTATAGATCTTAGTGTTGCATGGGGCTTCTGAATTATTTTGGTTACTTAGTAATAATTTTACTGCATAAATTCAATCTATGTTAGAGCCAGGAATTTGAGATAATTTTCAAGTTATGGAACAACAAACTGAATGGCATACTTAACAAAGTTCAAATTCCATTGCAACCAAAAACTTATTAGGACCTTTTTGTTACAAATGGTCAATCAAAAAACAATTTAGAGTTCATTGCACTAAAGTAGATAATTGATTAAATGGCGATGGAATATAAAATGATCTGAGATTATGATGAACACTGCTTTAGATTTTTCCTAAAATTTTGACGACTTGAAATAGGTAGTAAACGATCGAGATAAGAAAGAGAACACGTCTCTTATCTCGAAATATATTTTTTCCCAGTAGATAACATTTTTAGATCCGTTATTTACAGCTTTTTGCATTGAAAGAGTCAACCCGAATCCGAAATCATAAATAATTGGATCCTACAGGCACCGATAGAAACTCAATCAGAAATAAGATAACCTACATTTTTGTCATGGGTAGGCTTTTGTGTAGGTTCTACACAAACGTGAGAGAGGCGAATTCATAAGCAAGGACGAAATATAATCCTGGCTGGCCTATATTTAGCCCAAAGAATCAGCATTGCCGTCCAATGTGTCAATGCTACCAGTCTTTTGGGCACATATCCCTTGGACATTGACGCGGATGCAATTAGCTCTTCCCGTTTTTATTATTTTTAATTATATACATTATAATATACTTTAGTGTTAGGTCAAAATAAAATTCTGTACATTCTTCTTATGGATGAGTAGTTTTACAAACCTATTTGGGGTAACCTATCTGTTTTTACCCGCGACGGTATGGAGACGGTATACTTATGCGTTTGGGGTGAGAGGATGTGTGTGCAAACCAATGTATTTATCTCCAAAACTACTAGTCCGATTTTGATGCGGTTTTCAGTGATGGGTGTGGATTTGATTGGTGCGTGTTCTTAGATAGGTGTTATGGTAACAACGCACCAGGGGGCGCTGCAGTAAACATTTGTTTGTTCAAGAAAATTTGCCATTTATCTGCAAAACTACTAGTCCGATTTTGATGCGGTTTTCATATTTTCTCTTCTCTTTATGTGTATAATGAACCTATGCTCTTTAAAAAGTTTGAAATATTACCCGCGACGGTACGGAGACGGTATATGCGTTTGGATTGAGAGGATGTGTGTGCAAACCAATGTTGCCATTTACCTCCAAAACTACTAGTCCGATTTAGATGCGGTTTTCAGTGATGGGTTTTGGTTTGATTGGTGCATGTTCTTAGATAGATGTTACTGTGACCAGGGGGCGCTGCAGCAAACATTTGTTTGTGCACAAATTCAATTCATCATCAATAATGGGTTTGTGGTTGATTATAATGAACCTATGCCCTTTAACCTTTAAGTATGGATGTGGAGTCTCACAGGCTACTCGACTTTGTCGTTTTCTTAGTTTCACCTACTTTCCCCCACTCCTCGAGATTGAGCGGCTCAGTAGCTTTTGTTATAGATGTAAAACTACCAACGAGGGAGGAGGTTGCGACTTCCGATGAATATCACGTAAGTAATGACCATCAAAATATTGACCGGAGCCTGTCAGGCTACACGTCCATTGTTGCCCTATGATATATTTTATAAGGGCGATTATGTTTGTTTCCGATTTTGTAGTACAAAATCTCAAAAAACAATAAAGCCGGTAGTTCTAAATCAAAACGACCATCTACGAGTTCTGTTCAGGGCCCTGCGAGAAAAACTTTGCGTGCAGCAGATCCATCTTTCGAACAAAAGTGAGTGAGTTGTTCTTAGCTTCGGATCAGTCTGACAATGAAGAGAATATTGAAGATTTTTTTATATTGGAGTTCGAACTGATACAAAATCATGAAAGTGACAATTATGAAGATCAGGACCAGGACCAGGACCTAGGAGAAGAGTCAGGTAGTGATAGTTCGGACAATATTCCACTATCGGAGTTATCGAAAAGTAACTATTAGTTGTTAGTTGTCAAAATTTTGTATATTTGTTACCTGAAGTAGGTGTTTCGTGTTTTTGGTTTCTTATATATTATATTTTGAGAAAAAAGACTCATTTTGTTAAAGGAATAAGTTTGGCTGTTTTTAATACCTAAAAATGTAACCTAAGTAGATTTAGACTGAAAAGTGCTATAATTTTTGATTTTTCAAATTTCTATAATTTTTGATATAAAAGTTGATTATATAAGCCCGTTATTTTGTTACTAAATCCCATAACTTTAATATTCAAACAGTTTTAAAGCGATCTTATATCAAATTCCCCAAAAAAAATGTGTGTGCATATAGGAGCCTGTGAGACTCCACATCCACAGTAGTGTTAAGAAAAAATGACGTCCATACTTAAAGGTTAAGTCTGTGTGGTGCCGGACTTAAAGAATACCACCACCCCTTACTTCCCGTGGGTGTCGTAAAAGGCGACTAAGGATCGTACCGGAGAATGGGCAGCAGCGTTCTCTGTGTATTCCACCATCATACCACACTGCGATCGCCAACCCGCCTGCCAAGCGTGGCGATTATGGCAAACCCTCCCAAAATTGGGGGAGGCCTATGTCCAGTAGTGGACGTCTATCGGCTGAAACGATGCCCTTTAAAAAGTTTGAAATAAAAAGTCAGGGGGAGCTCTTAGAATAGAAGGTGTTCCACAGAAAGGTCCCCGACTGCCATATGAATTTATCTGTTTTAGTATCGTTGCATAAATTCTTTAGGTCGGAGGTTTTTAAGTTATTTTATCCTTTTCCAATTACATTTAACCGTCGTCGTAGGTTTTAAAAAAAAAAATATTTTGCTTTTTTTTAAATAGCATAGGTACCTAATAACTATATTTGGTATGAAACAATTAGTATGGTATCGTGTTGAAATTACATAATTAACATGATTGCTTACTCGTAATCATTCACAATAATAGTTACCAATCCATATTTTTCCATGTAATTTCCACGGCATGCACAAACGTGAAACGTTACTTTGACATGCAAGTTATTGAAAAATAATATAGGTAGGTACATTTTTTAGATTCGTCATGTCTGTCTGTCTGTCTGTCCGTCCGTATGTTACAGCCACTTTTTTCCGAAACTATAAGAACTATACTGTTGAAACTTGGTAAGTAGATGTATTCTGTGAACCGCATTAAGGTTTTCACACAAAAATAGAAAAAAAAAACAATACATTTTAGGGATTCCCCATACCTACTTAGAACTAAAACATGTTTTTTTCATTAAACCCATACGTGTGGGGTATCTATGGATAGTTCTTCAAACATAATATTGAGGTTTCTAATATCATGTTTTTCTAAACTGAATAGTTTGCGCGAGAGACACTTCCAAAGTGGTAAAATGTGTGTCCCCCCTGTAACTTTTAAAATAAGAGAATGATAAAACTAAAAAAATATATGATATACATTAACCATGTAAACTTCCACCGAAAATTGGTTTGAACGAGATCTAGTAAGTAGTTTTTTTTTTAATACGTCATAAATCGTAAACCGCAATTTACCTTTCATTCAATCAACTCAAATATAAAAATTAAAAAAACATTTAATTTCATAAACATAAACCTTATGCATAAACCCGAATGATACGGAACCCTCGGTGCGCGAGTCCGACTCGCTCTTGCCCGGTTTTATTTTTAACATTTAGAAATCGACGGCAAGAATAGTAACACTAGAACGTAGACAGGCTGTATCGACGCGCAACCTGTTACAATGGTTTCAGTAAGTACGTAATTCTGAACCTTATTGAAATATATATTTCGTCGGTTATTAAAAACTGCCAGCCTATAAAATAAAATATATAATGGTAAATTTATAAATATATATAAAATTATTATGAGGGGCTTGTTTGTGGCTAAGTAATAACAGCCACAAGGGTCGATCGATCAGGCTTGCCGCGGTTGGTCCCCTCCGTGCCTCGGAGCGTTTACGCCGTACGGCATTTCATACAAACTTTCGAGCCCTTATTTTTCGAACTAAATGAACCGATTTTAAGTAAACCTCATACGCTTAAGCAGGATACAAAGATCTAAAAAGTTAATAAAGAACATTTTCGAAAAATAGTGTTACAGAAAAATTAGACCGAATTAAAATTTTCCATAGAAACAGAGATTTCCAGTTACATTTTTTTAAATAACACATTTCGAAAATGTCCTCTACTTACTTTTTAGACCTTTGTATCCTGCTTATGCGTATGAAGTTTAATTAAAATCGGTTCTTTATTTTCGAAAAATAAGGGCTTGAAAGTTTGTGTGAAATACCGTACGGCGTAAACGGTCTTAAGCCGTTGGTCCCAACTGTCATTCGTGGATATTTGACAGTCGTTACGGGTTGTCAGAAGCCCGAAAGTCTGACAACCAGTCTTACCAAGGGGTATATCGTATTTTCTAGTAACTGGGTTGTGGAGTTCATATAGGCAGTCGCTCCATGTAAAATACTGGTATTAAAATACTGGTTAGACTGGAAGCCGACCCTAACATAATTGAGAAAAGGCTAGCTAGGCAGATGATATAAAATTATTGCCTAGCGTATAAATTCTTCATCGGCTATCAGAAAAAATCTGATGTTTCATAGAAAAGTACGCGCTCAAAATGTACCGAAAAGCATTTTTTTTTTTTTTTAACTGATGGACTATGTCAGGGGGATTCAGAATCTTATTCTGTGTTTGTTCTTCGGTTTCCCTGCCACCCTGTTTATATAGTTACTCTTTCCTCGCAAGTGCATTGAAAAATATCGAATGAAACACGTGTGTATTTGTCATACATTCTCGACTCCGTTATGCCCTCAGCTTCAGCTACAATTTAGCCTCGAATGTAACGTCAAACTTAGTTCACTTATAACATAATGTACATTATGTTATAAGTGAACAGTGTGAGTGTAACAGATAAGTATGCAGGATCGTCAGATATAGCTGAAGTTTAATAAGAAACCGATGGATGTTCCCGAATAAAATTTTATTTTATTAATAGAAAACAAACAGCTCATTTATCAAATTAAATTTCAGTCGATAACATCCATCGGTTTCTTACTAAACTTCAACTATATCCGACGATCCTGCATAACCATCTCTTTTGTTGACTGTACCCACTACGAGTATTAACAGGCTATCTTAAGATATCTGAAACAAAATAAGTCTTAAGTGCAGTTTTAATTTCAAATCTGGGTCATTAGTTGAAAAGCTTTTTGCACCTCCGTGTTACGCAATATTCGCTTCATTTGGGAACTTCTGAGTGCTTTCTCACTGATATTAAACAAAGAAGTTTACTTTCGAATCGTAATTGCTTTTAAAACTTATTTTTATTCAACTTTTTAATGCGTGGCCGATATCGAGTGGATTGAGTTACCAACAAAGTTAAAATACTACGAAAGGAAATACAATACCTATTTCTATAGGTTTCTTTAAATTTATTTTCATTTACCTACCCGTTATCTATGTAGTTTTGATGTAAATTATGGATCGCTCAGACTGCAAAATATCAGCACTAAATTAGTTTGTGGTAATGTTTTCGCATTTCACAATAATAGCCAACTCCATTAGCCCCGGTCGCGCCCGGATGGTACTGCAAGTTATTTGTCGATTGTGACCTAATTTATTTAACTAAAGTTGTTGCTTTGGGAAGCTACATAAATAGCATATTGAGTTTCAGTTGTTTATTTCAGTATATTAAAATGACGTAACTATATTCTCGAACAGATAGGTAGGTACATAATGTGAAAATGTCCTCAGTTTCAGATTAATTAGATACCACTCGCTGTATAGCTCACTAATTGGTTACTGTGCTGGTCGATAATGGGCAAACTAAAAAGATGCGGCTACCTAGTCTTAACTTAAGGGGGAAGCGCTAAGGTAGCCCGCGAAATTCAAATTTTCTTACGTTTTTTGCAATTTGCTGGTCAGTATTAAGTTGTACGTTGATTAAAATATGATTCGCGGCCGTAACAAATATGTATTAACAGAATTATAATTATTACAATCAGAATGTCAAGATTTCATTTAATAGTCATTCTTGGGGATTACTTTGTCTTAGAGAGTTGTGTTGATGACTTTAATGATTATAATTCTGTAAATACCTAATTGTTACGGCCGCGAATCATATTTTAATCAACATACAACTTAATACTGACCAGCAAATTGCAAAAAACGTAAAAAAAAATAGAATTTCGCGGTCTACCCTGGCGCTTTCGCCCTAGACACAAACTGCACCACGACCCACAACTGTTTTATACATAACTGTAATTAAAAAGTTTTTAATGAAACCTAATATCAGATCGTTAGAACCTCTTCCAGCCGGTTTCAAAGTTTGTTTCAATATAAATGATCTTGTTAATAACTTTCCCAACTGGCCCGCATTTCGGGCAGCATACTCGGCCCTTTTACAAAACGACCAATTGTAACCGCTTCACACAAAGTGTCCGGATTTGCGTTAATTGACGCCGAACAATATACAGGTATTGTTGAAAGCCAGCAATCTAACTAAAAGTGTAGTTAGAGAGTAATGAACAGCTCGTTTCGCTCTAATTGTCCACTGATAGCTTCTGCTTAAGGGTGATTTAGTCGGTTTAAGATCCTTTTGGAGATTATAATTAACAAAACGGATAAAAATAGGCTGAGTATCGAGTGTTGGTGTGGCGCGGGCGGCGGTGCGCAGCCTGTTTCAGGGTTCCACGTCGGAAGGGGCGTTATTCTTGGAGACAATCAATACGGGCGTCTGCATATTTAAATCAGCGGCGAGGTGAACGGCTTCTGCGGCGAGTATGCGATGACTGCGTACGTCACGACAATGACATCGCTGATTGATTTTCGTCGCTGTGGAACAACACTTCAGATGGAATTATTTAGGAGAACGATAGTCGTCCTTTTAGCTGCTGTAGACAGAGCAATAAAAACGACAGCATACACAAAGGAGTAGATTTACTACGCAGAGGCAACACCTGAGCATTCAGCACATAAAAGGAAGAAAACACGATATCTCGTTCACGAAAAAAAGCACTTGTTCGTTTGACAAGAATTTATTGCTCGATATTCAACAAAAGTTCAGTACCTACCTACAGATTATGCCTTGCCAGTAAAGTTATTGTCCAAGGTATTGACTTCTGTGTGGCAGCATATTCTTTGATTTTGTACGATAGATTACGATTCGACGCCGTCGTCGGTAGCTATCTATAGCACTCACCTCTGTTAGGGCAAAATAATGTGAATTCGCGTCGGGGCTTTAGGAACATAATCCTGAATAACATAACATGTAAATACGTCAAAAGGGTGAACGAAGGATGTAATGCGAGGTGTTTAGCGGGCTCTTGGGGCCTACGGGGCTCCTTATGAATAAATATGGAGCGGACTACCTTGACACTTGCCGAGCACTTTTGAACATAAAAAGCTGAGTAGCGGTTCACCTACTTGAAAGCGACACGTCTTTCAAGTATTTAATCTAGTTTCCAGTCACGTGTGTTTTGAAAAATGGTAGGGCACTAGTTTGTTGTTGTGTGCTGAATAGCAAAATATTGCGCAGTGGATACGGAGGCAGTGAGTGCACGATCGCATACACTCGGGCGAGTCGCTCCGCGTGGCTTGAGATATATCTGTAATGGCAAAGGTTATTTTATCAATACTCCAGTACACACGTGGAGATGACGGTAATCCATCACGTCTCAGTGTTTGATCGTATTTTTCATCGTATGACTGCACGAGCGAGTTATTGGGTTCCCGTTGAATCCAATCATCCTCGAGTTACAGCATTACTTACATAGATCTATCTTTCTGCTACGATGCTAATACAAGTTGATGGGCTTACCAGCTCTGAGCTTGGGATTCAAATGAGGATAAATCGAGCTGGTTTTCATATCGAGATTCAATGCGGATCGAGATAAGCTTTTACGAGTGTAAGGATACCTAATTACATTTACACCACTACTTGTTTTAAAGAGCCGGTACACAAGATTAAACAGCTGACACGACGGACTCTTTAGAGTCGCTTGCTGACCTTTCTGTGTCGCTTAACTTTATGCTTACTTAACTATATTATGGTAGAGGTCGGCCCTATTTGTAGAAGAGCTATAGAATTTGTATATATGAGGATACGGTTATGGCCTTCATATATTTGTGATGTGGGTAATGAAAACAGTTTATGTCGGACGATAATGTAAGCCTTCAACATTGTTTCTGTGATAACTGAAGTTTTTAGGATGAATGTAGTTGTGGATGTCAATAAATTTGCATTTGCCTCGTTAGTCAAGTCAAAGTTAGAGTCTCGGTTCGGGTAAATTGCGGTAGGGGGGACCAATTTATCACATTGGATCTAATATTGGTGAATGTGGGCCAGTACCCATACCTCTGCTAAACCTTTTGTGGATAATGAGGTTGACAGCTGTTTTTGTAGGTACATATATTGATATCCTGCTCCTTTAATTAAAAATCTTATGTCAGTATATTTATAACACGATACGCGCAGAAAAAGTAAATATAGGTAAAGATAAAGTTTTTTTAGCGGTTGTTAGTGATCCTCATCATTCACAAACCCTCAAAAAATCTTTAAGCCCAGGTTCGCACGTTTGCACGCGTCATGTTCGTGAACGGGCGCCGTCGGTTGACACTGGGCTTATTTTTAATCTTATATTTTGAATTGTTTCTTTATTTGTGTTTTTTTTTTACATGTACTCACATATATAGAAGCAACAAAAATAATGTAGGTACCCAGGATTTTGTAATATCTTGATTTAATAGAGCGTCCATGGAGTTTCTTGCCCGTTCTTCTCCATAGAGATCTACGTTTTGGAATGGGCAACTAGCTTCGCCTTTCTGACTAACTGACAGACTATTTAATTTTGACAATTCAAAAGTGCCTGTACAAGAAATGCTTTGAGTTTGAGTTCGCACGGGCGCATGTTTCCCGCGGATGTTTTTTTTGCGCACTGGATTTTTAACGCATTGCTATACCTAGAAGCGTTATTAGAGTCTTGAAAATCCAACAGTGTCTTTTTTTTTTTGACGCATTAAGATGTGCTCTGTTGGATTCTTAATGCTCGGCTCAAACCACGAATTGAAAATCCATTGTGCGATAAAAATCCCACCGCGATATGTTTACGTCCTTGCGAATGTGGGCTAACGCTGATATCGGTTACCAAAACCCATTATAACTTGAGCAACACCGATTCATATGTTTGTATTATGTGTACCTTGTATGTGGTACCTTTCAGAAAGCGCCCTTCACTTTGCTATAGCTCAGTTTTCTAATTCAGCCGGCCGAATTCTTTGAATTTGAGAATTTTGTCGGCGGCTTTTCAAATGCGGCCTTAATGATAAAGTACCCACATTTTTCACTTTAAACACATTCCCTTTTCAAAGCAGTCGCTGGTATTCGTGTGATACCGATATACGTACCTCCCTTCATACGTAACCGAAAATCCAAGGGTTTTAGTGTAAACAATCAAAAGCCCGAAGCATTGCAGAAAGAGGTTTTGTATAACTGCAGAAACTCATGTATTTTTTTTTTAAGAAAAATGTATTTATGTGCCTACTTAAACCCTGTACTTATTTTTGTTGCTGACGATCCTTCAGGATCAAAAACTAAAGAAAAAGCGGATCAAACCGGAATGAGAAAGTTTATAGTGGATAAGACAGATATTAAAACAGAAGACGAACAAACAAAAAAAAATACAGAGGATCGAGGAGGGGGGAGCGGAGGGGGGGATTCAGGGGATCAGAACGGAATAATTCTTAAAAATGTACGGTTCATTTCAAATAGGTACGTTGTATTGTATTACGCTGGGGTTGTGGAGGTCAGATTGGCAGTGATCGCTCCATGTAAAATACTAGTGTACTCAGCTACATCCGGTTCAACTGGAAGCCGACCCCAACATGGTTGGAAAAAAGCTAGGCAGATGATGTTGGTAGTTATTAATAAAATCGATTGTTTGTTTCATTCACTAAATTCACTTTAATTTTAGCCGTTGTTTTTTCTTTCCTCTGTAGGACTGAATTTCGTAGTTGTATTTGGTAACTCTTCACCTACATAGTCTAGTTATCAATAGTTTAGACGTTAGAGTGTTAGCAATTAAATAAACTAGTTAGTGAACAGTAATTGCTATTGACTTGCCATCAAGAAACAATATGTAATGGTGCAGTCACTTTTTCTTGTTACCCATAGCACTGTAAGAATAGAAATATGTACCTATAGTAACTTATAGGAACTGACTTTTTAGTTTATTTACGAGTTCTTCATAAGATCGTGACAGTTCGTGTATCAAGTATTAAGATTAACTTGTATTTCTCATGATAAGTGAATTGTATTCTTTTTGAGAAATAAATGTCTTAAATCGGACAATAAACATATAATCATCATCATCATCATCATTTCAGCCGAAAGACGTCCACTGCTGGACATAGGCGTCCCCCAAAAGGGGAATATCTGTTAGAATTTACTAGAATTTTATTTCAATAATCTGCGTTGAAATCGAAATCCGTGGTTGAAATAATAGCATCGCCATATTTCGCTTCACCATTTCTTTCTTATTTTTACATGGAAACCGTGCGTTAAGTTAAAAATTCTGTCCAACTTGAATTTCAGTACCTACTGTTAAGCTCTAATCGATATTTTTATTATATTGTAATTACTTAATGAGCTCGTCACTCCACCTTATTATTCATATATTTATTTATCTACATTTTGTTAACCACTTCATCGCAACTTCTAAACAACAATCAAAACGTTTCTCTCCATAATTTGTTCCCACAACTTTCATGTCGGCGTCAAGAGATGTGTGATACGATAAACTGGCTCTCACATAAACTTATTTATATTTCAATCAATGTTGTAATCAATCAATCATTCGTTCGTGTTCCACATCCGTTCGTTAACTTCGCGTTAAAAGTTCATCGCCAAGCGTTTTCGTTTGATTACAGAGAATGTTTTTTTTACTGTTTCCAAATTTTTACAGAGTGTTCTATCCATGAATATGAACAACTTTCACTACGGGACCAACACTGAAATCACGAAAAAAAATCAGCTGTTTCATAAAAAAGTTCAATAAGTAGGTACTGCTGAGAATGAGGTCCTAAGTTCGATTCCCAGTTCGTGCAAACTGTTATTGGGTTCTGCTATCAGGAATTTTTCAGCCCGGAGTCTGGATTTATGCCCGGTTGATGGCACTAGGCTCACCCCTATTAAGTACATAGGACTTAAACATAACTAGCGAAATTTGCGTGAACACCTGTGCCAAACTCTTTGGGGAAATAAAGCACGATGTTATGTTAAAATATGTTGTTCCACCGAGGTTAATATACCTAATCAAGACAAGTAACACGGCCATTTTTTCATTCATAGTAGTAGGCGAATTGAAACGCCCACAGCCGACTGCAAAGTATAATAGTTTTCTAACGGTAGTGGGAAGATAATCCGCGGTAAAAGCACATGTAAATAGAAGTTCAAAGAACACACGTAATCTCCAAAGCTCTCGTTTATATGATACCTATACCAGATATATAAAAAAAATCTGCTGTTTCATACATTTTGATCAAGTAGGTAGGTACCTATTGAACTTTTGTATGAAACAGCAGATTTTTTTTTTCGTGATTTCGGTGTTGGTCCGATAGTGAAAGTTGTTCATATTTCATGGGTAGAACATCCTGTAAAAATTTGGAACCGGTAAAAAAAATCATTCTGTATACTCAAACGAAAATGCTTGGCGATGAACTTTTAACGCAAACTTAACGAACGCATGTGGAACACGAACGAATGATTGATTGATTACAACATTGATTGAAATATAAATAAGGCTATGTGAGAGCCAGTTTATCGTATCACATCTCTTGACGCCGACATGGAAATTGTGGGAATAAATTATGAAGAGAAACGTAGAAAGTTGCGATGAAGTGGTTAACAAAATGTAGATCTATAAATAATAAGGTGGACTGACGAGCTCATTAAGTATTTACAATGTAATAAACATATCGATTAGAGCTTAGCAGTAGGTACTGAAATTCAAATTGGACAGAATTTTTAACTTAACGTACGGTTTCCACGTAAAAATACCTAAGAAAGAAATGGTGAAGCGAAATACGGCGAAGCTTTCAACCACGGATATCGATTTCAACGCAGATTATTGAAATTAAATTCTAGTAAATTCTAACAGAAATTATATGTTTATTGTCCGATTCAAGGCATTTATTTCTTAAAAAGAATACATTTAACTTATCATGAAAAATACAAGTTAATCTTATTACTTGATACACGAACATATGAAGAACGGTATATACTAAAAAGTCAGTTACTAAATAGGTACATACATATTTCTATTCTTACAGTGCTATGGGTAACAAGAAAAAGTGACTGCACCATTACATATTGTTTCTTGATGGCAAGTCAATACTGTTTACTAACTAGTTCATTTAATTGATAACACTCCAGCGTCTAAACTATTGATAACTAGACTATCTAGGTGAAGAGTTACCAAATACACGCGAAATTCAGTCCTGTAGAGGAAATAAAAAACAACGCCTGAAATTAAAGTGAATTTAGTGAATGAAACAAACAATCGATTTTATTCGAGCAAAGCGTAATTAATAGTCATTAATTACGCTTTGCTCGAATAAAATCGATTGTTTGTTTCATTCACTAAGGAAAAGGCTACTCAGATGATGTTGGTAGTCACCAACATCATCTGAGTAGCCTTTTCCCAACCATGTTGGGGTCGGCTTCCAGTTTAACCGGATGTAGCTGAGTACACTAGTATTTTACATGGAGCGACTGTCTATCTGACCTCCACAACCCAGCGTAATACAATACAACGTACCTATTTGAAATGAACCGTACATTTATAGGAAGGCACATACATTATAGAGAAAAATAAATATAAATAAACTACTATAAAAAATACTACTAATAATAATACTAATACGCATAAGCAGGATACAAAGGTCTAAACAGATACTTAAGAACATAATAATACTACTAATACCTAATACTTACTAATACTACTACTATTATAAATACATTTCTACAATACATAAGTACATAGTTACTATGCCTACTCCCGCCGAAAAATATAATTTAACAGCCTCATGGGATAACGGTTCATTCGATGCAAAGGTCAGATTACAGCCGGTTCGTTTGAAATTTGATATTTATTAATCTACGTAGTGACATATTGTAAGCTGACCTCAGAATTGCCGTGGGTACTTGGGTAGGCGGATTCATGAATGTTTTTTATTCGATACATCACTAGTTTGTACAGGATGGCAGCCCATCTATGCGCAAATTGTAGCCATGAATTCAGCACAGAACCCCAGCGTAGAATTTCTTTTATTAAGGGGCTTACATGACCTAAAGCGCGGTCACTGTCGGACTGCATAGAAAAGAAAGAGAAGCGCGTTGACACAACCCTGGTAATTTATTGCAAAATATGAAGCAATTATTAAACTACTTACAAAAAATCTATTAAGTAGGTATTTCGACAAAAAAATTAAAACAATAGCGTCTTAGTATGTTGCTTGTAGAATAATCTGACAAAAACATCAGAATGATTGTTTGTATATTCGTATGGTTTTTATTGTAAAAAGAAAGTTTTTAGAGGTATCACGATTTTTTTCTATCGTTTTAAATTAGTTTTATTATGTTTTCAACACACTATTTACCTAGCATACATCCTGAAGAATATCACAATTTTTTCTGATTTTGTTTACTGTATTCGACATAGATATCCGAGTATAGTCGATCATAAATACTTTTATTGTTTCTAAAACTTGCGTTTTTTGCGTTTAGGTCCTGTAAGCCCCTTTAAATGTACGAATATATGGTTACCTATAGGTTGCGTATAGGTTGGGACATAGTTAACTGATCCTCTAAAAACTACTGAACCTATTGAAAAACTTATAGGGCTTTTAATGCACACTTTTTTAATGCAGAACATTTTCGAAATGTCTTATTTAAAAAAAGATAACTGGAAATCTCTGTTTCTATGGAAAATTTAAAATCGGTCTAATTTGGCAGCAACACTATTTTTCGAAAATGTTCCTAAGTAACTTTTTAGACCTTTCTATCCTGCTTATGCGTATGAAGTTTCATTAAAATCGGTTCATTGATTTGGAAAGACAAGGGCTCGAAAATTTGTATGAAATGCCGTACGGCGTATGATAGCTTCCTACAATAAAGTCAGATACCTACATAACACACCGATATTGCCGCATACATAGTAGGTAACAAACCATTGAGAACGTTCACTATTCATCCATTACAATGGTCCATTAGGCTCTAATTTCCTCCGCTAAACAGCCTAGATCTTACCGGTTACTAAGTTACAAGAGACTATTACGTCCCCTTCAATTATAAGGGTTTTAGGACATTTTTGATAAAATGATCGTATCTAATTTTGCTCAATCTGAAACAGGGCAGAGAGCCGATATCCGATATAATGAAAGTATCTCAGACAGATTTAATCTCCTTAGTGAACTGGGATTGAATGATCTACCCATTATTTGTACCTGTACCTACAATGATTGACCCAAACGATTTGAACCATAAGGAAACCCCGGTTTTATTTATGAATGATTACATCCACGTGCCCGCCTGGTTTCGGACTTGGAATCCTTATTCATGAACTCTATAGGCGTCGGTGTCGCGAACCGATCCTTTCCTTTTTATACAAAAAAATACTGTTTTGTCTGTGTTTGTGGCAGACAAGAACATGCTTTAATACCGCAGGCACAACCTGGTTAGAGAATTTCATTGGTAGAACATAATGATGCAGGGAGGTTGTGTTCAGTTTTTCATTGCATAAAAGAAAAATGAAAGTAAATACGTATATTTGCGGTAAACATGACGCAGTGAAAGAAAAAAACGACGGGTTGCACTCCGGAAGTGCCGGCAGAAGTGAAAACTTGAATATTAACGTTGTTTACTGTAACTGTAACCGTAACTGTAACTGTCTGTCTCTGTCTGTCTGTCTGTCTGTCTGTCTGTAATTTGATCCTGTATACTTGTTTTAAATTTTTGATATTTTGGAATCTTACGAATTTTCGATCAGGGTCACGTGTCATCTTACGATCAGGGTCACGTCTATAGATGGGCAATCCACCCGGGTTTAAACCCGGTGCTTTGATAAACACCCAATTTTGTAGGTGTTTACGGGTGTTTATCGGGTGTTTATCAAAAGCACCGGGCTTAAACCCGGTGGATTGCCCATCTATAGCACGTGTCATCTTACGAATCTTAAGATCAGGGTCACGTGTCCTGACGCGAGTTTAAAATTTTTTACCCATTATAAAAAAAGTGTACAACGCTGCTAAAGAAGTTTTCACTTCAAAAACACAAAAAAGAACAAGTTGGGGCAAAATATGCGACATATCCACGCAAATGTTATACAGACCCCTCGGGCTGGTTGCGCTGGTCAGTCTCAGCCTGAGTAAAGCTTTGGTTTCCTGAGAAAGCAGTGAACGGTTCTACAATAACGGCTCCCCAAATACAGAGCGTTTTATTTTTTCCAAACAAATTTCGTGGGGTATTACTCCACTGTTTGACATTTTACAACCATCCATCCATTTACTCGACTGTTTGACATTTTACATCCAAACATGATATCGATTTTTCTTATTATAGAATAGTTAAAATAAAAAGCTATTAAAAAGTTATGAGCCATCAAAGATTCGTTTTTCTTGCTAATTTTAACGTAACTTTGGGTGTAAATAAGTAATAAAAGAAGTGTAAAATCTTCAAAACAAAGTCGGTGCCGACAAAACTCAATTAACGAAGTATCCAAAAAACTTTATTTTTCATTGATTTATGGAGTGGTTTTTTTCTTAAAACTTGATTTTCCAAAGGACTTCTCGTATTTTTAGGGTTCCATACCAAAATGGTAAAACTGAACCCTTATGGTGAGACTCAGTCTGTCTGTCTGACTGTCTGTCTGACAGTCTGACTGTCACAGCTAGGTATCTCAAGAACCACTAATGCTATCAACTTGAAATTTGGAATAGTTTTATATGACGTTCGCCCAACTATTTTGCAAATAAGAAAGAAATAAAAATATATGTATATTTTTGCAACAGGGACTGAAAGGGGGTCTGAAAAATTAGAAGTGGGGCTACTAGGGCATGTGGAGTATCATAGGAAAGAGCGCAGTTTGCACATTCTCAAACATTTTTTTCTTTTTTTTTAGGCCGCATAGTTTTCGACATACGATGAAAAATGTAAAAAGAATACCGTGTCCCCCCTTATCTCCGCAGTTTGCAAAGTGAAAAATCTGAAATTATTCTATGTGATAGAAGTTTATGTAAAGATTACATAAACTTCTATCACATATATTACTTTTTCAGAAATCATCAACAAAAGTTACATTTGTTCCATTATCGGTCAAGAGATGGCGCTGACATAAAACTGCAATATTCTACACCGCAGTGCACAGTGTTAAAATTCTCTGACGAATATAGGCCTCGCCGATGAAAAATTAAAAACATGATGGTACGGAACCCTCGGTGCGCGAGTCCGACTCGACTCGACTTTTTTACGCGCGTTTTAGTTCGGAACGGTGTTTGTGTGCGTGCGAAATAGACGTTGTGCGTGTAAACTAGAGTCTAACTGCTCATCACTGATACTATCTATGTCGGACACGATGCCATGCCCACGTTAGTTCGAGCTCGCGACTAGTTCCACCTTAATGTCATATACTGGTGAAAGTTACAGATTTTCATGATATCCGTTTTAATATGACGGAACCTTCCTTGGAAACCCAAGCTTTATGGTACTTGGACATAAAAGTGGGTTTTTGAACCCGACTCGGCCGGTACAGATTGCTGCAAGTTAATCTTCGGTGAGATGTGTTTTCTGTTTCTGTATGAGTGAGCGCATAAGTTAATACGGGACTATTTCAACCGTACCGATCGCTACCAACTTGTATTTACCAGGGACCCGCAGGGTAGTTGCGTAACACACTACCACTAGCTATGGATTTCATTTTGACAGTTCAACAACATCATCATCATTATTTCAGCCAAAAGATGTCTACTGCTGGACATAGGGAGGTGCTTCGCCAAGCACCTCCACTTCGACCGGTCCTGTGCTTCCCGCATCCAACAGGTTCCTGCGGCCTTCACAAGGTCGTCGGTCCACCTTGTGGGAGGCCTTCCAACGCACGTAGCGTTGGAAGGCTTCCCACAAGGTGGACCGGTACGCGGTCGCCACTCCAGAACCTTTCGGCCCCATCGGCCATCTGTTCTGCGAGCAATGTGCCCTGCCCACTGCCACTTAAGTTTGGCAATTCTTCGGGTTATGTCGGTTACCTTGGTTCTCCTGCGGATCTCCTCATTCCTGATTCGATCAGGCAGGGAAACTCCAAACATAGCTTTCTCCATTGCCCTTTGGGTGACTTTTAGCCTTCGGCCCATTGCGAGCGTTCAAAAACATACATTGCGTTATTTACGTTGTTGAGCAGACACATTTTTCGAACATATGAAGCGATGGATTAGCAATATCCTTCAAAATTTTTCAAATTGAGACTGACAGTGTGTTACGCAATTAGGGTGCTGGTTTCTATATGTGAAGACATTCTCTACTGGTCACCGGGATTGTCCGAAAGGGTTACCGCTGGCCCGGAACATAAAGGGCTAAGGAAGGAACACGGGTGGGTTTTAGTCAGTAAGAGTCTGACACTCCTTTCCGCTCCACCCAGAGCGGGACTCATTTGATGATTACCCATCCGCAAAAAAAAAAGACATTCTTCATTGGAAGACATTCTGCGCTCCTGCGGCAATCATCAAATGAAGGGGTCATTTGATGATTTCCCATCCGCAAAAAAAAAGGCATTCTCTACTGACAGGTGTTCTTCCAACTATCATGAATCAGAAGCGCAGAATGTCTTCCAATGAAGAATGTCTTTTTTTTTTGCAGATGGGTAATCATCAACTGACCCCTTCATTTGATGATTGCCGCAGGAGCGCAGAATGTCTTCCAATGAAGAATGTCTTTTTTTTTGCGGATGGGTAATCATCAAATGACCCCTTCATTTGATGATTGCCCATCCGCAAAAAAAAAAAGACATTCTCTACTGACAGGTGTTCTTCCAGCTATCAAGAATCAGGAGCGCAGGATTCCCATGTCCCGCCACTCCGTGCCCCCGCGGCCTTGCAGTACTTTACCACCCACCCTTTCTCGACCTCCGCCTGCATTATCATGCTATACGAAGCCATCATGTCACTTTTGACGCCTGACTTTAATAAAATGAAATTGCTTTTTGAAGAAATGGGGGGAAATATTAATTTTGGGATGGATCTTTTCACGTGAAATAAGAACATAAGGAAAACTGATTCGAAATAAGATAACAAGTTATTCATGTGAACCCCATATATTTAAGAACATAGCTAAAGTAAGCTAAAAGTCTGTGTGGTGCCGGACTTAAAATATACCACCACCCCTTACTTCCCGTGGGTGTCGTAAAAGGCGACTAAGGATCGTACCGGAGAATGGGCAGCAGCGTTCTCTATGTATTCCACCATCATACCATACTGCGATCGCCAACCCGCCTGCCAAGCGTGGCGATTATGGCAAACCCTCCCAAAATTGGGGGAGGCCTATGTCCAGCAGTGGACGTCTATCGGCTGAAACGACGAACGATAGCTAAAGCTGTTGTTTCAAGTAACCTTAAAATGTCCCACCGTTAATAGAGCAACTCTACTAGTTGCTCCATAGCTTAGCCCACTCAGCAAGCAAAAAGAGGAGGCATAAAGTAATAAGTGAATAGCAAGGTACCTCATCATCATTAACCTTTTCTACGTTGTATAACGTGGTTGGTAGTTTCCCAAGGCGCGCCACTCCGCTAAATGGATAGGCTGCATTGGAGGGTTGCCGCGGTTTTCATACGACGGGTTCTAATCCGGCCCGTGCTGCACCGCAACGCTTAACGTACATACACCTTGAATTAATTCCAGTTTCTACCTAATCATAGTACCCTACACGGAATTTTAATCCGGATTAGTGTACAAATTGTTTTGTTCAACGTTACCTGACGTTATCCGAGCTTTGTTGTACTTTGCCACGAAATGTAGCTATGAAATATTGCGCTATACTTACCGGTGTTGTTAAGAGAGTACTGAAGTAGAATTAGCTCTAATGTTCTGACATGTATGTATCTTTTTCATTACCATGTTGTCGTGTTTGTTTTTAGGGTTCTTTGCCCAAAGTGTGTCAACGGGACTCTATTACTAAGCCTCCGCTGTCCGTCCGTCAATCTGTTTGTCAGCGGGCTATATCTTATGAACCATACGTGTTTTTTTGGCGTTTTTTGCCTTGGGGTACGAAACCCTTGGTGCGCGAGTATGACTCGCATTTGTCGCTTTTTTAATTTATGTTTAGAAAGTTTAAAGACGCGAAAGCCTTGTCCTGCTGACCTCCATTTCTACGCCCTATTTGCAAAGCACCATATTTCATAAAGGTCGGTATTTTATTCCAAACAAAACTAATAACGTCTACAGCAAAGCCTAAAATTAATTTCAAAACTCTAACTTTACCCCTTTTTCAATAACAGCATTTATGTGCGTCATCTGTATTCATGCCCGCTGGGACTACACGTGTTGGCACTACGGACCCAATAAAGTGGAATTACCAGCGTCTACGTGTGGCACGGCGGCACCCGTTGTGTGGACACTCGAAACCTGACACCCGAATATAACAAGAAATATACCGCTTATGAATATTCTCTACAAACTGACTGCCTCGTTGGTTCAGCGGTCACATTCGCAAGTACCTACCTACTGAGCAATGGGGTCCTGGATTCCTAGATTGGGCAAAGCAGTGCAGGTTCCCATCTGGAATTTCTCAGTAACAGCCCGGAACCTGGATTTGTGCCCAGTTCATGCTGTTAATGGTAACACAATCATAATCAGCCTAATAAGGTTCCCACTGCTGGGACACAGGCCTCCTCTCTTCGAGAGGGAGTGGGCTGTAATCAACCACGCGGGCCCAGTGCGGGTTGTAGATGTCACATGTCTTTGAATTATTGGATCTACAGGACATGCCGGTTTCCTCATAATGTTTTTCTCCAACGTTTTGAGAGCAGTGGTGATGAAATTATATAATTTATTAACACCAAGAAAACTGCCTGTCTGGATTCGAAACTCGAAAGTCGGGGCCAATACCACTGCTCCTATGGCATAGCAACCCAGTCACTCCCTATTTATTACATGGGAATATGGAACTTTTCAGATTAGCCAAAGTACATACATCTTTTATGGGGTACTGTGTTAAATGTTACAATAAAATACCTAATGATATATTGCAATTAAATGAAAGAAAATTTAAAACTCACATTAAACGCACACTTTGTAAACAAGCGTACTATAAATTAGAAGATTATATCCAAGATAAGAACGCTTGGAAACATGCTGGTCCTGCTCCATAGGACAATCTAGAGTCCAGACAAAATCAAACTGGTTGCTAATTTAATTGCAAAATTTATTCTTTGTTCTTCTTTTTTTTTTTCACATTGATTTACATTCTGTAATTACTTTAACTCACACCCTGACTTATTACTATTATTATTATTTTTTTTTTTTAATGACAATCGTTTATTTTTACCATGCTTGTAAATATGTGAGCACCATGTATCTATCAGATAATTAAGTTATATGTTATGGTTTCATTTTTAATTCTTTTACCTATTGTGGTACAGTAATTTTATTTTAGGTGCATCGTCTTCACATATATATTATATAATTAATGTACATGCAAAATATTGTAAAACATTTTAAAAGAGTAACGGTGCAGTTTCTTGCCCATTCTTCTCCATACGAAATCTACCTTTTGGAATGGGCGACTAGAATCAATTCTATTTTAGTCATTTTTGACGTTCAAAAGTGCCTGTTAAGTGCCTATTTGAAATAAATGCTTTGACTTTGACTTGACTTTTTGACTTTGAACATAAACGTCATCATCAGATGATGACGTGACGTCCCCAACATAGTTGGGAAAAGGCTAGGCACATGCCTAGCCTTTTCCCAACTATGTTGGGGTCGGGTTCCAGTCTAACCGGATGCAGCTGAGTTCCAGCTTTTACATGCGGCGACTACCTATCTGACCTCCACAACCCAGTTACTGGGTAATACGATACCCCTTGGTAAGACTGGTTGTCAGACTCTCGGACTTCTGACGAACCGTAACGACTGTCAAACATCCACGAATGACAGCCGGGACCAACGGCTTAACGTGCTTTCCGAGGCACGGAGGAGTCTTAGTATGTAAAGATGGTCAATCCCGTCTTAACTTGATCTATCAACCCTTGCGGCTGTTATTATTTAGCCACGAGCCCCTCATAGGTATGCAACATAAAAGGAATAATCGAAAAATCTAAAAAAAATCTAAAATCATACGATTTTATTATACCTCTGCTTAATCGTTCTGAGAATACAGATAATTGGTTTACGATGTTATGAATATTCTCTGTCAAGGCAGACACGTTCCCCGTAACATCAATTATACTTAACACTAAGAATTATTTTCATATGTAGAGTGACGTCAAACGACTCCAAGCGAGACTTGTTTTCGTAAACTTGCGTGAACATCAAACAGGAATTCCTAATTACTTAGAATTTGTTAGCTCGATCCTTCCAAAGCATGGTTTGATTATGACACTCTCTAATTGAGATCATGAGCTGGTTAATTCTGCTTCATAAACAAATATGGTAGGTTAATTTTGTACATTTCACCACTCATTTCGACGTTTTCAGTCCATATTGTTAATATTTTATGTGGTTTAGATTGACAATTTTGTTGGGCAAATGTAGCGGTAAAAGGATAAATAAAACCAGTTTTTAAAGTGAGGACTTTTTAGGCGATTATTCGACAATTAGATAAGAATAAAGAGTTAAATTTCAAAGACGCGTCACGTTTCGTTACATGAGGGAAGTCAGATATCTCTCTCTCTTTCTCTCACTCTAAATCTTTCTCTCACTAAATCTCTCATACTCTATATTTTTAAGAAGATACACTTCTATAATCTGGGGGCACGGGAGTGCCCCCGCCAAGACGAGTCAAGCGAAGCGCAAGGGCACTACCTACCTTTTCTCGAAGCACTTCGTCGTATTTTTGAACCCTCTTAACTTGGCTTTGGATTATACCAGATAATCAAAATTTTCGGGATATGATGTCAGTGGTTGACTTATTAAACCTATAAAGTTTCAATTGCATAGCTCTTATACTTTAGATTTTATTGATATCTAAAATACCCCGATTTCGTCACTGACTCACTGACTGATGATCATCAATATTCTTAAGGTTCTTCCTGAAGTCCTAGAAAGCTGAAATTTAGTATGTAAGCTAGTAATAGTACACAAACAACAAAAAAATCTTAAAACTTGAAACTTTTACCCCCCCCAACCCCTTAAACTAGGGGGTGAAAGTTTGTATGAGACTTCCGTAAATTTTGATGCTAGAGGTCTGTAAATTTATATAGGGGGTCCTTGTTATAAATAAACCCCAAAAAAAGAAAGAAAAAATGAACAACAGAAAAAATACTCGTATAAATATCATAAGCAACTTACAAAAAGAAATGAAATCCCACAAAAACATTTCATGTTAAATGTTGCCAAGACGAGACCATGTAGCTCGCACTGTCAAAAAGTAATCAGATCTCATGTAGAGCCAAGCTTCTAACTCTACACGACCTAACTCTACAAGGCCTAACTTTGCAAACTCTACACCTTAGTCAAAATATATGGCTTGGCCATTTCGCTACATTCACATGAGCGTAAGGTGAAAAACTCTCATACTGTTAATGGTTCTTGTAGTAACGAAACGGCCAAGCCATATATTGCCATATATTGGCTTGGAGTGCTGGCGTCTGTACACAAATGAGTTAACATCTAAATTGAAACAGATATTTTGTTTCTAATATTAGACATCACAAACAAAGTCTAGACCAAGAATAATGTGACAGGCGAATAGTTTTCTAATTGCTCTGTGACTGATCAAACTTAATTATATTGGCACGTGTATTGATTGCCTGTCTTGATTAAGATTTACACAGTTCTATGTCTTCGAAACTCAAAAGGCAACCTGTTTTATGCAAATGAATGAATTTGAATTAGATAATTTTATTTAGTTCCAAATAATGTATACATAGTCGACATATAATACTTCCACTACTGGGATACAGGACTCCTCTCTGTGAGAGGGAATGGGCCGTAATCCACCACGCGGGCCCAGTGCGGGTTGATAAAACATGTATGGTACTTACTAATTCCATGACAAAGAACGTTCGAATTTCTAATAAAGTGCAGTACCTCACTGCCATGCGCTTTATTCGAAATTAGAATATTCTTGGCCATAAAATCGTACAGAAACACTGACCTTTATCATACAAGTACGCTCACTGACCTCTATCATACAAGTACACAGAAACCAGATAAATGGCCAGTACGAACGACACGCAGAAAAACACATCAAACCTCCATTTACTCTTCCTAGGAAAAGACACAGAGTACTTTTGTATATGGAAAAGAGTTACAAAAGTGGAATAAAGAAACATAGATACACTAGGCCGCAAAGAAAGCGCGTCGGTAACAAAAACTTCAATAACTTCCATAATGTTGGAGCTAGCTTTATGAAATAAAGACTGTATTATAGACAATTGTATAGTCCCTCAACAAAACTTTAATTTAGTTTTTATTTTAAAAGGATTGCTCAAATATTTGAAAGTGATCGAATTTTAAAAACCAACGCGGTTTCTTTCCGGCCCAGAGTATTTATAATAAGGCTGGTGGCAGTACGTTACAGTTCTATATTAAATGATTGACCCCCCAACGAGAACTCTCTAACTAGAATTGAACTTACCGATTTGAGCTTTGCCTTTGGACTGCGAACAACGTTTCCCACTCTAATTAAATGCCACTCAATGAAAGAGCTGATCGATAGAGCTACTTTCGTTAGTTTTCATAGTTTAAAATGAATTTCAGGATTGCACTAAGGACCTATGAACATTTGACGTTCACTAATTAAAACTCATTATTTTGCATCAATGACAACCCCATGTTTATGTCCACGCAATCAGTCTATTCCAAGGTAGCTTTCTGCGATCTCTTTGAGACAACCTTTAAGAGGCCTCTTAAAAAAATGTGCATAGATGCATGATTTCCTTGTTGAAATTGAATACTATTCGGTGATTGGTATAAATAGCAATTAATTGGTAAAGATAGCTCGTTTTCTCTTCTACATTAATAATAAAGCGATTTTTTTATTATTTGTCTATTTATTTAGCAATAACCGTTCTCCTGATGCATGTTTAGGCAAAAACTCATGGAGAGCTGATTTGAGAGCTCTAATTTGTAGTTTCTGTTGAATATAATCCATCAAAACATTTTTTTCATATCACTTATATCATATACTTTAATAATAATAGAATACATTTTTAATATATGCCCTATAAATAAAGAAAAAAATACTGGACCTAATTCAATTTTCTACTAGAAACAAGTCTGAATATCTCCGAACTTCTACATCATTTTCACGTAGTATTTATACCAAAATAGTCTTCAATAATTGCTTAAACAATATCAATAAAAAAAGAAAACATTTATTGATACTGTGATTTTTTTTATAAATAAAATAAAAGTACTCTAAATTTCACTGCGCCGTCGATGCGCGCTCGCCCTGGCTGGAGGCCTTAATTTATTGAGGCATTCACAGGCAATCCTGGTTAAGAAGACGACAACCTCATAGATTGAACTGCAAGATGCCATTTATGACCAAAAAAAAAAAAGATGTGCGCACAGTACCAAAATGTAAGAGGGCTCTTAAGGCCGCCCAATTATTTTAAGTAGTGTAATTTTTTTTTTCTATGTATTTTCTGGTGCATATTTTAAGGAAAAGAAAACTATAAAATTAATCTCTATCATATAAAATTCAAAGTCCTGACTGACTGATTATCAACGCATAGCCTAAACCGCTGATCCTAGATACATGAAATTTCGAGGGTGTGTTCTTTGTGAAGAGTATCCAATGAGAAAGGGTTTTTCGAAATTCCACCCCAGGGAGGATGAATGGGGGGAGGGTGAAATTTCACACACGTGGGCAAAAGCCAGAGTTTTTTTTTTCAGTATTTGTTAGTTTTGCCATGGCGGCCAATCTCAACCAAGAGCAACCTTCGTCGCAGGAGATATTGTGCAGAGACACAGGTGCACTCCGTCTTCCCTCACTGTCATAGTCTGATGGAACGGCACGCAATGCGACATGACCGGAGAGAGACGAAGTATATCTATACAAATAAATAAATCCACTAAATAATAATTAAGGAGGTTCTAAGCTCTATATTATATTATTATTTATTTATTCTTCAACAAATTTACATTTGTGTCGAACAGTGGTTTTAATAATAAATGTAACACAAAATTAAATAATCATCCTAAAGTCTGAAAAGAAACAAAAAAATAAAATATTACATTCCACATTGGTCACAAAATTATTAGTCTTAATATTAATTATAATAATTTAACTTAATATTACTTAACTCAAAATTAATATAAATATAAAAAAAAATCTGCTGTTCCCTACATTTTGACGAGTTATACGAACAAAAATGTAGGGAACAGCTGATTTTTTTTCGCGATTTCAGGTTTGGTCCCATAGTAAAAGTTGTTCATAATGATGAGTACAATGACCTCTTAAGAGGTGGTTAATGTTTTACCAATAACCCTGATGCAATTACTTATGAAACGCAAAAGAAGAGAGATGGCTATAATGTGCGTGCGCTCGGAATAAAACGATGTACATATGTGCCAAAACGAATTTACTCCTTTTTTAACAAAATAAATGAATTAAAGGAGATGGAAAACAGTGGGCCCAAAGGGCCCACTGTTTTCCATCTCCATGTAATGAATTGAGATATGTTCTAAAAAATTAGTCATATTTTTTTATCTTAGAAATGAATATGAAAAATCACCTCAATTCTCAATCTGAAAGCGGAGAAATATGAGAAAGATAGTTTTCGTGATATCATCGATTGAGTAATCGATTACACAGTTACGAAAATAAAACCTTTGCACTAAATAATTAACAATAAGTAATTAAATGCACTATTATATGCTATTGCCTATAATTACAGTCATATTATTAAATAAAATATCAATTAATTACTGAAAAACCATTATTAATGATTATCGATTTCATATCGATTAAAAGCAGTCTTCTATTTTTAGTCTATGTATTGATGTCACTGGCACACTGACCTGCATGAGGTCAGTACCTTGGTCAGTACACTACACTGACCTCTGTAATACAGAGGTCAGTGGTACACTAGCATGACAGCTGACTAACATTGACACTAGACATTTGCTTTCAGTCTATCAAAAAGGACTCTGTGACAGTTGTCATGCGTAGCATCTCTACCTAATCTGTGCAGTTGTCGACTGCTCTTGTTTGCTCACTCGTTTCGTGTTTTCCAATGCGTTTTGAGTGCTTTCTCGATTATTCTTCATTTTTCACGACCACTGCTTTGTATTTTACGGATTCCGACCCTACCTACCTTGTACGACCCTTGCTTTCACACTGGACACCGAGGATCACCTCACACGTTTGACTTGGAATAAAATTGTTATTTTGGATTTTACCGCCGGCTTGTGGATTGGATATTGTCCAAACTGATCGCTGTGTGAGTTGTGGGGTAACAACTGGTCACTGCAATACATTGGGCCGACGACCTTTACACGATGAAACAATTCTTGGATTGCTGCTCTCATATAATGTGCATTATATGGTACCGCTGGGCTAGGCACCAGATCATAATTATAGTAGGTACCACCTGCACAATTCCTAGACGACATTTTAATTATAATAGAAGACGAATTAAACACTTTAGTAAATTATTTTTTATTTTATTTTAGCAGACATCCTTTCCTTAACTCCATACCTGTTACCTACTTATGACTTGAAGTCATTGACGTTCATTCGTATGAATTTCAAACATTTTCTACTAAATATAATAACTATTAGTGCAAAAGAACATATTTTGCACTTCAGGAATTAGCTGTTAGTTAAATATTGTAACATAACCTCACTTTTACTTAATCTCTTATATCTCTGTTCTCAGAATGACAAAATCCGCAGAGTTTTCAGTGAAAGGTTGATAATATATAAGCTTTAATAGACACTACTTTCATCTTTTTATACCCAGGCCCAAGATTGTATGTAATCGTTTCAGTCTCCTTTAAAACTACGTTGAGTAAACTTTGATATTATAATACTCTATGTTTTAAAGTGAATTCCATTGAATAACTCTTAAGCGTTACGCCCGCGCCGTGATGTCGAAAAAAATAAAAAAATAGATTTAACTTTGCATTTTTTTTGTATCGAGGAAAATTCATTGTACTGAGTACCTATTCCTTTTACATGATATTAGACCAAAGAGTTAAAAAACATATACCAATAGATATGTTAAATCCCTATTCCACATACGTAACAAGTTACACGAAATAGAAAAACCACAATTTTTTACAAGACCGGAAAATATAAATATTACTAAGTTACACATTCGGGAAACTTATTTTATTGGAAAAATCGGTAAAAGGGTTCAACTTTTCATTTATTCAAATCATTGAGTAAGTGGAGCGTGGTAAATTTTTGTTTTTGAGAGTAGGGCAGCACGTCTAAACGCTTAATCATTGTTATTAAACGTTGTTTATGAAAATTAAATTAAAAATTTTAAAAACCCCCGACACAAAAAAATAAATTAAATTAAATGTAAATAATTGGAAAAGGATCAAATAATATAAAAACCCCCAACTTAAAGAATCTAGGTAACGAGACTAAAACAGATAAATTCATATGGCAGTCGGGGGACCTCATAGAAGGTGTTCCACAGAACGGTGCCCCGACTTCCATATGAATTTATATGTTTTAGTCTCGTTACCTAGATTCTTTAAGTTGGGGGTTTTTATATTATTTGATCCTTTTCCAATTATTTACATTTAATTTAATTTATTTTTTTGTGTCGGGGGTTTTTAAAATTTTTAATTTAATTTTTTATTTCATGCTTTTTGTAGGGACTCCTTAATTTCGTATTTCATTTCTTTTTTTTCTTGCGTTTTAAGATTCAGGTAATTTTTTGTTTAATCAGGTTTTTAATCCGTCAAAAAATAATAAGTATTAATTGAATTGAAGTTGAAGAATAATTTTTAAGACAAAACAGATTTTTTTTTATACATATATATTATCATATCCTTTTTCTAGTTCTTCCTTTAGTTATTCAACTTTCGTACAAGTATTTCATAGCTATTAGATATCTTAGGTAGGTATTTCAGATCTAGTTTATAAAATGGGACTGCGACACTATCTGATGTAGAAATACCTACGCTTTTTAAGTAGGATAATTCCATTCGTAACAAAAATAGTCAAACTCAGTGTTCGTAGGTACCAGTCATCACTCCTCTTTCCTCATCATTCTAGAGCATTGATCAGACAAAAAAATATTTTCAAGTTTTTAGTTTTCATTTCGTTAGTTAATATTCCTCATTCCCTTTCAATATAGTGTACATTATTCTACTTGTCAAGCCCTTGCATTTGATACCTATATTGAAGGTTATAAGTTGTGAAAAAAATATATAATTCGCCAATTTGTGGTGGCCGCCATCTTGGGTTTGAAATTTGTAATAGCGAATAGTACCTATTCTACAAGTCAAGCCCTTTCATTTGATACCCATATTGAGGGAGTTGTGAAAAAAAAAATGTAATTCGCCACTTTGTGGTGGCGGCCATCTTGGATTTGAAATTTGCAATGGCGTATAGTATTCTACTAGTCAAGCCCTTTCATTTGATACCCATATTGAGGGAGTTGTGAAAATAAAATGTAATTCGCCACATTGTGGTGGCGGCCATCTTGGATTTGAAATTTATCATAGTGTATAGTATTCTACTATTCAAGCCCTTTCATTCGACACCCATATTGAGGGAGTTGTTAAAAAATATGTAATCCGCCATTTTGTGGCGGCGGCCATCTTGGACCGATTTTCATCAAACATAGCTAAGAACACTCCCGACTAATTCGCCTTTCAAACAAAAAAAACAAAATCAAAATCGGTTCATCCGTTCGGGAGCTACGATGCCACAGACAGACACACACACACACACACACACACACACACACACACACAGACACGTCAAACTTATAACACCCCGTCGTTTTTGCGTCGGGGGTTAAAAAGGGTTTATTTAGGCCTGCTTTTGTAATTATGTAGGCACTCGAGTAATTACCTAAGAACAATGACAACTTGCTAGCCATTTATTAATAGCTGCGCTCTGCGGTTTTACCCATATAATCTCGATCCCGATCCCGTAAGATCATCGGGATAAAAAGTACCTATCCTAGCCATATTTCATCCTAATTCGTTCACCCGTTATAGCGTGAAAACGTAACAAACAAACATACAAAAACAAATCTTTTCTCTTAATTTCGACTTTCATGCCATTATGAGGAAGGGTACAGCGTCAATAATGGGTAGGTTAGGTTGCGCGGAAGCTCCAACAGCATCCTGAAAACATTATTAGACAAAGTGGACGAAATCTTTTACATTTGTAAACTTAAAAGCTGGAAATAAAAAAAGTAGGTAATTAAAAATATAAAAACCCGACTGCGGTTAAAAACAAGTTAAAAAACTGAAAGCTAAAAACAAGCCCATTTTAAATGAAATAAAAGTTGGATGCAGGCGGGCATACCATTTTTATTATATTTTCAAATTCAAATTGGTCCCGCCTTTTTTTTTTTTTTTTTTTTTTTTTTTTTTTTTTTTTTTTTTTTTTTTTGTGGATGGGAAATCATCAAATGACTCCTCCCGCTCTGGGTGGAACGGAAGGGAGTGTCAGACTCTTACTGACTAAAACCCACCCGTGTTCCTTCCTTAGCCCTTTATGTTCCGGGCCAGCGGTAACCCTGCTTTCAACTTTTATTTAATTTAAAATGGGCTTGTTTTTGGCTTTTCTGTTTTTTAACTTAAGTATTTTACCGCAGTCGGGTTTTTAATACTTTTTTTTAAATTGTGTTAGTTTGTAAAAGTTTACTAACATAGTTTTTAAAGTCATTGTTACTAACATTAAGGATGATGTGTACTTGTATCGTCGTCGTCGTTTCAGCCGATAGACGTCCACTGCAGGACATAGGCCTCCCCCAATTTTGGGGGGGTTTGCCATAATCGCCACGCTTGGCAGGCGGGTTGGCGATCGCAGTATGGTATGATGGTGGAATAAATAGAGAACGCTGCTGCCCATTCTCCGGTAAGACCCTTAGTCGCCTTTTACGACACCCACGGGAAGTAAGGTGTGGTGCAATTCTTTAAGTCCGGCACCACACAGACAACTTGTATGTGTAGTCCGAAATAAAGAATGTCCCCATTACTCTTATACGTTGTATAGCGGTCGGTCTTTCGAAAGTCAAATTACTGATATAATACGTTTATTATAAGGGGGTATTTATATTATAATTATATTAATTGTAATAATAATTAGTTTAGATTAATTGAAAAAGCAATTGATCTAGTTGTTATTAAGGGAACACGAGGATCATTGAACATTTTTAATAAAAACTTGATAGTTTACTCAAATATGTTTAATGAAACTTTAGCTATTTTCTTTCATCTGCAGAAAGGATGCGGTTCATTAACTTGCTTCTAAGTTTTCCGAATACAAAACTTCATATATATGTAGATGAAAATTCATGCAAGCACTACTTTACTTGCAACGTATTCGCTGAACATGATGTAAAGTCTGTTTTTATATTTAAATTAAGTCATGAATTTTGTGGGGAAAATGTTCGGTGAATGGCTTTTAATTCCGTTCAAAAAGCTCCTGTCTTAAAATACTCCATTGTTTCATCAGCAAGAAAATCTACCAATCAGCGTTCTTCATACGATTCGCTGGTTCTGCCCCGGCTTCATTAGCATAATTTTGAAGTTATGATAAAATTATTATATCGACGAAATTGTCTGTCGAACCATAAAGGAATAACAACCAAAGATAATATTTTATTACTTATCTCAGGGGATGCTGCCATTGAATCTGGATAAAAGAAGTCTTTGCCCGTTTCCGTGACGTAAGCTTCCTCAGATCAAAGTTTCATTGTCATCCGTCGTTCTGGAGAAACGTGATTGAGCGCAGAATGCGAACAGATTTTATCATTTATGACATATCTAATATTAGCATTGGTTATGGGAATTCATATTTGCCAACTCGATATTAGTTATCAGTGAAATTCCGCCCTTTTTACGCACAAAATGTCGTCAGTTTACCTAGTATCTATAGGCAATTGGGTAAAGTACGCCGAACAGAAATCAATAGAAATCAAAGGTCGTCGGAGTTTTTGCAAAGTTCAGCAAAAGTCGGCAAGTTCATTAGCGAAATCAGAGGTTTAATTGAAATGTCGCGTAAACTCCGCCGGACTCGGGTTTGTATAGTTGCCTTAGTCACCTTGGAAATTCTCAAATCAGTTTTATAACTTCCTGGATTACTTCCTCACTTAGCTCGGAACCCAATAAACTTAAAATTATGACGGATTTTTTCATATTTTCATACATAAGAGTCAGAAATTCAGCTTGCGAAAGTAGGCTCTCCATAAAATACAGTGAATTATATTGAATTCAAAAGATGTTCTGTTTTATTTTACGTTTTTATGTTGGGTCTGGTTTATTAACCTGGAAATATGGCCGAAGCAATACCACGAGTCCGCTGATATAAGTTTATAACATTTTAATTAAAATTTGGGGGAATTTGAAAGGGTCGCTTAGCGTTGTGACTTGATCACTGGGTGCCCTGAGAGCAGCCATTTGGTAATACGGGGTGAAGAGGGAGGTTGAGGGAGAACACGTTAAATTACAATCATTTGTTTACCGACCACCTCCGTGAATCGTGGCGCGTTTCAGGATCGGACGTATTTTTATGGCAGCATGATGTTCATCTACATTTTTGCTTCGTCGGTCAATATAACCTAATTCATCCTAGCTGTTTCACAAATCTTCATAATTTTCATAAGAAGCTAATAATTTATCTGGAATTGTTTGTTTTGTTAGTTAGTACAATGTCCATTCAATCGATCCTGACGAACTATAATACTCTTATTTACTCAAAAGTATTAGACGTACGTTCTCCCTAAAAACAGTGGTACTAGCATAAGTCCTATCTGCAGCCTCCGAAGTTTGTTTGTTTTAAAACTTAGTTAATTAAAACGGAAAACAAGTTTAAAACAAGTGAAAAACGAGTTTTTGTTACCGCTGAAACAATAACACTGGGATCCGCAGAGGGTTCTTATATTTTAGAAGAAAAACTTTGTATTTCAAGTGTTGACTTTCACCACTCCAGTATCCAGCGTGGTGATGGTACTTAGACGTACTTTAGACTGTTTCCTTAAGGGATTGCGGTCTCATACCTACAGGAACACGACCCGGTTTTATGTTGTAAAAGCCTTGTGTAATGCTAGTAATTTACGCCGCTATCAACGATAATTATGCGTAATCAAATAGAATCATTGTCGTAAAATATAATGACAGTAGCATGTCAGCTTCTAGTACTACAACATTACATGGTGATTTGGAATTGTGAACCTAATATTGGCTACCTGATACAAAATTTTCGATACATTTACACAGAGAAATCACAACAGTTTAAGAGCGTTTACGCCGTACGCCCTTGTTTTTCAAAATGTATGAACCGATTTTAATGAAACTTCATACGCATAAGCAGGATACAAAGGTCTAAAACGTTAGTAGAGAACATTTTCGAAAAATAGTGTTACAGCCAAATTAGGCCGATTTTAAATTTTCCATAGAAACAGAGATTTCCAGATATCTTTTTTTAAATTAGACTTTTCGAAAATGTTCTCTACTAACTTTTTAGACCGTTGTATCCTGCTTATGCGTATGAAGTTTCATTAAAATCGGTCCATTCATTTCGAAAAATAAGGGCTTGAAAGTTTGTATGTATGCCTCTTAAACGGGTTCAAATTCTGGAACGGTACCGTCAAACGGGGTGAATAGGGATGCAGGGGTGAATCGGAACGAAACTTTAAAAGCGATTTTAACATTGAAATAATATAGTTTGTTGCCAAAAAGGAGCCTAATGTGTTTATTGTATTATAATTAACGATTAAGTGTCCTTTTCGGCAACAAACTGTATTATTTCAACGCTAAAATCCATTTTAAAGTTTTGTTACAATTCACCTCTGCATCACTATTCACCCCGTTTGGTGGTACATCAAATTTTCCGTACCTTCCGCTTTGTAACTCGTTAGTCACATCAAATAAAGCCAGCGATTATTCAGAAACAGGCTCAACATCCCGCACAGTTCACCGGAATGTATTAGTCACCAGAACGCTTACCTAAGCCGTTAACATCTGCTACTTTATAACGGTCTTCCGCGTAATCGAGTGTCATACAACATCATAAGGTTTCATTACAACGTACGCGTAGTTTCAGCGTAGCGAAACGTGTACCCCGTGTAGCTAGTATTTTTTCAGATTTCGTGCTTTCCTCGGGACAAGGCGAGTCGGACCCACTATAATTCACGTAGAGGCTGACTGATGCGTTTACCCGCACATAAACTAAATTCTTTCAGTTGCCCTCAACGCTAAAGGCTGAGTTATTTTTAAGGTTGTGTGCGAAACCCAAATAAATACACAATAGATGTACGTACGAGTACTGAATATTTGTAATGTGCGGGTCGTGATATATTGGTATATATTATGCAATAACATGAAGCTATATATTGGTAGAAAAGAAATAGAATTATTGTTGTATCATTTTCGCTTTTGAGGGTTCCGTAGCCAAATGGCAAAACACGGAACCCTTATAGATTCGTCATCTCTGTCTGTCTGTCCGTCCGTATGTCACAGCCACTTTTCTCCGAAACTATAAGAACTATACTGTTGAAACTTGGTAAGTATATGTATTCTGTGAACCGCATTCAGATTTTCTCACAAAAATAGAAAAAAAACAATAAATTTTGGGGTTCCCCATACTTAGAACTGAAACTAAAAAATTTTTTTTTCGTCAACTCCATACGTGTGAGGTATCTATGGATAGGTCTGCAAAAATGATATTGAGGTTTCTTATATCATTTTTTTCTAAACTGAATAGTTTGCGCGAGAGACACTTCCAAAGTGGTAAAATGTGTCCCCCCCCCTGTAACTTCTAAAATAAGAGAATGATAAAACTAAAAAAATATATATGATGAACAATACCATGTAAACTTCCACCGAAAATTGGTTTGAACGAGATCTAGTAAGTAGTTTTTTTTTAATACGTCATAAATCGTAAACCGCAATTTACCTTTTATTCGACCAACTCAAATATAAAAAAATATAAAAAAAGCATTTAATTTCATAAATATAAACCTTATGCATAAACCCGGATGTTACGGAACCCTCGGTGAGCGGGTCCGACTCGCTCTTGCCCGGTTTTTTTTTTCTTTTACCATCGCTTCTACAGGGCGTACAGAAGTCAACGTTTCTATTCATACATATAAGCCTGTCATGTAGGTACAGATATAAACCATGACACTAGAGGTTTTTTACTTAATATCAAATCGGAAGAACGGTACGCTAAGTGTACTACTTGTATATCTTTCGATCTACGCATTGAAGTTTTTCTCGGACATTATTACTATTCGTAGGTGTCATGTTTCCATGATTGTTATAATTGAAAAAAGTAATCTAATTATAAAAGACAATACATTCTGACCCGTCGCAATTCTATAAATAAATCTACCTACACACAAATTAAATAAAAATTACCAAATAAAACGTGACAGATTTGAAAGTAAAGTTCTCAGAAGGTCCAACCTATTTATACCATTAAGGTATATTATGTTACAACTGTAGGTAATTCACTCATAGTCTTCTAACTTTATCATCAGCGACCTTATCAAAGGAACAGACGGTTAACCCGCCCTTACGTATTAGTACGAAAAGCCACAAAGTTACCTACGAGAGAGTTGTTGAACACAGTGACGGCATCCGACGCACCTAGTCCACATGATAAATTGGCAAAGGGCTGATTGCGTGACTGACTCCTAACTACGATAATTTGTTAGCTAACTAGCCGTCTTTACCGACTACTGTAGCATTCCTTCCGCTCCCTTCGCGTTGTTTGCCTCACATGATTTCAACTTTCACCCTTCGCTATGACGTCATTCCATGCCGTCATATAGTGTGACGAAAATACTTTGAGTGGGAAAGAGCTTGATATTCATGTATTCAGACAGTTTGTTGTCGATAATTCCTTTCTATTTTTGAACAACTCTATCGAACTCATTATTACCTTAATTACTGAAATTAAATAACTAGTCCGGTTGGGAAGTAAATAATAAATACGAAATGTTTTTAGGGTTCCGTACCCAAAGGATAAAAACGGGATCCTATTACTATAAGGCTCCACTGTCCGTCTGTCCGTCTGTCACCAGGCTGTATCTCATGAACCGTGATAGTTTAAATTTTCACAGATGATGTATTTCTATTGCTGCTATAACAACAAATACTAAAAACAGAATAAAATAAATATTTAAGGGGGGCCCCCATACAACAAACGTGTTTTTTCGGCGGTTTTGCCTTGTGGTACGGAACCCTTCGTGCGAGTCCGACTCGCACACGGCCAGTTTTTTTTATAATTATGCTGTACACTGTAAAATTAAGACTTGGCCCGCTAGGGTCGAAGCCTGCCGGGGCAGCGGGATTGTGCGAAAGGATTACCGCTGCACCGGAACATAAAGGGCTAAGAAAGGAACACGGGTGGGTTTCAGTCAGTAAGAGTCTGATACTCCCTTCCGCTCCACCCAGAGCGGGACTCATTTGATGATTTCCCATCCTCAAAAAAAAGGGGGACTCCCATACAACAAACGTGTTTTTTTGCTGTCATATTATGTTGTCCAACTGCTGGAAAAAGGTCTCTCTCATACTTTTCCGATTTTCCTTATGTTCTGCCTTCTCCGGCCAATCGTTCAGGAACGACTCCAAACCGTCACGGGTTTCTTAGGCCAGGCTCGGTGACGACGCTCGTCTTCAGGCGCCCACTGTGTGACTATCCTGGCTCATCTGTGTAATTGCATACACTTAATAAAATTCAAGTCTAAGGACTAGGGTCTAGCTCACCGTCCGATCAGGACCAGGCCCGTGCCGGACGGCGCGTACGTGTTCCACGCGCGCCTCAAAGAGATGTCAGCATCGAGGAGGGGCCCCCTTAGGGCGGAAGCCTGCCGGGTCAGCGGGATTGTCGGAAAAGGTTACCGCTGGCCCGGAACATAAAGGGCTAAGGAAGGAACACGGGTAGGTTTTAGTCAGTAAGAGTCTGACACTCCCTTCCGCTCCACCCAGAGCGCTCATTTGATGATTTCCCACCCTCAAAAAAAAAAGGGGACTCCCATACAACAAACGTGTTTTTTTGTATGGGAGTTTTTTTGTGCGAGTCCGACTCGCACTTGGCCAGTTTTTTAATTTAATGAATGAAGTAATTATTTTTACAGACACTGTGCGGCTACGAATAAGGGGAACATTTACGTTGACGATACTATGGTAGTGATGGAACTAACGTACTTAGTTTCGGTCGTAAAATCGACAGAGGGCAGTGGATAGTAAATACATCAGCTAAATAACACTAACTCCGCGCGTTATTCACTTAGCACTACTTTGAGTTTATGTGACACGTCTTTCTTTGTTATGTGAGTTGTGACTGCTCTCTCAGTAATCAGCCCTTTCTTGATTTACTGTTTGTAGCTGCTCTATGCGAACAACAGACATGAATAACAAGGCTATAGTTGTGCAAATGTGTCTTTGTGGCGTAAACTTACACAACGCGTCAAACAATAACTTAGGCAGGTACCTGTATTGATGTAGGTATGTTACTTATTTACTTAATTAAACATTGTGTGCACAAGTTTACGACGTCCTTCAATCTAAGTTAGTCGCAATACAATTGATATAGGTATATACAGGGGAAAAAAACCAGTGCGCAAACTGTAACCAATAATATTCAGGATATGATTTTAGACCTAGCGTAGAATTTTTTTGTCGGTTATCAAAATAAAAACAGACAGACCGGAAAGTGTAATAATACCTACGCGGTAAAAACGTACGGTACAACTTTTTTTTTATAATCGACGAAAAATTTCTACGCTAAGGGCTCTAGAAACATAATGCTGAAATCATGGTTACATTTTGCGCACTGGTTAAAAAAACAGTGGCACTCCGGGAGTGCCGACAGAAGTGAAAACAAAACACAAACAGAATACTTTGCAATCACTCACTGACATATCGGATAATCGTATATACATTAAAACCGAGTACATCCCGAGGACAGGCGAAAACATCCGAAGCGGGTATTTTATTAATCGTCATAAAAACAAAACACGCGCGATGTCGCTTACGGTAACACTGGCGCGAGTTCATTGGTTTTTTCCACTGACCTCTATCTAATCCTGTTACTAAACTAGACCCTAGTCCTTAGACTTTAATTTTATTAAGTGTATGTGTCACGGCTAATTGCCAAAGTGCGGCTACAACTAGTTTAGCCGGCCGAAGTGCGGCTACACCTAGTTTTAGCCGGGTACAACTAGGTGCAGCCGACCACATGCGGTTGGTGTGTTGGTCGATAGGTGACGTAGGATGCAAGAGCGAGCGAAGAGCACCCCGAGGTTAGGTTTGGTTAGGTGACTAAATACACACAAATAGGAGCCCCGCGGTGCGGGGCTCCGTCGACGTAGGATGCACCTAGTCGTACCCGGCTAAAACTAGGTGTAGCCGCACTTCGGCTATTAGCCGTAACATATGCATTTACACAGATGAGCTAGGAGAGTCACATAGTGGGCGCCTGAAGACCGGCGTCATCACTGAGTCTGGCCTAAGAAACGCGTGACGGTTTGGAGTCGTTCCTGAACGATTGGCGGGGAAGGCAGAACATAAGGAAAATTGGAAAAGTATGAGAGAGACCTTTTTCCAGCAGTGGGACAACATATGACAGCAAACAAAAACCTATGACCACCAGTACTACGTATATTTTACATGAAATGCATACTATGGAAATTCATATTTATTTTTGTAATACAATATTGCAAAGAAATGTCTGCACTTATTTACAAACAAAGCTTGCATTTGTTCTAAGAAAAACTTGATTGAACATTCGCGTGGTATTTCTTCAGAGCTATTTTCTACACGATGACGTCATCAAAATGAGTGGCATGCAGAGCAAAATACAATACAATGTACCTTCTTTAACCTCACACCGTTGACAAATGACGTCCCTTTTATTACGTTAAAGAAAGAATGCTTTTATAACATATAGACATCACATTTAGGTGTCGGTTAGTGTTGGTGAAAACGGGCACACGTTTTGTCTACACAATAAATCTACTAAGAAAAATCTTATTATATACAGGGTTATTGGTAAAACATTAACAACCTCTTAAGAGGTCATTGTACTCATCATTATGAACAACTTTTACTATGGGACCAACCTGAAATCGCGAAAAAAAAATCAGCTGTTCTCCATTTATGTTCGTCTATCTCGTCAAAATGTAGGGAACAGCAGATTTCTTTTCACGATTTCAGGTTTGGTCCCATAGTAAAAGTTGTTCATAATTATGAGTACAATGACCTCTTAAGAGGTTGTTAATGTTTTACCAATAACCCTGTATAGGTACACCGTGTTCTTCACGTTATCCATAAACTTTGTCAAACGCTTCTATAGCTTTTACAAATTAAATCTAACAAAGGAAGTAGTACTTAAAAAGGCTTTGTTACAAAGATATTTGTAATATCATTTAGTGAAATTTAATATTGAACTATGCAGCAAGAAAGGGTCTTAACTTATTTTTGACAAGTTTCAGCCCGCCAAATCATAAGGCTGCCCGCCCACGTCAGACTTTTTGTAGGACCGATAATCGGGCCGATTTAGTTAACTTCATTATTTCTGACCTACTTTTTGTAGGACGTGTGCGTTGCACTATTGCTATCAGTGTGTTCTATTTTTCTCCTACAAAAAATCGGTCACCGATTATCGGACGTGGGCGAGCGGCCTAAGAATGAAAATTCGTCGTTGCCAATTCGGATAAAGAGGCCTGCATATCAGGTGATTTACGTCAAGGTTAGTTTGTATGAAAATTATCAAAAAATAAAAAATAAGAATTCATTAATGTGTCCATAAGGAAAAATGCTTATTTCCATGGTCTGAACATCGGATCGGATCACGGTGTATATAAATAAAAAATCTAAAAGGCGAGTAAAATCGAGTAACGTGTCCATCCTTATATCCAAAAATTTGTATAGAGGCGAACTTTCGATTTGAATCTCGAAAACCCTTTCCTTACCTGTCCCACCTCTTTTTCTTCCGATTCGTTGCGGGGTTTGAGATAGTTCTCTGATATATTATGTTTTCCTAGAACCGAGCTACGATGGCCGCCATTTTTCGTTGGTGACTATTCTAGATCTGGGCTACCAGTTATAGACGTTGAAATATGGGGTAGACTGGATCCTGAATACTATTCACATAGGTATTTTATCAAAGTTTATAAATCCACCGTACAGATTGAGAGTCAATTCGTTATGTTTATCGGATCTCCAATTTACAAGTCAGTACGAAAATGAAAGTCAGTCGTCATGTTCGTGAACGGACGCCGTCGGTTGAGACTGGTCATCTCTTAAGTGTCAAGGCTTATTTTTAATCTTATATTTTGAATTGGTTTTTCATTTGTGTTTTTTTTACATTGTTCTCACATATAGAAGCAACAAGAATATTTTACCCAGGATTTTGTAATATCTTGATTTAAAAGATTGTCCATGGAGCATCTTGCCCGTTCTTCTCCATAGAGATCTACGTTTTGGAATGGGCAACTAGCTTCAACTTTCTGACTAACTGACCATCTATTTCATTTTGACAATTCAAAAGTGCCTGTACATGGTTTAATTGAAATAAATGCTTTGAGTTTTTGAGTTTGAGTTTGAAAGAAAAACGTAGTTTAGTTTTTTTAAGTTTACTTACACTTAGGTGTAAGTTGTTACAGCAAAGCGAGCAGCCTGCCACTAAGTTATTAATGTATAACTGTGGCTTGAAACGAAACCAACTTAGAGACACGCTGCAATTATTCTGTACTCTGCGCCCCACTTTCCCCGATTTCAGCCAAATAAGTCTTGATCCCGTGGGAATATCAGGATAAAAAGTATTATTTTATAACCTAATCCAGGTCAAGGTCTACCCATGTACCAAATTTCATTAAAATCCGTTCAGCCGTTTTAGCGTGAAAGTGTAACAAACGTAGAAAAAATTAAATATTTTCTCTTTATGATAATTACAAATTTAGATGGATAGACTATAATTATAATTAGAATATAATTAAGAAATTAATGACCTATTCATTATACCATTTTTAGTCTGTGATTTTATGAATTTTTCCTTGTGATACGGCACAGCACAGTAGAGTAGAACGTGGCAGTAGTAACGAAACAGTAGTTCAGTATTTGTGGTAGTAGTCTTTCGATGCTTCTTTGTACAGCCGCCAGCACATCAAGCTACCCGAAACTGTCAAATTTTCCTAATCAACTGTGAACCTTATGCTGTAGTCATAAAGTTGAAAATCTATTAAAGAAATTTGACAGATTCTAGTACCTTGATGTGCTGGCGTCTGTACTTTTAATTAATCTATCTCTCTTTTTTGTTTTTGTTTTGTTGTTTTTAATGTATGTACGGTCACCAAAGGAGCTAAGTAACCCGGGTCGAGGGTCGTCGGATATAATTGAAGTTTAGTAAGAAACCGATGGATGCAGGTAAGTATTCGAATGGAATTTAATTTGAAAAGTGAAGCGTTTGTTTTCTAGTAATTTACATAACATCACGCATATATTCCCTGATGGGGCAGGCAGGGGTGAATAATACTCCTTCATTTCATCAGCTATATTTCAAGTTTCGTATAATAGAGGGCGAGTCTATTCCTATTAACCCAATCTTGATTTGCATAATTGTTTCAAAACTTGGCAGTCATGCTTTGATAGAGTTTTCAGATAGGAGTCCATTCCACAGGTAGAAACTGATTAATGGGTTACATTATTATTTTAGAAAATGATTACAAGAGAACTCATGTACAGATCTCCCAAAGTGATAATGCGCATAGAAATCTTCGTCACTGTTCGGCAACGGTCGTATTCCCCGAGCGTCGGAAGACGATATGTATATAGAGTGGTTAAGTGCATTTTCTTCATGCATCTTTAGGGCTCTTACGATTCAATAATAATAATAATTTATTTATTTATTCAGACAACCAATGATCCATTATATTACATTTATTTTGTTAGTGTGAACTTAAAAACTATGTTAGTACCTAATAACTAAGAGAGACTTAGTCCTCTGGGTGAGGCTCCACACCAGTGGACTGTCTAACTTATTGCCTATTACCTTCAGGATACTGTTACTGCTCCCACGCAATCTGCTTAGCAGCGAGGCTGTCTTTTTGCGCCAGGTGGCATCAAAGCCGTCTGTGCGCGACTCAGCGAACATTGTTGACGCACTGCAGAAGCGCGGCAGACGTAACAGCGCCCTGAAGGCATTGTTAAACTGGATGCGCAGAGAATTGTAAGCCCTTTGGGTATATCTGAACCACAGGCTCGCTGAGTACAGAGACGTGCAATACGCTTTGAATAAAGTTACTTTGACCGCGTCTGCACATCGAGCGAACCTGCGGGCCAGCATGTTCGCCCGGGCTGACAATGCCCTGCGCTCCCTCTCCATGTCTACATCATCTCCAAGATTTTGGGTAACCACATGCCCAAGATACTTGAAGTGGTATACTCGATTAAGAGGAATACCATTGAGTAACACTAGTGGAACAACAGTTGGGCACTTTGTACCCGCCTTGAAGATCATGCACTCCGATTTTCTAACATTATAACTCAGACCGTGTGTGGCCGCATCAATCAATGACGAATCATTACAATTAGCGAAGATCTGCATGCGCATTATTAATTTGGGAATACAGTACAGACAAGTCTTTATACCTTCGTTAGTATTCAAATTCTTTCCTTTATCAAATCAGAGGGGTAATTGCGTAATACACTATCAGTAGCGATGACTTCCATTTTGACAGTTCAGCAACATTCATTGCGTCGTTTACGTTGTCGAGCAGACAAATTTTCCGAACATATGAAGCAATGGATTAGCAATATCCTTTCAAATGATTCTGATTGAGATTGATAGTGTTTTTCCGTACCTAATTGGGGTGCAGGACACATAGCTTACACCTTTTTAAGCTACGGCGTTCAGCAGACTATTGCATAGAAAACTATATGCGAATACCTCTTAAGGCTGCGCCGACCGCATAGTGGCGCCCTCGTTGTTTGCTTGGTTATTCCTTTTATTTTAGAATGAAAATGCAGAAAGTAAGCACGTTAAGTTGTGCTCCACAGGATTATACGTTAATATTATTATAAATGGTAGTTTACATTGTTTAGTTTTATTATAATTACTAAAACGGATAATAGTGCCGACTATTTTCTGTTTTGAAATAACCAAACAAACGCGCCACTGCGCGGTCGGCGTTTGGTCGGCGCCCTCTTAAAAAAGATTAAAATAGCATACACCTTTGACCAATGTCGAGATGACATCAACCTAAAACCTTTTTAATAATGGCCTGGTCATTTTATGAATAAAAAAAAGTTAAGTTAAGTTAAATAAAGTTAAGTTTTTTTTTTTTTTGGAAAATACTGGTTTTCAGCTGCATCCGGTTAGACTGGAAGCCGATCCCAACATAGTTGGGAAAAGGCTAGGCAGATGATGATGATGATGAAGTTAAGTTTTTAATTTAATTGTCAGAGTATGTCCTTGTTACAATTTAAATTCGGTCTGACATATAATAATATTATACAAACACTCCACAATGTACCAAGCGCATAGAATTACCAACATCAGTGAGGAAACGCTTGAAGATAATAGAGAATCAAACTGAATGAATCGAAGTCACTTCACATTGCTTTCTTTGCGGTATTGATATTATTATGTAAGATTTTGTAGTCGGTAAAGCAATTCTATTGAGCAAAGAGCAGACAAAAATAATCCTTAAGGTGACTGTACAAGGATAGAAAACTCATGTACCTACCTGCTGAGAAGCGTTTATCGAAAAAATACCGCAGGTAAGTATTGTACAGCAGGCAACAAAATAAATGTGGGTGCCGAAAGGAAATAGTCACATTACAGAAATATATAAAAATTGTGATTGTTATGATATCAAAACTGAATAGCTACCACCCATGTAACGTATTACATATGAATTCACCTATACAGGAAAACTTGTTCAAACGTACCTCTGACGGAAAAGTCATAAAATACTGGAACTTCGAGTATAAAAACTTTCCGCCAATATTTTTGGTACGAAAATATTATTATAGTATACCTACCAAAGTTAGGCCGTTTTAGGTGCAATGATAATATATCATGTAATTTACTACTTAGGCAAAGCTAACGTTGGATAAAAACACTGTCATATTGTAGATATTGCAGAGGTACCTATATCCCATTTTTCCGCTCACATTATTACATTTTTCCCCCCTTGTACCCTTAACCGATTTATCTACGTTCATACCTAGGCTTTTTATCCTGATATGGTAGTCGGAGAAGATTGAAAAACTGTGCCAGATAATGTCGACCTAAAGACGAAACTATAGTCGTGGATATTGGCAAAGTTTTATCCATTTTTATTGTTTATGTCTAAGTGTCAAAACAGAAATAGCTTTGCGCTGAAAGATGAGTCATGTGATGGCCGTGTTCAATGTACAGAGTTGTTAAAGCGTCATATATTGGCATAAAATATGCATTGCTTTATATATTATACAATCTGTTACATCTACAAACTTATTAATATTTATAAAACATCTGAATTTGCATATAATCAGCATGGTAGATCGATACCTTGCTGATTATATGATGCATGCTGAAAGGTCAGCTTTTATTTTAGTATAAATTAGAGCTTCTATCCATTGATCAATCCAATTATAAGAACTAGTTTCAGGAAATAGTCTGCGTGGGTTTATTATCACCACTTCTAGACGCAATCATGGAGTGATTTATTAATTAAGAAAAGTGTTTAAGTACCCAGCCCTACACGTTAGGTATAAATAACATTAAATTGATTTCAGGATTACAGTATCTCTTTCATCGTTACGCTTACTAGACTTATTAATGTTGTATTGATGTTAAAGCATGTTCCTGAGTTATAGAAAGTCGCTGAAGTGATTATGTTTGCAAAACTAGGTAAACCACTTTACGAAGCATCATCATACATACCCATTTCCCTGTTGCCTTTACTATTAAAACCGTTTGAAAAATTGTTTTTAAAACGCTTAAACGTATTATACAAACACTCCACAATGTACCAAGCGCATAGAATTACCAACATCAGCGAGAGAACGCTTGAAGATAATAGAGAATCAAACTGAATGAATCGAAGTCACTTCACATTGCTTTCTTTAAAAAGAATTCCAACGAGTGCCATACGCAAATACCTTGGCATAACGCTTGACACAATACTGCGCTGAAATGCGCACGTCATAAAGAACTAGACATGCGTTTTAAAAACATAGTATTGGTTGATTTGAAGGGATCCCTGTCTATGGATACATATTTTTTTAAATTATATAAGCATAATATGCTTAAAAATAAAGATTTAAGAATATTATTCTTATGCACATGGACATAAATGGCATCCATCTGTGGTATACTAAGCCGGCCAGCAACAAAATTATACCAACATTCCAGAATAAGGTACTCAGGAGTATTGTTAATGCGGCATGCTATACATATAAGAAATGACGACGTCCATCGTGACCCTAAAATGGAACCCGTCACTAAAATAATCCAAAAATTTGCTGAGGCCCATGAACACCGGCACCGTCGACATGTGCAACATTGAGGTAATTCAGCTGTTAGACAAAACAAGTAGTGCGAAGAGTACGAACAAAATCTTTTGAGTTATGAGTTAGTGTAGTGTAAAAAGTGTAGAAATAATACTTAGTAATTGTGACACGGTTAAAAGTCATGATCAACGTGTTTATATCAGACTCTAAGAAAGTGGAACGGATTCGTCAAAAGTACAATTCTATTCAAAGTTTTAAAATAATTATCACGTAAAAAGTTAGGTTAGATAAAAAAATCTTATTAGACTTATAGTCTAGCTAGATTGTGATTAATTATTAAGTACCCGGTTATTTTTGATAGAGGATAAAAGAAATAAAAACAGGATCTCTTTGTTACTAAAATAGTTTTTCTGATTTTATCTTTAACGGGTTTGTCTGTGTGGTGCCGGACTTAAAGAATAGCACCACCCCTTACTTCCCGTGGGTGTCGTAAAAGGCGACTAAGGATCGTACCGGAGAATGGGCAGCAGCGTTCTCTATGTTCTCTCATCATACTATACTGCGATCGCCAACCCGCCCGCCAAGCGTGGCGATTATGGCAAACCCTCCCAAAATTGGGGGAGGCCTATGTCCAGCAGTGGACGTCTATCGGCTGAAACGACGACGATCTTTAACGGGAAATTGCAAAACATAACTTACAAAATTCATTTTACTCAGACTCTAGATCCTAAATATGACTATTAAAGGTTCGTAGGTGTAGAGTCATAAACAAAACCTACCATTAAAACTCGCGTGTGTTATAATTGTTAAAAAGGAAACGTTCAAGGAATGTAGAAGAAATGCAAATAATCATGGCGGCGGGTGGGTACAGTGGGCACAATACAAACACACAAAACAAAAGCTTAGGGGAGATGGGGAAACGAGTTAACAATCACATTGTTTGCCCACTTACCCGCTGGGCGGCGGAATAAACGTACCTAAATGTTCACCGAATTGACGATGAAACTTCTATTTTTGTACTGAAATCGTTGAATACTGACATTCTTTGTTTGTAACAGCTATTAACATAGATTTCGTCACTTAGTATTTTTATTTAACGTTTAAATTATGTACTGAGTTTTATAAAACTGTTGCTGAAACTATCGAATAATCATGTTTAAAGCTGTTGAAAAATGAATACAATTGGTTGTATTTTATAGAATTGGCAAAGGACTAAAAAGGACTTATTTCGGATATAATAGTTTCAAATACTATATATACATAAGAAGAAATCTTAATTGAATTAGTAATCGGATCTGCCTATATTAGGTACATACTGAATAAAATTACGATCAACAAATTAAAGCGCAAATATAGGCTCTAGATTGAATCAAAGCGCTTAGGTAAATGAAAACTTTTTAATTAAAACATTTCTAACAACCTGTAGGTACTCGCGTCAGTTCAAAACTACAATAATTTATAATATTGAAAGCCTATATGTAGAGATTAAACATTTGATGGAATTTACGTCGCTAATTTTCCGTCGCGTAACGTCAGTAAGTAGGTACCGACACGTAATTTCACACTTCTTCTTTTCGTGTCGATAGTACTCGTTCTCTCATTTTAATTAAATATAGTTTTAGCCCAGTAGTTGGGCAGGTTGATTGCGGCATCAGTGGCATTCTTTAAGTCCTCTGAGGTGCAGGTGAACCGGAATAATAATTCATAATATATACTAGCTGTGCCCGCGACTTCATTCGCGTGGATGTCGGAAAACAATAATGTGTCGCATATGAAAGGTGTAATTGCCACTCCCTCATTGAAAAGGAAGAATCTTCCGATCTTGCCTGGTAAAGCTTCCTTTACCTTGGTTCTCTACCACAGCCCTTTCGACTGCAGTCACAGCGACTTCATGGTTCATAATGACAATGCAACGAAGTGACTTTGATTTTTGAGAATAAATAAAAATGAAAGCGCCTGCTCGAGGCTGATTATCTGAGCAAACAGCCATAATATGTTCATTTTATTTTGCGTCGGTTTTAGAACACTAACACGTAAAATCATACCACCATTTTATCTAAAGTATATCTGAGATTAGTAAGTGAAGTTTGAAGTCAGTTTTTCTAAGACTTGGTTTCTTCTCTGTGGAAAATTTTGAAATTCATACCTTGGTATTATAGATATCTTACATACCAATATTACCAATATGCGTTATAAAGCGTCGAGATATCTAGAAGATAAAGGGAAGAATACATCAATGGTGTTACTCTTAAATCGTACTGAAGTTTATCTGAAAAGTAGTTTGAAGTCTTTCGCTCACATTTGCTTAACTCTCCGTTGGTCGATAGCCTTAAGATATCTTGAGGGTCGATATGGTTTTAACCAAGACAATAGACAAGAATTTAGTTATTGTCTCGAAGACATAATCTACAATACCTTTTTATGACATGGCAATTGGCTGTAGTGCTGATTGGGTGTGCAACTGCCGTATCTACTCAATAAATCAACTGCCCGTCTGGCGGAATGTGCTGAAGAGTTTTGGAAAATTAAGGTCGACAAAAAAAGCAAAGAACTTGATAGTAGTCATGATTTAAACCTAATGTAACTAAAAAAATGCTTCACTGTAAACGATGTTAGAAAGGTTACTTGTCCCTTGAAACAGCTTCTACATAAAGTTGCCCGCGCAATGTGAAAAACAACCCATTTACTTTGGTTATATTTGACACCGGCCGCCCTTGAAAACTACGAAAACGACATCCATGACGAAAACTTTAGATATGATTTTGGTTTAGACCTTTTACTGCCGAAAACCAAAAAAATTGTAAAGCCCGTACACCCAGCAAAATCTGAATACAAAAAAAATATAACCGAGTTCCATAAAAAACCATACAAAGTACAAAATAACCTTAGTTTGGGAAGTCGTTGGCAAGAGATTACAGACTTCTGAAACCAAACGTCTATTGCACTTTGAAGTGTTTTGTTTTTGAAGTCTTTTGTATTTTATCTTATTTCACACAAACTCGTGTAAGTACCTACTACTTTATAAAAATAGTAAGTAAAAATAAAAAGTAGTAGGTACTACTTTATATTGAAAACCATGAAAAAGACAAACACAATTTAAAAAAAATTCAACCGCCATCTTTGATTTTGACGTCACTATCGGCTTCAGAACGCTCGAAAACCATGAAAATGAAACTCAAGACCACAAGCTTGGATTATCATTTTAACCTCACTATTGGATTGGCTTCAGCACCCTCGAAAACCAAAAACGACACACATGACGAAAAATTCAAAAATGTTTGCAACCACCATCTTGGATTTTCTTTCTACATCACTATCGGTTTCAGCACCCTAGAATACCATGAAAACGAAACCCGTGACGAAAAAATTGTAAATTAAAGCAACCGCCATCTTTGATTTTCTTTTTGACCTCGCTATCGGCTTCAGCATCCTCAGAAACTACGAAAACGACAGCCCTAACGAATAAAATTAAAATTTAGGTAACCGCATTATTTGATTTAAAATTTTTTAGATTTTAAACCAAAAAAATTATCTCTCTCTCTCCGTCTCTTTCTATTACTATGAAAAGTGTAGCTTTTTCGTTATGTGACGATTTTTCCCATTTTACTCCCACCGCAAGCTCCGTAAAAGAACTTCGTCCCATAACTTCACCGCGATTCAGAATAATTATGACGACATTTTTTGCTCCACGCTATCTATCAAACAAAGTGTTTAACTCGAAACTCGCTCTGCATTAATCAACTTTCATAAATCAATAATAATTATCTAACATTGCATTCTTTATCACTCAGAACACCACATCAATTATTTATTATCTTACATTATCCTCACTTTTAATTTGAAGTTCTTTTAGCGCCATAGGCGCCACTAATAAACCATCACTGGAAAGCGATTTTTATAATTTATCATACCTAATCATTATTATTAGGTACTTTTTAAAATAATACAGACTTATGTATATAATAATAATATGTTTTCGTTAGTAGGTATTAGGCATATCGCGCCAATAGATGTCGTTACGTGTTTCCAAAAAACGTAATAAAAAGTTGTTCTAGAATACTTTAAATTGATTACATCTTTTGATAGAGTTAAGCGATTGCGATGAAACTAAAACTAATCACTACTCCGAGTTCTACGTCATATTTGAGTATAAAAATTAACCAATGTAACTATATTGGTTTGGTACTTTTTACGTTGAACCTGTTCTAATCAACACACACGGTCACACATCTGTCACAACCAAACAGACAAACCGACAAACAGACAAAAATTCCAAAAATTTATGAAATGGCATCTGTTGGTTATCCTTTAACAGCCCAATTATTGTTTTTTTTATAATAATAATAATTTATTTATTTGCAAGTAAGTATATGGTATTTTGAGATCTTATACTAATAATGTTCCACATATAGGTACTATCATTGCTGGCGTAGAAATATTAAAAAAAAGTTAAGCACATTCAAATCATCACTAAATTAATTAAAATGTCAAAAAGTAAAATAAAAATTAATTTGTTAAGTCTAAAATACAAGTTCTAAAGTCAAAGTAATACAATGATATTAAGATTAATTGCAATGTCAGAAAATATAATTAAAATGTCAAAATAAACAATATTATGTCCAAAATATAAGCTCTATAGTCAAAGTAATAATTATAGATATTATACCAAAATACGAATAACATAGAATATTTATTACAATGTCAAAAATTATGATTTAAAAATTCCTTAACTGAATAAAAGCATTAATTAATATTTTCAATGTACTGAAACGCCTTGTCTACAGATTTATTAAATGTATAGAAAAGATAGATATAGATAGATTACAATAATTTTAGAAGCATCATTTATTCATTAATTTTCATTTTTTTTAGGGACTTGTGGCTAAGTAATAACAACCGCACCGGTCGATCGATTAGGTTAAGCTACGCTTGCCGCGGTTGGTCCATGGATGGGTGACCGTCTTTACATACCGAGATCCCTCCGTGCCTCGAAAAGCACACTAAGTTGTTATTGCCGGCTGTCATTCTTAGATTTTTTACTGTCGTTACAGGTTCAGAAGCCCGATAGTCTGACAAACAATTTTACCAAGGGGTATCCAGTAACTGGGTTTTGGAGGTCAGACAGGCAGTCGCTTCATGTAAAATATTGGTCGCTGGGCCGGTGAGACTGGAAGCAGATCCCAGATCCAGAACATAGTTGTGAAAAGGCTAAGCAGATGATGATATAATCATTTTACATAGTAACGTAGATAAAGGAATACATTTGACTGAAATAGTAGATTGTTATACAAAAGTCGAATGGAATCAATTCCCATACGAGGCTATAGTCCGAGTGGGAATTGATGACTTTCACCCGTGTTAAACACTACTTTTCATTTCGAATATAAGGAAAGTAAAAAATAGTAGTTTTTCTAAAATATTTATTGATAATAATCATGAATAGTACCTATTTATTAGTCTTTTTAAAATTTGAAGTATGGAACACACCGCGTCACCGCCACATGAGTAGATTCTGTGTCACCGCCGCGGGCCGTCCCGCTTACTAGGGCCCGTATTATTATCATTCTGTCTGCATTCTTACTATTACCATTTTTCATAAATTACTTAGAAAACACGATAATCTTGATAAAATTACTAAAAATTGTGTTGCGACGTGACACTTTTTAGTGCTGACCGTCCACCCAACTTTCTTAACTCGATTCAAAACTTGCATACAGCCTAATCGATACTCGCAATAAAAAAAAAAGAAAAAAAATTGTAGAATTTGAATAAAAACTCTTTTAACTAACAAAATGTATTGAAATGTGTTTGCAGAATATCCAATTTATAGAATTAGGTAATTTATCATCATTCTCAAACAAACTTTTGCTAAGCCTACCTAAAAAATGTTTACTGGGATAATTCTGTAGTAAACTATTAGAAAGTATCAAAAATAAAATCCACAATAAATAATTGTGCAATAAATTAAAATAATTTTAAACAGCGAGCGCATTCCGAATATAAATTCAATTATAGAAACATTTCGGCGCGAAATTCAGTAAATGAGTTACCTATTGCCTGTCTGATAATGACATGATATTAGAAGAGACTGAAATGATATTAGAAAAGCATTAATCATTATTATAAACAATGCTTATTGTATTTATTGCTTAAAACAATTTTATTTTATTTTCAAGTATCGATAACATTCGTCATATTAATTACTCGAGTCAACCGAAATTAAAAAAAAAAATTGTTTCGAATAATCGCTTTCACACATCATTGCAATAAAAAAAAACAATAATGGTCGGCGATTTTGAACACAAATTGAGTAGTGGTAATGATTAATACGTATTACTGAACCTGTGTTTGAATATTACGTTAAAACCTGGGCATTTTCGTGTTGTTTATAATATTATCAATAACATTTGTCACATTTTAAATCTTATCTACACCTATGTGTGTGAAATTAGTGAAAAGTAAAAATGTAAACACACACGATTGGCGCGAAACTTCGACATTAGATATAAAAAAACTTCATTACCACTACTTATTTACCTTAAACTATGGATAAATTCGTCCAATAATTAAATAATGTATATTCACAGCCCCCTATGGTAAAGTCAGGATGTACGAAATCCCCAATTTTTATGTTTTTTAGCCTTGACCACAACTGACATCAAAATGGCGATTATCGTACCTATGTATGTTGAATTTATTCAAGGTAAATTATTAACTTGTGCGCTAAATATGAAAGATTTAATGGCGTTAACATATGAGCTTTTTATCCAACTCTCCTAATTAACGCACATTCATAAGATTTGATGGGTAGCATAATAAATATTTACATAATCAATGAAGGGTGTCGTATGTCTGACTGAGCTGACTACCTAACTAAATTTAGTTCTATTTTTAAATTTCATTCCCGCCCTAGGGAGGGAAGCAATTACTATGAGTCTTTCCCGCCCAAGGGTGGGAAGCAGCGTCTTCCACCCGCTATTCGGATCAAACAAACACTACTTTCCGAGTATGAGAGATGAAAAATATTATTCGTTATCTAAATTATGTACGCCATGGAAACAGGCGGAAGATTGGAGACGTAAGAATATAAATATTTCTTGGAGAGCAGTGTTTTAAACCCAGACAGGCGTTTTACTTACTTCATCACCACTATGTTAATTACTTCATCACCGTTAATTACTGCTCTCAACTCGGTGTAGGAAAACATCGTGAGGAAACCGGCTGGTCCTAGAACCAAAATTTTAAAGACATGTTAAATCTACCAACCCGCACTGGGCCCGTGAAGTGGATTATGGCCCACGCCCTTTCACTGAGAGGAGGTATGCGTGCCAGCAGTGGGAACATTATAGGCTGATTGTACAGACGCCAGCACATCAAGCTTCCCGAAACTGTCAAATTTTCCCAATCAACTTTGAACCTTATACTTTAGCGACAAAGTTGAAAATCTATTAAAGAAATTTGACAGATTATAGTAGCTTGATGTGCTGGCGTCTGTACTATATTGGTTATTTCCAGTATCTACAGTCTTGTGTTGTTTTAAAAATACATGAGTTAAGAATGGACTCCTAACTCATGTATTTTTAACAAAGTTCGAGTGATCCCGAGCTTTTCAGCAAACCTTTGAAAAGTCGTGACGTCAACGCAAAAGTTTTGAAGAAAACGTTGACGTAAATGGCCGATTTTTATTCAGAATTAATGCTGACCATTCAATCTTGAATTATTTGAAGAATCAAAGCTAACTTTTGCTCAAGATTTACTTTAAATTCCTTTGAATACCAAATATATTTCTTTAGACAACTTCAAAGTTCAAGTAAAACTGAAATTATTCCTAGAATAATATTATTCTGTGAAGTCAGACGTATATACATGAATAATGGTATTTACAGCATTTAACAGAGCGCTAAGTTATATCCTAAGGGTTTGTTTTAGTACATACCTAAAATTGTAAAGAAAAACGAACTCTTAGAACAGATGCCCCTGGTGGCTTTAGGCATAGAACAAGAGCAAGACAAAGCCATTATTTTCTCGATGTTCTAGTTATTTTAATGTAGGTAGAACAAATAATGATTTTGACAGAGTGGGGATCGATAAACGTAATGAGCTTTCGCTCGTTTGGGCTAAACCCGCCTTTATCCGTGGTATATACCTAAACAAATGGCGACCGCTATTATGACTGTTATTTTACTAATAAGCGGCGACATACACTATTAGAGGCAATAGTTTTCATTTTGATAGTTCAACAACATTCATTGCCATATTTACGTTATGGAGCCAAATTTTTCGAACATTTCACGGATGAGTGCTAACGCGTGCCCGTGTTCCCGCCGTAAGCGGCAGAGGAGGACACCGTGGAGTTTTAGTGGGTTAGAGTCCCACATAACTGCGGTAGTGCAGAATGCATGAGCATTTCTCCACGATAAAAAAAAAAATCGAACATAACTCAAACTCAAAGCATTTATTTCAATTAAACCTTTAACAGGCACTTTTGAATTGTCAAGAAGTCGGTCAGTCAGAAAATATGAAGCTAGTTGCCCATTCCAAAGCGTAGGTACCTATGGAGAAGAACGGGCAAGTAACTCCATGGACACTCTTTTTAAATTACATTTTACAAAAATATTTGTATTCATATAAAGCAACAATGGATTCGCAGTACCTATCCTTCAAAATGTTTCAAATTGAGATTGATAGTGTATTACGAAATTACGGTGCTGTTTACTTCATTTCACTTTCATTTCACTTCATTTATAAAGCCGCAGAATACATCAAAAACCTCAAAACTGTCGTGCATTTGAAACCGAAACTAAAACATGTAACAACTGCGTCCTTGAAAAAGCGGGCACACGTGAATAGGCCGGGGTAGACGGTAGCATTGGACTGCAGAACGAGGTCAAGGCGAATAAAGCCTTCGATTAACGTTTCCTTATTCAAACACGATTTCTTTTACAACCCCTTGTATTTATTTTTAGTGTTTGTGACTTGGGTGACGTCACTCGGGTTTCCCTTGGAGCTTTGGACGATATGGGGTTGCGTGTGTAGATGTGCATTATGATTTGAGGGTTGGAGCATAAACAACGTACTGGTATATAATATTATAGTTGCCATACTTATTATCGTTTGAAAAAGGGTTAATTTATTTAAGTCGTTTTTGTGACGGTTCATTTAAATCTACCATTAAGTAGTTAATAAAACTACAAAGTCGTAACTGACGAGATATATCAAAACATGTTTGGTTCATCTACAAGGGTAACATTCATCTATTCTCGATATCGTCATCGATCCATCATAATAGTATTGTCAGCTTAAATTGGCTCATAACCTACTTCAGCCTACGGATCAACTTCTGATTGCTTCTTTTCCTGTAGATTCTATCCTTTTTATTTCCTGTGGTAATCACTGACATGTATCCTTGCTTCACAAAGCACGCTAAGCCGTTAGTCCCGGCTGTCATTCATAGATCTTTGACAGTCGTTATGAAATGGTTGAGCTGGATGGTGCTGATCCACGCGTCATGTTCGTGAACGGGCGCCGTCGGTTGAGACTGGTCATCTCTTAACTGCCAATGCTTATTTTTAATCTTATATTTTGAATTGTTTCTTCATTTGTGTCTTTTTTTACATTGTTCTCACATATAGAAGCAACAAGAATAATGTACCCAGGATTTTGTAATATCTTGATTTAAAAGAGTGTCCATGGAGTTTCTTGCCCGTTCTTCTCCATAGAGATCTACGTTTTGAAATGGGCAACTAGCTTCAACTTTCGGACTAACTGACAGACTATTTAATTTTGACAATTAAAAAGTGCCTGTACAAGGTTTAATTGAAATAAATGCTTAGAGTTTCTGAGTTTGAGTTTTGATAGTCAGAAGCCCAAAAGTCTGACAAGAAATCTTACCAAGGGGTAAGATTATCTGTTACCCAGTAACTGGGTTGTAGAGGTCAGATAGGTAGTCGCTCCATGTAAAGTACCTGCTTGTATTCAGTTGGAAGCCGACCCCAACATAGTCAGGAAAAAGCCTGGTAGATTGATCTTTTTGTATGGAAGAGAGCAACCCAGTAAACAAGCTTCCGAAGTCAAAACTGGGCTAACTGAAATCTGACTCAAAGAAAAAGCGAGTAGTTAAGTGCACTGCGCGTTGCGTGATTAGTGTTACAAATGCAACTGTCAGTTCAAGCTCTACTGGATGCCAATTAAGAATGTAAAGCTAGGTACGTTGGGATGCCAGCTCTGTTGAATTTCATGCTCATGTAGGATTTCAGTACGTATTTGTTTATGTTAGTCAACTCAAAGGCGATAGGTACTGCACCACAATATCAGTTCTCTTTACAGAAGTAAGATGAAATGAAAAATGGTTTATTATTTTGACTAGTAATTGAAAGTGCAACTAGTGATTGGAACCTCTTTTTAAGCAGATTAACCTGTGTTAAGAGACTTCACTCTTCCTTAACTTAAATCATCATCTGCCTAGCCTTTTCCCAACTATATTGGGGTCGACTTCCAGTCCAAACGGATGCAGCTGTATACCAGTATTTTACATGGAGCGAATGCCTATCTAACCTCCACAACCCAGTTACTGGGTAATACGATATCCCTTGGTAAGGCTGGTCATCAGACTATCGGGCTTCTGAAAACATGTAACGTCTGTTAAAGATCCACGAATGACAGCCGGGACCAACGGCTCTTCTATAAATTAAATACATATAATTTACTTGTTTTATACAAATGTAGGTACTAAAGGAAATAACAATGTAATAAAAAAAGTAATTTAAAAAATAAAAAAACCAGACTGCGAAACTGAAAAGCTACAAACAAGCCCATTTTAAATTAAATAAAAGTTGGAAGCAGGCGGGACCCATTTGAATTTGAAAATATAATAAAAATGGTATGGGTCCCGCCTGCTTCCAACTTTTATTTAATTTAAAATGGGCTTGTTTGTAGCTTTTCAGTTTCGCAGTCGGGTTTTTTTATTTTTTAAATTACTTTTTTTATTTCCAGCTTTTTAGTTTACAAATGTGAAAGATTTCGCAAACGATTTAGTTCTTGGTACGTGTTTTTTACGATTTGTCACTTCGAATTACTTTTAACCATATAAGTTATATGTATTTTTGTAACCATCTTTTAAAATCCTTTATTTTGATACCCCACTCGATAGGCTTCGAGAAAAAAAAAATTTTTTTGAAGACATATTGCGCCAAAAATCGGTAATATATTTTTTTTTTCAATTTTGAAATACCCAGTGTCTCTCACAATTAAGACGAATCTAACGGCACCTCTCAAGCTGAAATCGATCAAGCCGTTAAGGCTACAGAGCGTGCCAAAGAAATATACATACATACATACACTCGAAAAACGTAACCCTCCCTTTGACGCAGTCGGGTAAAAAAGAGATTTAAAACTAAACATGGAGGATTTTCTGATAACATCAAAGAGGCAAAAACGATTTTTTTCAAGTTGAGTAAAATAAAATTTTATTGATCGGTCGAAGGACTCAACGAGACACTATAGAAGTTTTATTATTATTACGTCTAGGGGTGTTAAAAAGTGTTAAATAGGTATACAAGAGACCACTTTGTGCTGTGCCAATCAAGACTTACATACTTACACATTATTTTAAATAGGTACTTTATATTTTAATCTTAAAATTCACAGTTTCAACTTTTGACACAGACTACGTACGTATTTAACTACGTTCGTAACAAATATCCTCATACTTCCTTATAATATCCTCTCTCGTCACGTTTATAAATTGGCGAATACTTCCTGCGACAAAATTTCAAGTTTCCACGACAATGCCTTGGGATAAAAGGGTGTGACAGAAAGACAGTTTCCGAAAGAGTTCGGTTTTACCAATTCTTTACAAAACACTTAAAATAACCGAGCGAAAGAAAGGAAGGAAATGCCACAAAAGAAATGTTAGCTTTCTTACTATGGAACGGGTGCCTTTTAAAAGAGGACTTTGACGGCAAAATACTCCTCCATATCGCTGTCATTTGGTAACGTGCCCAGACATTGAATGAGGGTTAAGTAAAAAAGAAACATGGATTACGGGATTAGGTACCTATTCTTTGTTGTGTCATTACGAATGTACAATGAAGGAGGTATGGAACAAATGCCGTTAAGCCGCGTTTATAGCCACTACGTTTTCATAACACGACAATATCAGTGCACACATGACTGCTGATGTACTTCCACCTGATTAATTCCTTAATCGCTCACACCCACAGGAATTCAGGGTACGGCTAATTTTAGTGAAATGTTATTAATAACCCATACTCATAGATCGTGACTGAAAAAGTCTGAAATTGAAAATGGCGCAATAAAAAACAGCCACAAGTAAATCTAGGTTAAATAGACATCATATATTACTTTGTATCGCCCGTAATTACTTCGATACATGAATCAATATGCAAAGATTGGTGGATAGCGAAAAATCAATATCCGCTTTCGTTCCAAGGTGACAGTGGAACGTTCATCGATTCTCATGTAATATTTCATTACGTAAAAAATGTCGTGTTAATAAGGTCTGTAATGAAAATTAATCACCGCATAGCACGCACAATTACACGCTGGCCAAGGTAAATGAAAATAGGCTAGAGAAGGCTCGAGTCTACTCGAGTGGGACCTATTATGTAATTGCGTGTGTTTCGTCACAATATGCAAAGGGAATTTCAAAGGATCTCAAATCTCCCGCATAATTAGGTGGAATATACACTGTGTACACCTCAAACTCAAGTATAATTTTGCACCCGCCAAATGTACGTATTAAGTTCTTATGCGCGTCATGTGTCTTGCTCCTTTTCTTAATGATGCGTGGAATATGCCCATCGAAACCGACACCATGTGCGTAGCTATCCGTATAATCACAAGTATTTACTTGATTAGTTAGATACTTGATTAATGTGTGGAAATTATATAAAAAGTTTACTAGAATAGTGTAGAAATAAATAATAATAATAATAGTAATAGTGTGTGTGTGTGTTTGTTGAGCGAGTTTCTTAAAGCTTTTTATTTTATTAGGATCTTCAACAAAGAATACACCTTAAATGCTACATTATGAAGGACAAGAACAAAAATCTATGTGCTCTAATTAATAGGAGACCACATCATACAATAAAAACAAGCAAACAGTATGGGAAGTGTTGATATGAAGGTAGGTATTGACGGCTTCCTGTACAGCAATGTACTGACGTAAAGGAATCGGTCAGAGATAAAGCCAATAGTAAGCGCCATCTATCACGTTGAGCGTGAAATTCCGACACAACTTAAAGGTATGGGGAGCGAGCTTTATCCACGATGATTGATATCCGATGAAGTGTACGTATCTCTGATGAGCCCTTAAGGGACAGATGCAGTACTTTTATCCGTACCCAGTACTATCTCATCTCCCCGATCTTTCATAATCAGCCTATAATGTTCCCACTGCTGGGACACAGGCCTCCTCTCGGTGAGAGGGAGTGGGCCGTAATCCACCACGCGGGCCCAGTGCGGATTGGCAGATGTCACATGTCTTCGAATTTTTGGTTCTAGGACATGCCGGTTTCCTCACGATGTTTTCCTTCACCGGTTTGAGGGCAGTGGTGATGAAATAATTTACACAAAGTAAAGCGCCTGTCTGGGTTCGAACCTACGACCTACAACTCGTAAGTCGCGGCCGTTACCACTTGGCCACCACTGCTCTCTCCCCGATCTTTACCGGTAGATAAATGCTTTAATCGATATACATGTGAATGTTGATGCCGCTTCATGACACATATGCAGCGATGTGCTGAACTTAAAAGGTGCAACGGTGCATAAGCTGTATATAGCAGCTCATCGACTCCGGACCGTGCAGCGACAGCGGCGACACATTTCTCTCAGTTGGCTTCTACAATATGTATTATACAATGTTATGCGGCAAAACAGCTGGCACAGACTACGATTTAAATCCTAGATTCTGTAATATTTCTTGTCTTTCTGAAAATAAAATACTCAAAGCAGCTTACAATATATCATTTTTCAGAACACATTGTTGTAAAATATGAACCCATAATATAAAGTAAAAAATATAACGTCAGGCAAAAATATAAGTGAAATATTATCTGCGAAAATATTTTAGGGACTTTAATAATGTTCGGGATTATGACAAACAACCCTATTTTCATTCGCGGTACCTCTGTCCGTAGTTCCTATATTACCGAAAATGCCCCTAAAGCCAAGGCTTTGTGGGATTTTATACTCTTTCATTCATACAATCATGATTTGGCTAAGATACACAGTGCCGGATTAAGCCAGCGCGGGGCCTGTAGCAAATTTTACCTAGGGGAAAATATCGTAGTACTTAGTTTGTTTAAGGTTCTAAGGTTTACAAGATAAAACAGAACTTATTCATAATAGTTTTAGCTGTGTGTCAAATCAATGTTTCTTAACAAATACGTTCTTTTCCGTTTCATGTCAGTTGAAGTACTTGAGCCAAATTACTTTCTTCAAACAATGCTCAATATAGTAGGTACTTTTGTAAAAACCAACGTACTTGCAAGTTCTGACAGAACCGTGTATCTATGCACGAGCGAGCGATGTGAGTTCGAAAGTTTTTAGCATTCCATCTCGAAGAACTTAGGTTTCTTTTGACTATTCTTCCCTAATATTTCAATAAACCTAATGGTATAGGGTACCATGACTTCTTTTTTTGTACGTCCAAGCGCGGGGCCCCAACAGCGCGGGGCCTGTAGCATTTGCTAATCCAGCACTGTATTATTACGTTATTGACGAAACTTTAAATCGATACTGTTTTCCTACATCCTAACCCTTTTACCCTTTCTTATAAAAAGGTCAAATGTGGTTTTATCATCACGCTTTATCTCGGCCTGGCGGGTTTGTGGTGTCAGGAGAGTTATCCCGGCATCAAATTGCTCGTGGAGATTTGTTTACAGTACACCTACGCAGGTCAAAATATGTGAGATTTGTAATTAGACGCCTGAACTCACTTTATCCTATAAAATTAATTTCGCATTCGTAGCATGACGTGCTGGTTCATCGTATATTCTTATTGCGAATATTTGAAGGAACTTAGCGTGGGCCCCGTCCCTGGCCAGCATTAAATTTGTAGGATGACCCACTATCAATTCCCCTGTCTCGACGAAAATTTGAATTTATATGTTCATGATGTTTGAGTAAGCGGTTGTTGTGGTTGTTAAGGGGTGTTTGTGGTTCGTTAAGTGAGTTGAAAAGCCCCGTACCTATTAACACGTCCACTTAATTAAATTATCTGCTTTTTGTTTGCAGAATCATGCTTCCGACTCGAATGTGACCCCGGAAAGCAAAACCTCATTAGGAAGGCTTTTTGCTAATGTGACAAAACACTAATTAAAAAAGTTGCAGTCACGAAAAGTCGCGTGCTAACGGTTTTTATAAGTAGACAGTGCCACTAGCTGAGTAATAAGTATGTTGTTACACGTTACGCCGCTCAAATGTAAATGTATGAGAATCAAATGAGACACGTAAATATACACCTTGTTGGAAATATATTTTTCTTTTTGAAATCTAACAATTTGATTAAAGTTTGCTAAAGAAAAGAAAATTCAGTAACAGTGGAAACCACTTTCGAAATTCGGTATGTATTTCTGTTAATTAAAATAATATGTAATCAAATAACAGCTATATAATACTATTGACACTTCCGTGACCCAAGGGCTGGCTTTTGCCTTGGCCAGAGTCTAAGCATTGCCATACAACGTGGTAATGCCGCCAGTCTCTTGGGTTCATTACCAGTCGAAAGCGATGCGGATGAATTTTTCGACGCTATATTTTAGTTTGTGTATAGTTTTAATTTAATTTTGTTATTTTTAACAATTAATTAGGTATTACTTTGGACATAATATCAAACCAGAGTAGCCTTTTGACCGCCACACGTTCAAAATCAAAAACGTGCCCTCGGCTTGGCGTCAAAGTCTGTCATGTAGTCGAACTGTGGCGTGCTGGGCACATTTTAGTTGACATCTATCTATACATGACTGTGGCGGTCAAAAGGTCGACAGCGAGTGTTACTTCATCTAAAAGTAGCTTTATATCTAAACTAAGCTATAGCATTTTTAGGGTTCCGTAGCCAAATGGCAAAAACGGAACCCTTATAGATTCGTCATGTCAGTCTGTCTGTCCGTCCGTATGTCACAGCCACTTTTCTCCGAAACTATAAGAACTATACTGTTGAAACTTGGTAATTAGATGTATTCTGTGAACCGCATTAAGGTTTTCACACAAAAATAGAAAAAAACAATACATTTTAGGGTTCCCCATACTTAGACCCGAAACTCAATTTTTTTTTTCATCGAACCCATACGTGTGGGGTATCTATGGGTAGGTCTTCAAAAATGATATTGAGGTTTCTAATATATTTTTTTTCTAAACTGAATAGTTTGCGCGAGAGACACTTCCAAAGTGGTAAAATGTGTGTCCCCCCCTGTAACTTCTAAAATAAGAGAATGATAAAACTAAAAAAAATATATGATGTACACTACCATGTAAACTACCATCGAAAATTGGTTTGAACGAGATCTAGTAAGTAGTTTTTTTTAATACGTCATAAATCGTAAACCGCAATTTACTATTCATTCAATCCACTCAAATATAAAAAAAAACATTTAATTTCATAAACCTTATGCTTAAACCCGGATGTTACGGAACCCTCGGAGCGCGAGTCCGACTCGCTCTTGCCCGGTTTTTCTTAATTCTAATCCAAAGCACGAGACACGTTCACCTTTATTATAAAAACCTGATCTCCCATAGTCCCAATACTACCTCCAAGGTGTTAATCTATTAATCCTCTTACGTCATAGGAGATAGAGGTGCCTATACGGCCATTTTTCTTCCCGAGTCGACGTAATGCCAAAATACGTAAATAATAAGATTGATCGATACATATTTAAGGAGAAGCAATCCAATTATGTCCACTATAGCAGTTTATCGTAACCTTCAGCGATAAGTTCATTACGCAGTAGATACTCCTTGCTTCCGTACTTTCTGTTATCAGAAAAGTTTTGCTCTCTTAAGGGGAGGGTTTCGTTTGCTCTGTGGATACTAAGTAGACATATACTTGTGTATTTCTTGGAATTTATCCCTGCTGGTGTAGGAAAGTTTATACGTAAAGTCGACGTATTATTGTACTGTGAACCTATTTCTGTGAACACTCAAAGACTTTACACAAGTCTAGTCCACAGACTCGACACCTGTAAATACATTTTCAAAGATATCATAAGAACATTATTCAGTAATACGTTAATTACGTTAGTATTTTCTCTTGTAATATAATATTATTATTCAATTATTGTAGAAAAACAACGGTAAGAAAAACTTGGTCGCCGCGGGCGTAAAAATGCTGGTACACGCTTTTCCATTGTGTTGCTACCTACGTCCAATATTTTCGTAGTCTTTTATATAAACAGTAATATTGGAAGGCTTAGTTGAAGAAGCTGTGCAGAAGCTCAGGACGCATTGAAATTCGGTGGTACCATTTTTTTTTGTATAGTTTAAATGGAATCAAGTCTGTTTTCTCCGTGGAGGTAGGCACGGGTGTACAGTACACACAATGTCGCCAGTTTTATAAACTAATGTTATAAGATGTTATCGGGATTTACCATCTGGAATTTCTTAGTAGTAGCCCGGAGTCCGGATTTGTACACGATTGCAGATGGCAATAGACTCGCCCCCCGTTACATGGGACTAAAACATAACTAGTGAAAGTGGGTCAACTTTAGATACACCCCTACCCCTTCGGGGAATACAAACAGGGTGTTATGTTAATAAATAAAATGAAATACTTTAACAAAACTTTGGATTTGCGAAACGGAGTACAACTCCGTTTCACCGAAACGGCATTACACCACGTATCCACTCGTGTGCCAACCAAGTAAATAATGCAATTTAGAACATAAGTCAAGATCAAGACCACATAAGGATGCGAGTAGAAGTTAGTTCCTAGTAGATCTTAGTACAAGTTTAAATTAGTTGCATTTCTAATAGCTGTAGCAGCTACGGCTACGGCGTAGCGGGCGGCTGCGGTGTAGCGGGCGGCTACGGCGTAGCGAGCGTAGCCAGGAACACGAGCAACATCACTATTACAGGCACACTGTAAAATACTGTATCCTTAGGTGCCCATACATCTCCGGAACTGCACTTGGTTCTTGAATAGTGTATGTAGTTTCATACTATCCGCCATTTGATGTTGAAGCGTCAATTCCTTATTCGTTTACGTTGACAGCTACTGCATCGCTCTTCAGCCAACTCGTTCTCTTCACTTTTAATATAAAACATTGTGAAAACCATAGTTTTACTTCCATTTTGATAACGTCCTGCCCTTATTTACTTAATTTATATTGTCGGCCTTTGAATAATAATTTAAAATGGCGAAACATATTTAAATGCACTAGACGAAATTAAATTTCGCGAACCGTGTGAACAATTACATTTACTTACAGATTAAATAGTCTGTTGTGTACCTTTCAATGTTTTATTTTCATTTAAGCGGTTTTATGCTTTATTTTTTAAGCCTCATTTTTTTTCTTTTAACGCTAAACTTAGTAAGTGAGAGGTATGATCTCTGCTCACCAGTATACTGGTACTCAGCTGCATCTGGTTAGACTGGAAGCCGACCTCAACATAGTTGGGAAAAGGCTAGGCAGATGATGACTTTTGGGTTAGTCCCTTTTAATTTGTCAAAAAATTATGTTCAAACAGTCGCTAATCATTACTTAACTTTCAGCAATGTTTATAAATAAACCTCTTATGCTAGGGTTTTCTAAGACTGCGGTGGCCGTCACATAGCGTCCGCAAATTAACGAAACGTCATGAATTTTTCGATACCGTTCCTCTCCCTTGCTTTTTATCCAAACTCGAAAGTTTAGGCATCAGAGATCTACAACTTCAACTCTTTCATTCTTATCTCTCAGACCGCTCAGAAATGGTCAAAATCGACAAATTTTAAGTGACGTGCTGCCTATTACCTACGGTGTACCGCAAGGCAGTATCTTGGGTCCTACGTTGGTTTTGGTGTTCATCAATGATCTGTATAATATGAAATTAAATTTCGGTAACATAGTTTATTTTGCCGATGACACCACCATCACCTTTTTCGACAACTCGTGGTCTAGTCTCCAGACTACCGCTCAGAAAGGATTTGATGTAGTACGTAGCTGGCTTATGTCTCACTCACTTATCTTAAATACCTCTAAAACTAAACTCATTACTTTCTCTATCAACATAACGTCACAACCTTCGACTCCCGTAACTTTGCAAGCTCACACCTGTCAATTAAACACACCAAACTGCAACTTTCCACTGATTACATCTACTGATACAATTAAATACCTTGGTACACCTAAAACTTGGGTACCTTGGTAGACAAGCACCTCAACTTTAAAGCAAATATTACTCTCCTGACTGACCGTGTCCGCAAACTGATTTACTTTTTTAAACTGTAAGACACGTTGCCAACGTACATGTTATACGCTCCGTATATTTTGCAATGTGCCAGTCTGTAATTTCTAACTGTATTACAAGTTGGAGTGGTGCTGCTAAATCAATTCTCAAGCCTCTCGAGGTCAGCGAGATTGTCCGAAAGGGTTACCGCTGGCCCGGAACATAAAGGGCTAAGGAAGGAACACGGGTGGGTTTTAGTCATAAGAGTCTGACACTCCCTTCCGCTCCACCCAGAGCGGGAGGAGTCATTTGATGAGTTACTATCAGAAAAAAAAAAAAGCCTCTCGAGGTAGCGCAGCGACCAGTCCTGAAGGTGGCCACTTTTCAACCAATACTTTATCCTACCTTTGTCCTCTACCAGAAATGCAAGGTCCTTACCGTCCGCCAAATGTTTATACTCAGCACGATTTTACATCAGCACACTAACACTCCAATTGCACGTCGGCTGACAATACCCAAAAGAAGAAATAGGATATGTACTGTACCTCATCCATATACTTTTACAAAAAGATTTTTTTTTTATCAAGGACCATTTCTATATAATAGAATAAACGCAAAATTCCACTGCAAACTTGTTTTAAGCTAACATGCAAACAGCGGATTACTGAATTTCTTTCTACCAAAAATTATGATGATACCGAATCCCTTCTTACAACAATGAAGTAACTCATAACGCAGGAACACACTCGCTCTCACACCTACACACACATGCAAACAAACATACACACGCGCGCTCGCACTCAGACATTCTTGTACTGGTCTTTTATTTTATTTGTTCAAAATGCTGTTAATAATACTTATGTAACCAACAGTCTAAGAAATACTCTTGTACTATTTTCGGGAAATGAGGGATAATTCTGTTTGTCCTTAATACAGGCTACTAAGAAACCCAGCTAAGACATCAGATCGTAAAATTGTATTGTTACCTACTCATCTCAGATTTAAACTATTCCTAAGTTGTCATCCTACTTTGTAACAGACTGTACCAGTTTTTATGAAATAAATAATTATTATTATTAAGTGACAGCCTCAGACCAACAAAAAAAGAAAGACGGCGCGCCGCGAACATCAAAAGTGAAGCCATAAAACCGTGCTCCTGCAAAGTAAACATACACGCTCACGCACAGACCTACTAAAACCATGCTCATCGCTCTTAGTACGTCACGAGTCGTCGTCAAGTTAACATAGATTAAAAAAATATAATTATGCCTTCCTGTGCAGTGAAAAGTTGCAAAAACAACAGCAAATCACATAAAAAGTCTCACGGAATCACTTTTCACTTGTAAGTACTTGAAATAATATCGTTTCTATAATATTAAATTTTAGATTACTTGGAACAAAAAACCTCAACGAACGAAAGTAGTGACATAAGGTGCGGGGGTTGCCATAATACGATTTAAATTTTCCCCATTCGATTAATACATACATATAAATATGATTTGTTACTTCGAGTTATATTCCTATTTTCTTTTTTATGTATTGAATATTTTGGGTTTCCAATTAATACCAATACCATACTCAACAACATCTTACTCGTACAATATTATACTAGTTCCTACTCGCACAAATATCCCCAAATTATAGGGAAAACATTTAACAAATGGCAAGCCTTCGATACACACATAGATAAAAAGGTGGCTTCAGTTTTAATGTTCGTGGCGCGCTGTCTATCTTTTTTTGTTGGTCTGAGGTGACAGCACGGAAACGTTATTTATGAAAGTTAGGGTTTTCCTAGAGAGCGTTTTTTGACACTGGAAAGTCAAACCACCACCGGTGTCATCATTTTCGTGTTTATATGGCCGATGTGGTGGCCTCCTAGGAATTGGTCTTCTAGGAAACCGTAACTATAGAGCATATATGTTAGTTCTAAACATACCACCTCCTTTTTACAATGGCATTACAAGTTTATATAATACCAAATTCTATGTAAAAGTACGAATTCGACGGTAGTCTTTAACAAAATTTCTCAAGGACTGTTGTTTGGATGATTTTCACGAACTATCCAACTTTAAGTCGGTCTCGTAGATACAACTTGTTCAAATTTCCGACAAATTTGCTAAGCCTCGATATTTGATCTAAGTAATAATATTGGAAAAGAAATTATGAAAGTTGGAGCCGAAACTAGAAGACTTGAAGTTTTGATAGACTCGATCATACATCCAGTCGTTATGTAATAAATCGTCCATTTTATTTTATTTTTATGTAAGAAACTGACATCACCTAGAACCAACAATTCTAAGACACGTGACATTTTCACCTGCATTAAGCTCGCATGGAGGAGGCCTGTTTACCGGCAGGTGGAACATTATAGGCTGATTGTGTGATGTAATAAATCATATAAAGTCAAAGTTAAAGCATTTATTTCAAACTAGCTGCGCCCCGCGGTTTCACCCGCGTAATTGTCGAACCCGTGGGAATATCGGGATAAAAAGTAGCTTATATGTTAATCCAGGGTGTCAGCTACCTCCAAACAAAATTTTTATCAAAATTGGTCCAGCTGTTTGAGCGTGAAGAAGTAACAAACATATAAACACACACACACACTCACACACTCACAAACTTTCGCCTTTATAATATTAGTGTGATAGGCACATAAAAGGCACTTTTAAACGTCAATATTGGCAATAAAATAGAGTTGATTCTAGTCACCCCGTCCAAAAGGTAGTTTCGTACGGAAAAGAATGGGCAAGAAACTCCACCGTATAAAAGTATTTAACGTCGACCTCGTAATGGCTTTACCACCGTAAGTGCGCCGCCGTCACCGACACGTCACCGAGAATGAGATGACGTGCCGAAGTAGCGATACATTTATCATGACAGCGAATCCTCCTCACGTCATCCGAGCGCCGTCATCCTGGCCGCCGCAGTTTCGACTACCTCCAAAATTCGGCCCGAGATTGTTATTGTGATGGGCCGATGTGCCGGCAATTAAAGCACGTTTGATTTTGTCCACCGAGTTCAGTCGCGGTGGACCAACGATCGTCGTCATCGGGACATCCAGTTTGGCTCTAAGAGCACGTCATACAAATACAAGATATCATTGTCTATGGGACAGTTAGCTTTATCTTTAGTGAAGTTTAAATATCCTGTGTTTTTTTCTCATCAGTTGTAAAGCAATTATGAGGTCAACTATACACACGTATTAAGAACCTCCTCCTTCATTCGGTGAAGATGGTTGGTAAAAATACTAATAAATGCTAATTAATAAACTCGCCCTCTTCCCTTTCCCGACTCCTTTGATCCAGCAAAATAAAAAAGGTGTTATCTTTAATCTTAATAGAGTATTTTTTGACTGTAAACCAATGAAAAGATTTTTCAGAGCCTATTGATGAAAAGAAACAAAAGATAAGACAAGACAAAAATACTTTGAAGATGACACTAAGCTAAACTTTCTTACAAGTACAACTCTATGTCTGAACTATGAAAACAGTAAAATAACGTCTTTAAAAATCTAACTACAACACATCAATAAAACCAGTAGCACCTATGAACCCCAAATTCGTTTTATAGTAACCATTTAAAATCCATATAATACGATCGTAGCATACCTAGCTATTGTAAAAGACACAAAGCAACAGCGTAGACAGAGCAGTAACTTTAAACGCCACTCAGACTGGGTGACCTAAGTATTGTATTAGTTGCAGACGTTCCACTTTATGTTGTGTAAGGCAAAGCAATTTCAAAAACTATAAAACTTCGTGTAACTTTGAAACTGTTGTATTTTTGATAACCCTTAAGAGCCGGGGCGGGGTGAGTAGCGATGTCTCGTCTCTAAGACTTTTCGATTTCAGTTTGTAGGGTGGGCTATATCGAATGTTGCCGCATTTAAGGAAGGGTACTTGGTGAAGTTTCCCGTCGTACTTATGCCACTACAAACTTGCGAGAAATATTGACTTTATCGATGGTGTAGCACTTAACAGGTTACCAACACTTATAACATGCTGAAGAACCCCCGGATGGCGTTATTTTGCCGAGCTCGATGCTTAATTTACTCTCTCATAAGACTCGAGGTCGGAGGTATATTGGAGTTCCGGCTTTAATATTGAATATTTACCTCATACACCGTTATTAGTAGAACGTCAAACTGCTGATGAAATAAGTGAAAGAATACAATTTCTAAGACGATGAGAAAGACCTTTGACCTTTGTTCATAAAGGCGATGAGCCACCAACTCAAATGTGCGCGCATTTTTGTTATAAAACAAAAAGTTAAAAATTAAGTTATTTATATATTTGATTCCAATCGGCAGAACAACGTAGTATGATCTAAGCCGAACTTTAGATGCTAATATCATTGCTTCATGAATCTATATTGCAAAACTGAAAAGAGATATTTTAGTGGATCAACTCAAACGTCAAGTAAAATGAAGACCTTGACAAGAAATACAGGCAGTTAATAAGTCTACAATCGATATTATACACAATAATCTATACGACAAATCTATTCAAGAACATTACTAGTTTACTACTTCCATAAAGTTAATTTTAAAACAATTCGCTTCTCCAATTACCATAAGTTTTAGTTGCGGTAACCTACAGGCCCATGAAAACCAACCTTCGTGACTGGAATGACTTTCGCTTTCCGCGACCCATTATTATTATGTAATATCGCTTTCTTCTTCGAGCGAACACACAAAAAGTTTGCAACAAAAACTGAGCGAAAACAGCCGTTCAGGAATTACGAACAAAACAGTTTTCGGATTAATACCACAGTCGTGTTTTTTCACGATATCTTCAAGGCGAAACCGCCAGGGTAGCCCGCGAAATTCATTTTTTTTACGTTTTTTGCAATTTGCTGGTCAGTATTAAGTTGTACGTTGATTAAAATATGATTCGCGGCCGCAACAAATATGTATTTACAGAATTATAATCATTAAAGTCATCAACACAACTCTCTAAGACCAAGTAATCCCCAAGAATGACTATTTCATGAAATCTTGACATTTGGGGATTATACTAACTTAACAAGTTGTATTACTGATTGTAATGATTATAATTCTGTAAATACATATTTTTTATAATCGCGAATCATATTTTAATCAACATAAAACTTAATACTGACCAGCAAATTGCAAAAAACGTAAGAAAATTTGAATTTCGCGGGCTACCTTAGCGCTTCCCCCTTAAGTTAAGACTAGGTAGCCGCATTTTTTTAGTTTGCCCATTATCAACCAGCACAGTAACTAATTAGTGAGCAGTGGTGGCCCAGTAGTAACTGTCGCGACTTAAGAGTTGTTGGTCGTAGGTTCGACCTTTCAGACAGGCGCTTTGTGTAAATAATTAAAACACCAGTGCTCTCAAAATGGTGAAGGAAAACATCGTGAGGAAACCGGCATATCGTAGAACCAAAAATTCGAAGTCATCAGCAGTGTTGCTATCGTAAAAATCTGAGCTGCCGTTTGTCACAGTCTGGTTTGCAGTATTTTAAGGGAAAAAATACGAAATTGCCGTACTTATTTATAAAAAATGTCAACTCCTCACTTGTTTCTCGTTTCTATTACCTCAGATTCATGTTTACCTAGAGCATACTTGTCCTTGCTTCTCATTTTGTCGCACTCGTAGGCACAGATTACTAATATGTAGGTGGTACTCGTAGGTGAAACAGTTACATTAGTACATACGCGTACGTGGTGTCATTTGCAACCTTTTCATTCATTTTTAACCACGGCGCAAGAGATGCTTCTTGGCGTTACAATTACAACTTCATGTTTGTTGTAGTCAGATTTTCCTGGCTGTGCTCATAAAATTATCTGTGTACGTTTTGTTTCGCCTACAGTCAATTGCCGTATTTTTTGATACGACAATGAGAGGACTGTCGTAAGCCGTATTTTCTGAAAAAAAATCAAGGTTTGCCGTGTAATACGGCAATTGCCGTATCAATAACAACGTTGATTAGTCATGTGACATCTACCAGTCCGCACGGGCCCACGTGGTGCGGCCCCCTCCCTCTCACCGAGAGGAGGCCTATGTCGCAGTAGTGGGAATATTATAAACTAATTATGTCAGCAACCAATAGTGGGCTTCAGATGAAATAATATCTTCTACATCATTAATTTTAAACATAAATAAAGTAGGTATGGTATTGATATTCAAAGTCGGAATATCCAATTTCCTTTTTAATATAAACATATTGCTATGAACCCGCCACTCGCATAATAAAGAAACCACATGAAAATTATATACCTCTTACTTTATTAAAATTGGTCGAATGTATCCATCGGCCACATACATCTATACAGTTGTACCTAAGTAGAATCATTTGAATAATAACCTTCCTTTTTGTAGTAGAGCCTCTATTTTAAGTAGATTAAATTCGGGAGCTCTTTTTGCCGAGAAGAATGTATAAAAAGATATATATATCTATGTATCTTCTACGCACAAATATTTATGATCTCATTATTGCTTTTGCTAAGCAAAATGTCATGTCATACCTCAGGCCCTTTGCACACGGCACGGTTTCATTACGGTACGGCAAATAAACCGCGTCGTAGAAAAAATGTGTCCGTGTACAAGCTTCCATAGTTATCCATACAACACTCACGAACCGTGGAGCAGTGGCTACACACTGCGAATAAACCGTAGTTTTCACTGCAAGAAAAAACGTTTGTGTACAAAGGGCCTTATAGTGCGGTTTACTTCTTGGTTGCCATTAAAAAAAAAAAAGAACAGTAGCAATTCGGGAGTGCCAACAGAAGTGAAAACAAAACACAAACAGAATACTTTGCCATCACTCACTGACATATCGGATATACATACATTAAAACCGAGTACATCCCGAGGACAGCTGACCACATCCAAAGCGGGTATTTTTTTAATCGACTTATAAACAAAACACGCGCGGTGTCGCTTACGGTAACAGTGGCGCGAGTTCAATGGTTTTTCCCATCTCAAAAAATGCCCAACGCGACTAAAGAACATTTCACTTAAAAAAAAAATAACCTCTTGCTTCTGACGGCAAAATGTTTTCTATCTTTCGCACTTAATATGGAAAGGGACTCGGGGACCTCCGGCGACACGCACCAGTGCCCTCTGCAATGCTTTTGGCACGTCTCCGGAGAAACAAAGTCATTTTCCACAACATCCTCGCGGTACACGGCAGCCTATGACCATAATACTAAAACTAACAAACTGAGAATAGACAACATTTCGTTACAATACACATTTGCTTACCCATCGGACCTTTAAGCAAGCGATTCGTTTTGTATTTCGTTATTAGGTCCTTAGAAACGTGTCTGGCAAATCCATCTTAGTACACATTTAAGTTCAGCCTTTTTTGGGAACGTAATATTATGCTAGTCAAGATAGAAAGGCCTCGTAAATTTCTGTATGAGACATTCTAAGTAATGAGAAGTTTAAAAAACGAAAACAAATTGCTTATTCAAAATGAAAAAGTCTTTGCTGAAATAGTTAATACTTTAAGCCTTTACACCGAGCTAAAGATTTGCCTGGAGCTTATACAACAGCGTATAAATATGAACGTTTATTTAAAATACATGCCATTTTTTAATACGATATTGCGTCCTAATTCAGTCCCGAGATTATTTTGTGAGCTCAACATTCAATATTGATTTTACTTCAGCTTGTTACTTTGAAGGCGAAGATTCTTAACTATGTAAAGTATAATTTATGACTCTGTGTTACCGAACTTAAGATAAGAAAAGATAGGTAGGTATGTAATTTTGGAACTCATTAGGAAATTACACAAAACATTCTTGCAGCTCCGCGCTGCAAACTTGGTGCGTTAGGAGCTGCGGCAAAAAGTTTCGAGGGTGTAGTCTTTACTTAAAATAAAGTTATCTTTGGAGTTCCCGGCGCGGGGATGCCGTCTGACGTTTAAATGGGCAACTAATATCATGCTCTTCGTAAATGTGGCCTCAAAAATCCCATTTGAATGCTTGGCGTGAAGTTTTAGCGCAAAGCGCCTGAGCAATACTGCAGAGCTGCACCAACTCTACGAAAATCTCTTTTATATGCTATCCTAACTTAATTTGAATACAGTGGAAGCTATTCCAGTTTCGTGGTCGGGATTTAAAAACGGGTGAAGCTATATCCCAGAGAAGGTGAGGAAATAAACGTGGATCTAAATAAATTACAGAAGCAATCATAAGTTAGATACTTGTGTGTGAAGCTTAGATACGGAAACATAATACATTGTTTGGTGAGTTGTAACTTGTTTAGGTATTGTAACAATTATAAATGGCTAGCGCCGCTAGATTCGCGACATAGCAGCATTGTTCTATTATGTTTTGGACAACTTGAAGCGTGTAAAGCAAAGCGACGCTATGTGTTTTAAATTAACTTTAACTGTAGGACTTTAACGACTGAACGTTTTTCGATAAAAAAAATACGAAAAATCAGAAACTAGTCGTAAACATTGAGTTCGGAGCGTAATAAACAGAAATGGAATCTCCTGAACCACGTCCTACATTCAGCGGGATCATAACTTCTTTCATTTAACTGGTCGCTACAAAAACAGTTGAATCAGTTTTAACTGAGCCATCCATCAAGCCACCGATAACCGCGCGGCGAGCAGACATCAAATACTGTTACACAGTTCATTGGGACTGTTCAATCCGATACCTGTTTGAGATCCAAATAGAATTCGAAGAGAAAATTCTCTTTGAAATCTTATACCATTTCCTACTTACTTCATCTTATGAATTGACTTTGATAAAACACCTGTGTCGCTGAACTTCAAGTTACAACAACTAACTTTAGAGTGTTGGATACAACTAATGACAGGACCCGTTACATGCTGGCAGGTATAGCTCACACTTAGCGGTATACTATCGTCAAGTATACCCTAACTTTAGCTAAGTACAGTTAAAATGAGTTTGAGTTAGGCTATGTGCAGACTGTGACAAGACTGACTGACTGTCTGTGAAAACTATGCTGGCGTGAACACTCACAACAAAATACTCTCATAGCCAAAGTTTTCAAAATGTACTAAAAAACTTGTTTTTATACAAACCAAAACTAATAACTAATTGCGGAACACACTTTCAATCTCAATCTGAATAATTTTGAGGGATATTGCTAATCCATTGCTTCACATATTTTAACAATTTGTGTAGCAACGTAAATAATGCAATGAATGTTGTTGAACTGTCAAAATGAATGCCATTGTTTAGTTCCGAATTACTTCAAAAGCGATTATATCGCGAATCCGACCAAATTTAATAGTCACAAAATACAAGGACTATTGAGTACTATTTGTGACGTTGCGTGTTGTTCGGATTCGCGATATAATCGCTTTTGACGCAATTCGGAACGCGGGGTTAGTGTGCTACGCAATTATCCCGTTGTTATGTCCATTATTATAAACAACATGGTTTCATAAAGTTCGCATCAGCATCAGCCCTTAGGATGGACTATAACAGCCCATTCACACATAATTTCCGTATTTACGGTACCCGTTTTAACGGATACGACAAAAAATTACGCTTTGTTTTGCTGTATACTGAATACTGTGTCATATGTGAAGTCGCTCATACAACGCTATATGCCATCGATGAAAAAAAAAACGTATCCGATAAAACGGACCAGTAAATCGGAGACCATGTGTGAACGGGCTGTTACTTATACATGTAGTCCACTATACAGAGTAGCAGGGACATCGGCGCCCATATAACCATAGATTCAGTACATGATTCTGAACGCAAAAACTTTCGCGGCCTTATAACAAAACAAGATTTGTCTTTAGACCCAGGTTTAAACCATCCAGCCATTTTTAAATTTCGAACTATAATCCGACGAAGCTAAAGTTCTTATTACAAAAACTGACGTTAAACCCGAGTCTAAGTTGTCAATTTTGCATTAAGAAATTTACGTTTGTCGGAATAAAGTTCAAAATAGAGTAACTGGCTCGAAGCTTTAGGCTAGGTCTAAAATTAGATCTCGTTTTGTAATAAGACGGTCGGAGGCTATAAAAAAAATCTGTTCCATACATTCTGACCGCGTAGATAACTTTGACACTTTTGTATAACAGCAATTTTTTTTATATCCGATGTAAATTTTCCAACCATCGTCTAGAATCATGCGCTGAAAGTTATGGTTAAAATGTGTGCGTCTATGTCCCTGGTATAGACATCGCACTGCATACTTAATATAAATAGAATTCTCTCAGCGACAACTTAGTTGAAATGCGCAGTTGTAAATCGATGTCTTGGCAGACAGTGAGACGGTCAGACATCACTCGGGTACGACATGGAATCGTAGTAGAGTTCTTTGTTGAAGTTTGTCTGGGAATGCGCTTTGTTATGTTCCGTTTGAAGGGTGCTGGAAAAATTACAGACATATGAGAGTTTCAGAATTTCTTTTAGGGTGGCGTTGTAGATACAGTCGCCAGCACATCAAGCTACTACAATCTGTCAAACTTTAACCGCTTGTATGCCGTAATTACAGACACAATTAAAAGCCATTGTGTCTCGCGTAGATCTAAACCACCTATCTATCTCGACTGACCCGACTGACTGATCTAGACTGGCCCGTTGGTCTAGTGGTTAGTGGCCCTGACTGCTATGCCGGAGGTCGTGGGTTCGATTCCCACCCAGGACAAATGTTTGTGTGATGAGCATGATCATTTGTTCTGTGTCTGGGTGTAATTTATCTATAATATGTATGTATTTAGAAATATATAAGTATGTTTATCAGTTGTCTAGTACCCATAACACAAGCTCTGCTTAGCTTGGGACTAGACGGCGTTGTGTGATAGTGGTCGAATATATTTTTTTTTTTTTATTATTTTTTTTATCTACGTTCCGGCATACTGAGGGTTAATAGATTTTCAACTTTATCGCTAAAGAATAAGGTTCAATGTTGATTGGGAAAATTTGACAGTTTCGGGTAGCTTGATGTGCTGGCGTCTGTACAGTGGGCTGCAAAAATCCATGGACAGTACAGAAATAAAATCGTGTGAAGCAAGAAATGACGCCATCTAGCCTTAAACCAGTTAATGACTAACAAAATTTAATTATACTGTTACTAGATGGCGTTGCTTTGCTTTATATGACAAAATATTTTTGTAGTTTCTTTTTGTCTCTTCAAACATTCAAACAATTTATAATTAATAGTTTCTTTTAAAGAAAATTGTTCCTAACTATTAACCTACGATGTTCAAATTGAATATCAATTTATTAGTAGGTAGGTAGGTATCTGACTTTCTAAGTTTTAGTTTTCAAACTTGAGAGGGGGTAGGTTGAATATGGATTTATAAATAACTAGCTGCGCCCCGCGGTTTCACCTGCGTAATGGTCGATCCCGTGGGAATATCGGGATAAAAAGTAGCCTATATGTTAATCCAGGGTGTCAGCTACCTCCATACAACATTTTATCAAAATTGGTCCAGCCATTTGAGCGTGAAGAAGTAACAAACATATAAACACACACACACACTCACAAACTTTCGCATTTATAATATTATTATAAATTATAAATTATAAATTATAAATATAAATTATAATATTAGTGTGATTGGTAGGTAGAATAAATAATACTTAGATCAAAGAGTTATGAACTTTTGACTAAGCTCAATTGATCGTTCGCTAAGTTCATTTCGATTACCCCGTTCGAGTGCCTTTTGTTCAGTTTTTATTTTTAATAAGGTGAATTACTTATTTTACCAAAATGAGTACGCGAGTTTTAATATTGACTTCGTTACAAGAGCTCAAATAATTGCTATGCATATCACACAATCAAGGCAAAAACTTGTCAGAAATAGCCAGAGCGGTGTAAACGTAAGTAGTTTTATTTTTACACTTTTATATTACAAACTCCATTATTTGTTAGTTACTATACTACATAATAATCAGTATTGGGTATTATATATTTCTGTTTTAATGTTGCAGAGAAAAACAGTTACGACGATTTCAAGAGGAGGGTTCTTTGCAACACCATCGAAGAACTGGTAGACCACGACTTATAAACACATTGCAACAACAAACCATGATAAGGGAGTATGAAGAAAATGGATTTCTGCCGACGAACCACTATGCTGGTTTATTTGACACAAGTTTGACACTGTCCGTCGCGTCGTGCTCTTCATAGTGAAGGGCTGCTCACGGAAAACCACAAAAGGGCAAGATTACAGTTCGCTTTGGATCACATAAACTTCATTGGAGTAATGTTATCTTTACAGATGAAAAAACTTTCAAGTCCAGTGAACACGGACGCTTATGTTTGTGGCGTCGAAATAATACGCGATACACAAGAGGTCACGTAGCTACGAGCTATTAATAAATAATTATACTTAATTAATGTTATTTTACTTAGTGTTTATGATTTATTTTATTTGAACCAAAATATGCCGAAGACAGTCCGTGTTTTTCTTTTTTTCGCTGCACTACGTAGGCATAATCAAAGAGATTGGGAATAATTGGGATTGGATTTGGATTGGATTGATTGATATTTTAGCACAGACAAAAAAAAAACAACTGAAAAATCCTTCACCAATGGGATTTAAAACGATTAACTTAACAGTTAACAGTCCATTATAATTCATAATGTTGTCCTTTTATGATTCTGCCAAAGTGACCTTTTTAGGCCCCCAGGTTATGTGTGTCCTATTACTTACGTATTTTTATTAACTTAAAAAGTTATGAACACTTCAAGTTCAAACTAGTTTTAGTTTTTAGTTTTTTATGTTAAGTACCTACTAACCATTTGATATGTTTTTGTGCAATTTTGTAGTTTTTAGCATAGCTATTTAATCGGGTTGACCTTTGTGATAAAATAATCTGGTTTCTTGTTTGTTTTTATTGAGGTTACATAAGCTTCAATCATCTCTCCGATTTTGGAAACAAATACTTAAGCTATGGCCTCAATAAGAAGTTAGACATAATATTATAATGTTATACCTACGATAATTAATAAACTGACTGTTAAATTTGATTAATAAACTGTAAGAAATAAACCTCTATAATTTTTAATAGTGACTTTTTGTTTGGCGAGCCCACAAGGCGAGCCTGTTTACCTGCGATGACTCTGCGTTTTTTTCCTGTTGCTAAGTAACTACATACACGAATATTAAATTATTAAAAATACCCACTCGTTATACTTAATTATTCCTATCGGTTTCTTTTATTATTTTTATCATTTAAGCTACTTAAGCTGGTAGATGTACTTAATGTAATAATTAGATAAATGTATTAGCAGTGTAACTCCTTGCTCAATCCTACTTAATACATTTCATCCCAACTCCTTACTTACGTGTCGTAAATTAGTCATAATTGTGAAGAAACCAACGCCATCTAGTTTATTTTCGAAAACTTGAACTCAAACGTTCACATGAAAATAGATCAATCCCTCATATTAAATAAGCGTCAAGTTACTCCTGGGTCTTCCGCGATGCCGTTGGACGTTTTCAGGGTTTTGTGATGTGGTGGTCTCGTATATAGCCTGCCCGTAAAAAGGGGCCGGCCCAGTCCCATTTGAGCTTGGCTGCTTTTTGGGCCACGTTTGCGTTTGGTTGCGTCAAAAATATACAAATATCGTCAACTCTTTGTTATCACTAAATTAGCATTCCATTCACTCACCCCTCAGTATTCGAGTGTAGGTAATAATTTAATTAAAAGACAACAGATAAAAATAAATTTAAAAAAATGTTTATTTCATCAACTCATGTAAATAACATTGTTAAGTTTGGAGTCACCTTTTATGCAAAGATTTGCTTGGTGGTTCCGATCCTCCAGTTTACATTAACTATATATAATTGTGTGCGAAAATAAACAATAGATAATTTTAAAAGCATGCCAAAAGTTTTTAACAATAACATTTTTAAAATTAAGTATATAAATAAGGAATGGGCACCGGGTTTTGTGTGTTTGTGTAGGTGTGAGGTGTTGTTTTGTGTACTTTTTGTTTTAGTCCAGCTACAAATTGAATCTATAGATTACATGTATTTTGGGAATTATGTGATTGTGTGGAGCATAGCCTCGATTTCTTTGTAACTTTTGCTCATCAACCATTCAGTGAGTGCCTCTTTGCAATCTTGGTATAAGATAGAGTATATAAATACCCTCTGTCATTTGTTCATTGTGTCATGAACAATAAGGGCGCCTACACATAGCGATCCGTTGTACAGGTCCGTTATTTGATGGCGTATGTAGTTGTATGAGCGAGTTCACACACAATACAGTATTCCAGATCCGGTAAAAAAGAAAAACAGATCGGATAAGATCCGTTAAAAAGGATCCTGTAATAACGGACGTTCTATGTGTACGCGCCCTTACACGGGAAGAATTCGTTCATTTTCCGAAAGGAATTCAAAACGGTATGAACATGTTTCTAAGACAAAGATCCGTGATCCGTACTTATTGGAGATGTAGTACCATTGTATTTTTGGGGCAACAGGATAATATTTCTTATGTGATTCTATCGGGAGATACCCATTCCGTTATATACGAGGTAATTATTTACCTTCTGTAGATATTACTCTTGGAGCCCAATTCCGAGTTGTTGTTGGATCATTTTTCTTTTTTTTTTCGGGAGTCTGGAGGGGGCTTTGGTTTTATTTGGGTATATTTCAACGAATCAAAACTTAATTTGGTCAAACAGGTTGTTGGGTTTTAATCCTAACCTAACAAATGGGAAATGGAAATGGGATAGTTAAAAGAAATCACAATCAAAAACGACTCACCAGTGCACGTACAGGACATTTACGAGTATGTAGGTGCAATTCATAGCATAAAAGTCCTACCGCTGCTGAAAAACCTGTCGACAAGACAAAAAATCCTCGATCGACAGACTACCATACGATTGATTTAGTCTTCCTCCGCAGCTAGCCTAAAATTTACACCCAGCCTGCATTCGAGAGCTGAACCGAACGTGTGACACCCGTTACACGCTGCTGACGTCATAACACACCGCACCGGCTTTATTCTTTTATTTATCAAACGCTCGTTATTTGAACTTTCGAACGTTTCTTTTTCTTTGTATATTCCATTTTTAAAGCGCTTATTAAAGTTTTAATATTCTATTACAGTGGATGAATAAGGGTTGAGAAGAAAAAGATAATTATTATACTCCAATATGGTTCCGAGAAATATAATATATATTTATTATCTGTGTTTGCTCGTACTGTGGTTTTTATTTCTCCCTCATTAATTTTCAATGAAATCGTGCCGGTTAGACTTATTAAAAATAATGCATTAATATAAAAAGTGTACGTGAGCATGAAAGGAAAACTCTCGGGTCATTTTACTACAATTACTTGAAGAGATTCATATTAAATTGTAATAATAAAAAATAATAAAAAAATAAAAAAATCTTTCAGCATTGCTAACCTATTCATAAACTGAAATACAGTTGCTAACTTATTTCAAACAAGTCTTGTGAAGATAGGTATTCAATTTTATTAATTCATGTATGGAAATGTTTCAGTAAAAGGTACTCGATTTCAGAATCGTGTACATCGATCAATACTTATTACATTTGAATAATAGAATCGAATCAATTTATGGTTTTATATCCTTTGTCTGTGATTTTGTACGATCTTTTACAATAGGTATTTGTGTTTTTTTCAGGAACACGTAGAAATAACATGAGAGAATTTGCTAAAAAAACCCTTTTGTTATTGTCAATGTGAAGAGTGGGTAGTAAGTACTTCTACCTACTCTATCAATTTTATTTTCTATTTTCGAACAAAATCCTATTTACGTTGGAACCAGAGACAATTTAATTGAGGAAAAAAACAGACAGCGAAGTTTTTATATTCTGCGAAAATTGGTTCTTCAAACAAAAATGGTAGGTTTGTAGGTAAGTAACAACTATTGGGAACTCTACAAACATTCAGACTTAGATTTTATAGTGAAGTTTACTTGGAAAAACTATTATAAATTTTTGTTATTAAAAAAAGGAGGACACGTTCGTGTTCACTTGAAACAGAAACTGTGACTGATGATACGCTATGTGGGGGGAATTCATAATTCATCTCAGAGTCGTCTGTTCTCTTTGATGACGTCGACCGAACGCGTCACAAGCTTTTCCTAACAGGTGAATAGCATTTTTCACCCCGTTTTGATATTTAATTTCACCACAAACCTATGTCAATTCCCTCTGACCACGATACTGAAGAAAAACCAAAAATTTCAATTTTCACTTTCTGGGAAAATTGCGGCCAATTGTATCCAGACCGGGCTCCCTTATAATATCGACAGAGCTCTCGAAAAGTTTAAGTAAAGCAAGGCCTCTGAATAAATAATGGTGTGGCGCGCCAAAACTTTTACAGATATTGGCTTTGTTTCGCAGCGGACAAATATTAACGCTAGCAGCTGGGACACACGTATTTACCGTGGGACAGAGCACCGCGGCGCCGCCGGAGCGCCCCTACATAATACCACGGTGTGAAGGAAATTGTAACTATTGTGTTGCGACGCGCCGTTCACTATCACGACACAATATTATTTTAGTTCCTACCTCCATTATTCCGCTTCCACAACAACAGTCATCAATATTTAACGCACCTGTTATTACGTCACAATAATAAAGTAAGAAAATGTCCCTCGATAATAATATCATCCAACAAAATACCCCTTTAAATTCTCCGTGATAATAAGACGGTAAAGACAGCAAATTTTACAAAACGGGAAGCTGTAAGTTAATTCTCATATCGATTTCCTACTTCCCTCGGCGCTGCGGCTACGTTTGCTTGTGTTACTCTATAATTTACTTTCTAGAAAACCTTTCGCTATTGGCTATGGTTTCGAGCGTAGTGGACATTATTGATGTAGTAGCAACGAATGCGCTGGTACGTTGCATTCCGCAGGCGATTTAGTTCTGTCGATCCACTGGCCGGCACTACTTTAATTCCGTTGCAGGACTCCGCAATACGTACAAACCGATAAATTGAACATGCAGGATCGCGTTAAGTCGATTTCAGGATTAATGTTCTGTGCATCAGGAAAAGAGTTTTATTCACCTTGTAATTAAGTTTACAGTAACTATGGGACTTTACGACATTATAGATTTATAGCGTTATAAAACTTCGAGCATTGCTGTTCTGCGATAACGACAAATTGAAGTTTTCAGTCAACGGAATTGCTTCTTTATGGATAAAATAAATGGTACCACACTTCTTTTAAAATACATTCGAGTACGGAATCGAACACTTCTTCCTTCTTTTTATATACTATATAAATAAAATACAGTAATGACTATTATATGTTAGGAGTAGTACTCTGTATAGAATAACGTTTTCTATCTACTTTTCTTTAATCTAGCGTGAATGTCTTTCTTTCGCCATCCCGCCTTTATAACACTTACGTGCAAAAAAATCGACCCACCTCGTGCTGTTTGATTTGAAACAATATATTTCATCAAGTTTTACTAACAATACAAACAGTTCAAGATCTAAGCCTTAATAAATTCAAATCATTCATTAAACGTAAGTTGTGCCAGAAAGCCTTTTATATCGTTAAAGATTATATTGAGGACAAAAAGGCTTGGGATTGAGCTGCTTCCAATTTCTGCATTTTGAATGTTTTTTTTTTATATACACATTGACATTATTTTTTTTTTTTTTATAAACATTGACATTTGCTTACTTTGTAAAGTATTATTTATTTTATTTATTGTGAATGTGAAGACGATGTGGGTCATTTTATTAATTTTATATATTTTTTTTATTACTCTCTCTGTTCTGTTAGTTTTATTTCTTGATCTTTGTCTGGCAGTTTGAGTAACTTATGTGGCCTACCCAAATGTCCTTTCTTTGGTATTGTTCGTCGAATCGTTGAGCTCCTTAAGTTTTGAGTTGAGCTGCACGATTTCTGACAAATGCGTGCACTGACTGGACAGGTCCTCTCAATCTGTGTGGTTCTTTCCTCAAAAGACCATCTCAGACATCGATTTACATGGTCTTCATATAACCTGACCAAGATTATGTCTGGACTTTAAAAGAGACTGTGACCTCTGAGTTTGTTTCGGCCTTTCTTCTCAGAGTAGTCAGATAGGAAACGCCGACTGCATCTAGTTTTAAAAAAAACATGATTGACGTGTAAAAGTGTTTGTACAAACCTACTTACAAAATAAAATCATTTATCATTATCATTTATCAATAACCTAATTAGTCCAGAATCCCAGGAACCATTATTACCATTTATTAGCAATTTTTTTTTGTAAGTAGTTTAATTTTGATGAGACGCCCAACTTTGTCTCTTGTAGATAGCAGGGATAGAGGTCGATTTGACGATTCTCAAACATGTATTAATAACTGTGGGTTTTCTATTAAATCTTAAGAAAATAATTGACATTATTGAAAAAAATATTTGTCCTAGAAAATGTATGGTTTGATCAAAGAGTCCTCTTCCAATATGTATCAGTATCGAGGTCATCAAAAATGATTACTAACTAGCTGTGTTTTTTTCTGTTGCTTAGTTAATATTTATATAATTTAACAGCCACATTGTCCTACAGATTGCGTGGTATGTAATTTAGCTTGTTAATAATTAATGGTAAAAATGGTTCCTAGGATCCTGGACTATATTGTATACCAAAACCTTCCTGAAACTACGTAGATTATGTTAGTGAAACAATTATCAAAAAAGATTCGCATGAAAATCGCGAACTCCTTTTTCTCTTCCAAGTCTGATAAAAAATCAAGTCACGCATTTTTTCGGAGCAATAGTGAGTGATGAGGACATCTGAAGAATCGAGTCCATCTTTTCAAGAATATTGCTTTTATCAAAATATGTATATGTGCAAATCAACTGTACCTTACCTACTTTCACACGTTATTGGATTATATTCATTAAGATTTTTGAGATATCGTCTCACGGGGTGAGCCAATATTTTTGCACGCCGGTGTATTTCAGTTATCGAGTTTCCTTGCGGCTCTGTAACGACCATCTGCGAATACCTAATTAAGCAAACACTATCCACAATGGTGTACATCAATTATTATCACAGTTGAATTATCACTAATAGAATCAGGAGCCTAATCGAACATTGCGTATATATACAGTTTACTTCGCTCAAGTGGCTGTTGACCCCAAGTAGGCTGCGGTTCCAATTAATTATTACGTCTTTGGCGTAACCTTACAAGAGTACAAGTGACAATATTAATGCGACGTTATTGTGTAACAATGTAACGTGCATTTCGCGGTGATCGTGTCGTAGGCACGGTAGCCATCTTACACGTCTCGCAAGCCATATGATCTTGTTCGGGCCAACCCAACAAGCAATTACTCCAAGCCAGTATTAATTGAGTGACTGTTTATTATCGATGGCTTAATTTAATTACAGAACTAACATACTCCTTGTGTCAATATCTATGAGTTGGTCCCACAGCGGGAACATTAAACTAATCCATCCATAATATAGAGATACAAGATAATATCTTCTTGTAATCCACAATAAGACTGCCGACATAGATTCTTGTCGCAAATTGGGTTCGGATACACAATATAGTTAATGGTGGTTTTATTACTAAAGTTATAAATGGATCAGATCATAACTCACCAAAGCTTGATTAGTTTTGCCAGTAGGTATACATAGGTATTATATACCTGCTGGCAAACCTCATTTACGTTTTGGTAAAATAAATGGGCAGTCATTCGAATAGCAGACAAGTAAATAGTTAGCATACAAAGTGTGTTTAAACCTTAAGACACGAATGAATATACAACCTACACATCTTGCCGATTGCTATCAAGCTTTATAACAAAAATATTTTAGCATTTCCGTTTCCTTTCTAGTAAAAACTGCAGTTGGCTGTAAGCACAATCATTCCGCATTCAGCAAGATCGCTTTTCAGTCTCAAATAAGACTTCTTCAACCTCGCGCCTTGCTTGAACAAACTAGACGAGCGCAATTAACTAAAAAAGCACGACCAATTTCTTCATCCATGAAATGACAAGTTTCTGGATTTATCACAAGTGACTTGGATAGTCCTATAAGACATTTGAAAATAAGTAAAGAAACAAAAATGACAGACGAGTACGTACTGATGACGACGGATAACAAAGCGAGTGGGCGTGAGAGACAGCCGAGATTATCTCTGACAGTTGAAACGTTACGTTTCCTGACAGAAAACACCTCCAAGGCGTGTGCGCAAAGATCTGTTGCAACTAAATCTACTGACAAACCGTCTACGAACGCTTTCAAGCTAGAATTTGACCCGAGGTGGCGCAAACCTGTTTATAATCACATTATGATTTCACTTTGTCGTTTCGTCAGACTTGCGGTAACTTTGAAGACCTCTGAATCTCTCGTTTGTGTAATCTGAGGATTCACTCGCGCCATACCAATTAATTTTGCTCGTGGTTGTTGTAATTTATATTTAATTTAATTAAAGCTGATCTGAGCACTTGTACTGTCTTTAACAGAAGTACGTAGATACTTTCATTATTAATATTAATTTGATAAATCAATTCAGCCGTTCTCAAGTGATGCGCTTAATAACGAACAGCATTTTATTTGTAAGCATTCGTTTGTTGTGGGAGGAAGAATCGTATTTGATTTGTACAAATGGGAAAAAATCAAATAGGTTACATAAAAAACTTAGGAAATCCCAAGGCGAAAAATGAGTTTCGGAATAACTTTGGTAAAAAAGAAAACTCACACCAATCCCATTAGTTTTTTCGGAATGCAGATCAATCCTCATCCATCTCTAATATGTCCAGAACTGTCGCATCTTTTATTTATATCTTTCCGTGGTTTGTTTACTGAATATATTGCGCTCGATAATATAAATGTTACACTGACCCTACTAGGATGTGGCTGTGTTGGGAATTTATTTAAATTTGCCAATTTCTATACGTAGAATCGTACAATGAAAAGACGTGTAAAACATTTTCGACACTTTATTTATTTAAGCTAGATTATCAAAATCGTCGTACAAATATAATTCAACTTAAACTGCTTTGTGACTTTAAAATCTATATCAACATATCATAATTAACGACCAGTGCGGTGTAGAATTTTATAATTATCGGGTGTGTGCAGTCCGGTACGGCCGTACAGGTAACATCGCTAATTGGATCCCACGTCGTTATGACTTGATAGCTCCGTATATCACCCACTATACCGACAAATTGCACTCTTCTGACGTGACGTACTGACGAGATAAAATCGTAATTCGATTCGTCATCGCGAAATATAAACAGTAATTAGTCGAAATTGTATTGTCGAACCCTACCCGTCCCACCCTATTCGTTTAAATTGAGAATTATAGGGATGATGCATTCGATTAAATATGCCAATTGTACTGCAGTCGTGTTTTTAATCACGGCACTGCGTAGAATCTATACAACGTTCAATATATATATCTATACAACGTAGGTATAGTACCTATATTTGTTCCGCTATATTTTTTTTGGGTACGAACTTTTTGGGTTTGCACAGCAAGGTTCGTTAGATTTTCATGCACGTGCGTCCAAATGAATTATTCTGTTAAAAAAAACTTTTTCCTTTTATCATTAAATATATTTAAGGGGAAGAATGTGTTGCTTTTGATAAATTCGCTAGAAGGAACTTGAAACATAAATCATAATCGCCATTCCCTTTCTACAACTCTGACGTAACTTAAAATTAGTTTTAGTTACCAATTTCCGTCTCAAAAGTCAATTCCGTCGAATGATTTGAGTTTAAATTTACAAACTTTATACAATTTTACACAAAAGGATCAAGAGAATATCCGACAAGCAGCGAGTTTTAGAGAGGAGAGGAAAGCAATTTAAAGTGCAACCGTTCGGTTTACACAAGTTGATTGCAATCGGGGGAAGTCGCATCCCATAGAAAGAGTGATATGGAATGTCCTCCCGATAATCTCTGTGAACAAAGCCGCCAAATGGATAATCGATGGAGCCTTTCACGTATCGCTACTTTTAAATAATGAGGGGCGAGCCTTGCCCGGGAGAAAAATATGCCGGAGGATAAAAGAGATTAAAGTTATTTATCAGGGTTCACATGCTCCATAAGTATATCTACATTGTTATACCTACTTCTGTGACGTTAACACAAGAATTATTAGTAGAATCATGAATTGTGGTAAACTGTTGCCATAATTGTGTTCAAACGGTGCGTGTAATCAGGATTCTGTCCAAAACATAATAACCTCGAGGTTATAAGCAGTAAGAGAAACAGACAGAAATGATTAGCGAACTAATACAACGGATAATGTTGTTAGGTTTACATAATATATGAACTGAGTTTATACAGCATGTATCAGAAAGGTGAGGAAATATTTACCTAAGGGTGTGGTACAGTCCACAGCAAAAGTAGATGATCAAAATCAGAAATTCAATACTAATTAACGGAGTTCGCGTCAGAACTGTGGGGCGTCAAGTGATTTCTGTGTGGCGTTGGTGTGGCGTTGAGTGGTTTGAATCACTTCGACGCCACCCAGTTCTGACGCGAACTCCGTTCATTAGTATTGAATTTCTGATTTTGATCATCTACTTTTGCTGTTGACTGTACAGACCATCAAACTTACAATTTTCTCGATGGGATCAACATCGTAATCGTGAAAAAATAATCAGCCGTCTCATAAATTTGGGTCGAATAGGCATAAAAGTTTTGTATGGGACAATTGATTTTTTTTTTAATGTGTGACCTTTCTGATAGGTGCTGTATAAGTATACCTATCTATTAGGTACCTGGCGAGAGCAGTGGTGGCCCAGTGGTAACGGCCGCGACTTACGACTTATAGGTCGTAGGTTCGAACGCAGACAGGCGCTTTAAGGCTCCTTCAAACAGGCGCGACACGACACGCCACACGACACGCGACACAAAGGCACCGCAAGTCGCGCAACGAGCGGTGCCTTTACTTTGTGTAAATTAAATCATCACCGCTGTTCTCAAACTGGTGAAAGAAAACATCGTGAGTAAACCGGCATGTCCTAGAACCAAACATTTGAAGACATGTGACATCTACTAACTAACCCGCACTGGGCTCACTCCCTCACACCGAGAGGACGCCTACATATATCCCAGCAGGCCAACATCATCATCATTTCAGGCGAAAGGCGTCCACTGCTGGACATAGGCCTTCCGCAAGCACCTCCACTTCGATCGGTTCTGTGCTTCTCGCATCCAACGGGTTCCTGCGGCCTTCACAAGATCGTCGGTCCACCTTGTGGGAGGCCTTCCAACGCTACGTCTTCCGGTACGCGGTCACCACTCCAGAACCTTTCGGCCCCATCGGCCATCTGTTCTGCGAGCTATGTGCCCTGCCCACTGCCACTTAAGTTTGGCAATTCTTCGGGCTATATCGGTTACCTTGGTTCTCCTGCGGATCTCCTCATTCCTGATTCGATCACGCAGGGAAACTCCAAGCATAGCCCTCTCCATTGCCCTTTGGGTGACTTTTAGCCTTCTTATAAGGCCCATTGTGAGCGACCACGTTTCAGTGCCATAAGTCGTAACTGGCAACACGCACTGGTCAAAGACTTTCATCTTGAGACACTGCGGTATGTGGAACGAGAAGATATTGCGTAGCTTCCCGAACGCTGCTCAGTCGAGTCAGATTCGACGACGAGCAGGGCAACATTATAGGCCAATTATGTATCACCTGGTAACACGTTTACATGGTCAAATTATCTACCAATGCTGCGTTTCCAGTCTAATATTAGATAAAATTAAATTTCTAAAACGGACGGATATTAATAAATAAGTCGTAAAATCGTGAGGTCCCTTAATGGGCGTATAATTATGGTTCTTGGTTCGGAAACTTCTCAAGTGGCCGAGGAAATTTTCATTCGACTCTATCACAGGGGACTTAAAAGCTTCTTATGCGAGCTGAGCCTTTGTAATCTTGCTTAAAATTGAATGTAATTGTTATATTCAGAACTCGAAATACTTAAATATAAAAGAAAGTTCTTAACCCTCACTTATTTATGAATATTGCAGTTATAACCAGTGCGCACACTGTAATCAAGAATTCAGCATATGATGACCCCTAGCGTAGAAATTTTTCGTCGGTCAAAATTGAATAGCAGTGCGATTCTGTAACCACCTCACCGTGAAAACTTAGGTGAAGTGAGCGTGGAGTGAGCTGTCAGTGTCATTTATCAGGTTAAATAAAAAAACATAAATTTACAATCGTAATCGAGATTTTAATAATATTTTTTATGCTAATTATATTGATCATTTTATATACATTTCAAAGCTAGTATTTTAGTCGTCACGCTCGCGCCTCAGGCTATATAAGGACAAGTCTAGGAAAATTAAGAAAAAAAAATAACATTGAGATTCTAAGTTTCTGTTTTGCTATTTTATTTTAAAACTCCACAAAATAGTAATGTTTTGACAACTGAAATATATAAAATGATCAATGGAATTAGCAAAAAAAACATTATGAAAACCTCTATTATGATTGTAAACTTATGCTTGGTCAATCCCTAGTATCAGGTGAAATAACACTGACAGCTCACTCCACGCAAGCTTTCACGGACAGATTTACAGAATCGACATGCGGCTAATATAAATTTCTACGCCAGGGGGCACTAGAATCATATATGCTGAATTTGTGGTTACAGTTTGCGCACTGGTTAAAAAATACATACGTATTTCATTTGTTAGTAGGATGGGTCTTGGGAAACATCCCCTAAATTATTATAGACTAGACAAACAGTCGAGTAAGGGTGATTATAAAACAAATAGGCCCAATGAATCCTTTTTATCGTTTTAGTTCCGGGAATTACCTCCTTCAAGCTTAGTTGGGTTTAATTATTTGTTTTGAAAATAAATAGGACGCGGGCAGGAGATAAATGGGTGGAACGCCAATTATCCCTTAAATTTATTAGTAAAACAACTTTCGCAAACTTCCTTATTACCTTATAGAGGGCCTCTTAGTTGGAGCCTCTTTAAATAAATTACTCGGTGAAATAACTTCAGCGGTTAATGTCAGGTCGTGTGTCCATAGAGACATTGCTACCCATAACCACGGCTCCATCTTGTATACATTGTAAAACCCACTACACCTCCATTTCTCGGTAGGTATGGGTCATCAAAATACCTTTCCCTTTAGATATTGTATAAATCTTCTTACGAAAACTTACCGGGCCTACGTAAAGCAATGATTTATAAGTATTTACATGGACACAATGAGCGAGGACACAACCTTTCCTTTAAACTAAGTTATCGATTTTATATAATATAATATATATGAGTATAAAAAGGTTCCTTTTCTAGTGCCCGGAAGGCGCGAACAATGCGGTGACATAAAATAAAGCATCGTCACCACTCCACGCCGCGATATTGGTAAAAGGGCCTGAATCTATATGATAATAAGTCACGAACGATCGCACTCGGAACGGTCATAAATAAAATAATATGACTGACCCTCGAAAATCTTAACCAGATTATGAATAAATAAAAAATTCAAATTTCCAATTTCGCGGGGTGTTCTACTATCTCTTTCTGCTCTCAGAACGGTGAAGGAAAATATCATAAATCGCTGCTGAGACACAGGCAACCTCTCTTCGAGAGGGAGTGGGCAGTAATCTACCACGTGGGCCCAGTGCGGGTTGTTAGATGTCATGTCTTCGATTTTTTTGTTCTAGGACATACCGGTTTTCTCACGATGTGTTCCTTCACCGTTTCCAGAGCAGTGGTGATGAAATTATTTACACAAAGTAAAGGCCCTGCCTGGGTTAGAATCCACCATCGACGACACCACACCACGACCATCGGAAGATGGTAACGCCATACCCATACCGCAGCGGACCAATGGCGACGCGCCACGACACACGACGGCAGCAGGGGGATCGCTCGGGCTCCGCGGTGTGGAGCGCCGGGTGACTCGGTCACTTGCTTCGACGCGGCACCAACGATCGGTCAACATACGCATAACATTGTAACGGGTCCTAGAATTTTGTAGTCTTGTACACGTCAATTTAAATTTAAATTATCTAAATAAGTATTGGTTTGTTCTATAAAAATATTTTCATTTAGTCTCCCTAACACACCTAAGCATAGGCGTAAACAATGCAATTTCGTGGGACGGCTTTCTATTCGCAATAATCAAAACGTATCTATAACTCAGGACAAAGGAAGTGACATTACCAGTTTAGAGGTGTTTGGGGTTGTATAATCTTATCTCGCTCCGATACTGGGCCTAAACATGCGACTTAGTTCGCCTCCAACCCCGCCAGTGCTCCAACCGAGCAAATAATAGCCAGCTCTTAAACACAACCACTTTGTTAACCCTGACGTCCCTCCAATTTCTTACACTCTCTGCGCACGCAATCTCCTACTTAAGTACAGTCAACAAAAGAGATAAGGATGCAGGATCTTCGGATATAGCTAAAGTTTAGTAAGAAACCGACGGATGTTCTCGAATAAAATTTTATTTGATTAATAGAAAACAAAGCGCACATTTATCAAATTAAATTTCAGTCGACATTATCCATCGGTTTCTTACTAAAATTCAACTATATCCGACGATCCTGCATACTTATCTCTTTTGTTGTCGTACGTGTTTACCTACAATAAAGAAAATTAGAACACAGATAGAAAATTACATCGTCCTGCAAATACAGAGAATTACCGCTGAAGGGTCTTGGTAAAAATTAACAGACTCAAACGTTTAAATCGCAATTTATGCACCTCTTAATTTAACACGAACCTAAAAGATACCTCCACCACAAGAGTCTGAATAACGAGATTCCCGGGGTCTTTGTTTTATATTCAAACACAATTTCCTTAATTAGACGCGAAGTATCTCTTGAAAGAATAATGCGAGTTGCCCGAAGCAAGATAAGCTTGGGGCGGTGAGGAGTCGTGCTACAAGGGGAAGCAACATTTTAATAAATATCATGTAAGAGACTGCCATAACGGTAAAACTTCATAAAACTTCACTAAAATTGTTCATAGAACGTGAATCCTGTAGGACTAGGGACTATTATAGCATCGTATTTCAGCCTTGAATTCTGTCACCCATATTAGATACTAATTGCTCTCCGCGATTCCAACCACATAAGTCTCGATCCCGTGGGAATATCGGAATAAAAGTATCCTATGTCCTAATTCAGGTCATAGTCTACCCATGTGCCAAATTTCATCCAAACACATTCAGACTTCTTAGCGTGAAAGCGTAACAAACAAACACAAAAATGAAATCCTTTTTCTCCAGACAAAGCGAGACATAAGTCCCATAAGCAAGTTTTTATGTTAGACTAGCTGCGCGCCGCGGTTTCACCTGCATAAGTTTCGATCCCATGGGAATATCGGGATACAAAGCCTATATGTTAATCCAGGGTGTCAGCTACCTCCATACCAAATTTTATCAAAATTGGTCCAGCCGTTTGAGCGTGAAGAAGTAACAAACATGTAAACCCCCACACACTCAAACTTTCGCCTTTATAATATTAGTGTGATTATTCAGCTTGACGCATGCGTCACATGCGTGATTACCATACGAAGCATATGCCTCGCTCTGACTGGAGGCACCTCAAGGAGCGTTCGTGGTGACGAGTCCCGACAGTTGTCTAGCATGTTACACCACAAATCCTGACATCTGAACCTAAATGTAATTGGAGCTGTAGTTCAATAATAATTAGCGGTTGACAAAGGAACAATATACTCACTAGGGTATAACATTTTCATTTGATGAATCTTGTTTGATCACGAGTCGAAGGGCAAAATGTCAAGAATATCGGCCACAAGGTCTTAAGTTGACATCAGAATAATATCTCGCTTGTAGGTAGGCACTACAAACCTAAATCTTTGCTTCTAAAATAAAAGAAAACTTGAAGTTTATTAAGTTGTAAACTGACCGTAAATTAAGCGAAACATTTAGGTTAATAGCTGCTTAGCGCGAAATCCAAGGTACAAAATACTTTAGGTACTTTAGAAGTAAATGATGGCTGTAAATGTTTTCCCATTTTCCCCGTAGATTTTGAACGACACCCACACCTCTGCTTAACCCTTCGGGGAGTACTGGCGTGGTATTATGTGTGTTAATTTGAACGACTAAAAAGTACAGACACCAGCACATGAAGCTACTCGAAACTGTAAAATTTTCCTAATCAACTTTGAGCCTTATGGTTTAGCGATAAAGTTGAAAATCTATTAAAGAAATTTGACAGATTGTAGTAGCTTGATGTGCTGGAGTCTGAATCGACCTTATAGGCTATAGCATATCTAGATCGGAAACTAGGTAGGATCTTAATAACAAAGTGGCATATCGAAATGTTTTGTTACCGTCTACCTACATTAGTTGGGCATACCGAAGAGCTATATTCAGTGAAAATATTTTCGTTACTCAATTTGTGGTGAATTAAACAATAATACATACCACAAATTGCTCGTTATCGCTGATGTATGTCCCAATATTATGAAACTCTACATCACACAAATAAATAAACAAAATGAAAGCGATAGGTACCTACTGTTTTTATTTTTAGTAAGATTTTAAAAGGTTAGCTTCTGCTTTGTGAACACAGATAAAATCTAAAACTTTTACTTGTGGTTAGATTTTCGAAAAGTCAGCTGGTACCTGCTTTGTGAAAATTATACAAACGAATATCTTCACATCAAAGTAATAGAATACGAAAACCTCTTGAAAATAGAGTACCATTTAATTTTACCCTTGTGGAAAATGTTCTAGTTATATATCTTAGCATCACTGCGTGGGCGGACTATATAGGGTGGGTTTAATATTATTTGAATTACCTACTTATTACCATATTACTTAAATAAATAAAAGACAGATTGAATATTTATTTGTCTTCCAGTTTTTTGATCGGATTTAAGAGGTCTATGTTTGTACATATTTCCGTGCCCCTACCGCTCGTGTCGTATTTCTGCGACAGAGAACATGCATGATTTTTTCGTTCTATTTTACGATTGCTCCACCTTGTTTATTGTAGGTATTATTTTATCGATTAAGGTATTCAGCTGCATGCGGTTTGACTGGAAGCCGACCCCAACATGGTTGGGAAAAGGCTAGGCAGATGAGGATGATTATTATATCGATTTGTAGCCGCGCGCTAGGGGCACGGCAATTGATATTTAGCCAAGCGTTTAAAAGGTTAATTATGTATATATCGTATAAATGCGTACCTATAATAATATGATTAGTATCGATTTGTTTCAATTGATCGCCTTTATTAAATGCACATTATTGTGGGTCAACATTACCTATTTTCACACCTATTTTCACTTTTTTATTTTGCGTTTCACCTTTTATTCTTTCTTTCTTTAAACTTAGAAGAAAATTAAGGTTTCATTCGAAATAGGTTCTCGCCCAACCTAGATTTATTCTAGTCTGTCTGGGACCGTTTTCTAATGAAAATGTCCTACAATTTAAAGTTGAACAAAGCTCAAGAGGTTCTGTCGCTGTAACGAGTGGAGCTTAAGATGTTAACTCCACAAAGTAATGACAGATTACTTTGTCCTTTAGTTGCAGTTGTTTCATGATAATTTCTAAAGCGTATGTGTATGACAAGTTTATTTATTTATTAAAATTTTATGCACAAGTTAAAAAATACGGTACACAGGCGGACTTAATGCCTGAGGCATTTTCTACCAGTCAACCTTAGGGTGATGCAGAGACAAAACATGACAGGTGCAACATACGGGTTAAATAGCTCGGAAACGACAAGAATAAATACTTAGTAATACATAGGTATATATAAACAAAATGAACTGTCAGGAGAAATAACGGTAGAGGAGAAAACGAATCTAGCAAATCAGCGCTGGGATGTTTCGGCCAACTGCTGACGGCTGTGTTCACGTGCCTTCACTTTAAAAGAAAACAAGTTACATTAATTCTTTAGTAAACATGGAAAATTAAACATTCATGCATTTTCATTCAGCCTGTAAGCGCATACTGCTTGGCGTAGGCGGCCCTTTATACCGACTGGTCCTAAGGGGATTACAGGTATTGCTACAACTACAGCGCCCATACAAAGGCCCGTTGTCAGTTCCTTGTAACGCATACCTACACTACGACCACAACGATTAATAGAGGGAGTCGCACCACGTCCGCTACGCGTTACGTCCGTTTATGGCCCTATTGTATTCTCGAAGATGCATTTTTTCTCGGATCAGTTGCGTTACAGCCGTTCTACCTAAAGTACACGCTACGCTAAAAGTGCTTGTAATTAGAAAAATCTCACAATACTTAATATTTTGTGAAGCATCGTACTAGGCAAGCAGACTTATCAGGAGATGCTTTTTGTCGCCCACACACACACATTAGAGGATCCACTTTCGTTATACGAAAGTAATATTATTTTCAAATAACACTATGCGTTTTGTCTGTACTGGACTGACGGACGCAGACCGACTAATCGTAAAATATGAAGGTCAACAGCTGTAGTGCGATCGATTTGAAAAAAATGAATCTTCCAAATACAATAGAGTCATAAACGGACGCTACTCGTAGCGGACGTGGTGCGGCTTCGTCGATTAATATGAACGTAAAGCCGACGACCCACCAAATAAAAAGTGAACCACCATTTGCCTTTAAGTAAAGACTTAATTTCAATAACTCAATTCTTGTATCTACAGCATATATCAAAAAACTGTAGTCATATTTTTAAGGGTCTAGTACAGACCATCAAACTGAACCTGTCTTTGGCGATTGTAAGATCGCCATACCCTTTTGTAGGACAATCCTACCTTATCTATTTTACTTTATTTAAATTGTGTGGACCATAAAGTTATAAGGATATATAAATATAGGTATGAAATAAATATACAAAACTTGGCTTTAAAAGATTATATTTTTTAAGTATATTATAAAACAAAAAAACATTCAAAATCACAACAGCAACCAATGGTGCTTAAAATTAATAATAACACATAGTACTTACATTTAAGTTCAGACTCAGAGGTGTGCACTCTACAATCACTCGAACTCAACTGCTCGTTTGCTTGTGCAACACCCGTTTTTATACGCCTACTCAGTTGCGGGGATTATGAATCACACAAGACGTGCGTTTGCAGTTGCAGGCGCACGTTTCGTTTTACGGTGAGCACAAACACACTAGGTTTTTACATTTATTCATTTAGCATTTTATATTTATTTATACATCTATATTGTCTACCTTACTATTAAATTGTACATTCTGACAGTCGGCCATCCTATGCTAAGCATGACCTCGTGCTTATACAATAACATAACAAATTATAAAATTACTCATATTTATTAATTAATTAGGAATACAATTGAACCATTACGTTTGTAATCACACGTTATATTGAAACAAAACTTCTTTACAAAACAGTGTACGGTGGGACTCTTTCATCCTCTACAAAATGGCACCATGGTTAACAATACATTTTATGGGACCCTTCCGTCCAATACAATATTATGACACCTTTGTCAATAATCCGTTTAATACATTATGACACCTTTGTCAATAATACATTTCATGGGACCCTTCCGTCCAATACAATATGACACCTTTGCCAATAATACATTCTATAGGACCCTTCCGTCCAATACAATATGACACCTTTGCCAATAATACATTCTATAGGACCCTTCCGTCCAATATAATATGACACCTTTGTCAATAATTCATTTTATAGGAATACAATTAACAATATTTATGATGGGACCCTTTAGTCCTTAATAATATGACACCTTTGTCAACATAAATAATTTCACATGTAAGAAATATACTTATTAAGATACATAACATATAAATTAAAGACCCTTCTGTCTTTAAAAATAATAAGACTTTTTAGTCTCTTTTAGTTTATTATTATTATGTATATATATTTTTTTTTTTTTTGTAAATAGAAATACTTGTTTGTTAATCAGACTCGTTGGATAAATCATTGTCACTATCATGTGGCCTATTAAAATTCAGCCACGGTTTTAGTTTATCGACCGCGACTATCGTGGAATAACCTCTACCACCCTTTTTTGTGAGAGGTGTATCTTCGACATGATATCGGTCGTGATCCAATACTTTTGTAATTCTGTATGGACCTTGAAATTTAGGTATTAACTTTTTACTGTGCCCTGTAGAAGGTACCTGACGCTCAACACGTACTAAATCCCCTTCCTGATATTTTACCGGGGCACAACGTTTCTTATCAAAGTAAGATTTATCTTTGTCCTGACTGGTAGCTATATGCTCACTAATTTCGTCACGAATTTCTATTATATTTTGTTCATTAGTCTTAGTAATATCACCCTCTAGTTCGGAAATAATTTTATTCTCACTACTTCCCGTTAACCGTTTGCCAAATAAAGCTTCCGCAGGGGTCCGATTAATACCCTTGTTTAACGTATTATTTATTCCCCATTGTATCTCAGGCAAGTGATCGTCCCATTTATTTTCAGCCACACCAATAGTTTTTGCTGTTAATGAATCTACAATTGTCTTATTATATCTTTCTACCTGCCCATTCGCTCTGGGGGTAGCAACAGCATTAAGTACATGTTTGATTCCCTTTTCTTTAATAAATGCTTTAAAACTGTCACTTGTAAATGAGGATCCCCTATCGGAAATTATTCTTCTAGGAACCCCAAAGATGCCAAAATACTGTTTAAGTACTTTAATGGACGTACTAGTTTTAGTATTTCTTACTGCTTTCAAATAAATATATTTGGTAAAGGCATCTATTAAAACCAAAATATACATATTGCCTTTACTACTTCGCACAAAGGGACCTGTATGATCAATGTGTATTGTGTCAAAAGGAGCTGCTATTTTTGGTATTGGGTTAAGATAACCAGGTTTTTTCCCACCGGATGATTTTGCATATGCGCATTCCAGGCATGAATCTACGTATTTTTTTATGAAACGTCGCATTTTATTAAACCAGTAATTGGATTTAATTTTATCTAAAGTTTTTTCAAAACCAAAATGACCTATATCATCATGGTTTTGCTTTACAATTTGCCAACGCACTCCTTTTGGCACAACCCATCGATCCCCATCAGCAGTTATTCGAAACAATTTGTCATTTTTTAGTTTGAAACTAGTTTTTATATCGACTAAGTCATCAAATTTTGGATCTTTAAGAATGCCTATTATTCTTTGTATATCATCATCGGCATTTTGCACAGTAGCCAACCATGTAGACTCTGACACCGCGAAAACTCCGGTTTCCGAACTTGATACCGGATTCCTACTGAGCGCATCAACGTGGGACATGGATGAGCCTGGTCTATAATCAATTGAAAAATTGTACTCTTGCATCTGTTCCCACCATCGCGCGACACGAGGAAGCATATCTCTTTTTTGGAACGTTGCTTTTAACGAGTTGCAATCTGTGATTATTTTAAAAGATAAACCAACTAAGTAAACCCGAAATTTTTGAAGAGCGGATACAACTGCTAATGTTTCCAAGTCATACGATGAGTAATTCTGTTCTTCGGGGGTCGTTTGTCTACTGAAATAAGCAATTGGTCTGAGAACTAAATTTTCATCTCTTTGTAAAAGAATTCCAGCTATGCCTATTTTGCAAGCATCGATATGTAATTCTGTTAAAGCGTTAGGATTGTATAATGCCAAAATAGGTTTTTGAGATAATTCCTTTTGCAAAACTTTAAATGCTGTGTCTTGGTCTGGTCCCCATTGCCATGGAATATTCTTTTTTAACAAATGGGTGAGTGGTTTTGCCAAAATAGAAAACTTGGGGACAAACCTCCTAAAAAAGCTAGCCAGTCCTAGAAACTGACGGACGTTATGCTGGTTTTGTGGTACAGGAAAACGTTCAACAGCTTCAATTTTTTTTTTTAACCTGGTCGAATACCTTTTTCCGATACCTCAAACCCTAAGTAATCTACTGCGCGTTTAAAGAAATAACACTTAGATGGTTTAAGAGAAAGTCCAGCGTTTTTAAATAAATCTAGTACAGACTGCAACCTTTCCATACCTTCAGAAAAAGTTTTACTGGGTATAATTACGTCGTCTAAGTATGCCAAAGCTTCCCCATGTCGAGCATTCCCTAATATCTGATTCATTAACCGCTGAAACGTTGCTGGCGCATTAGCCAGACCAAATGGCATGCGATTGAACTCGTAATGCCCATCAGGTGTGACGAATGCAGTTTTATGTTTATCAGTTTCAGCAATAGGCACCTGATAATATCCGGATGCCAGATCTAATGTGGTAAACAACGTATTCCCTGATAAAATATCCAATTGATCGTCAATGAGAGGCATTGGATAATTTTCTTTAATAGTTTTTTTGTTGAGCGCTCGATAGTCAATACAAAGTCGGAATTCACCGGTTTTCTTTCTAACGAGGACTATGGGACTCGCATAAGCTGAAGTAGAGGGGCGTATGATATTATTATCTAACAACTCCTTGATCATTCCTCTAACTACTTCTTTTTCTGGAATTGCCAGTCTATAGGGCCTATAAACTACCGGTTGATCATAACATAAGTCTATTTTCATGTTACCGACCGACGTACTACCCAATTCCGTTAAATCCAGAGCAAAACATTCTCGATAATCATTTAGTAATGACAATAGTTTTTCTTTATCTTCAGCAAATAGATCATCAGCAATATTTAATTGGGCTTCTGTTAAGGTTGAAGGCACACGAGCTGTACAGTTTATGACATTTAAAACGTGACATACTTCCTCTTCGTGGGCTACTAGGCCTCGCGCTATGAAAAAGTCAGCGTCAAAGCTGAATCTCAAAGTGGGAGCACAAGTAATAACTATAAGTCCGAGGCCATTCCGAACATAATACATACCAGACAGAACTGAGTATTTGACGTGTTCTTTATATCGTACACTCCCTTCTACGAATACTTCTCCTTCAAAACTAGGGTCGTTACTATATACCTCGACAATAGTAAGTCCGGACACTTCAGTTTTGTTTTTACAAAATAATTTAAGTTTGTGGTTATAGCTTTCAAGAATGCCCAGGCTTGATATATCTAAACAATCGCTTGTTTTCTTTATTATTATGTGCGACTGTTCTGTAAACGTTTGACCAATCATAAGCGGAAAAGGCATGACGTTATCGGGGACTATGAGTAGGTCTACATTGGCGGCAGCACTGTCTATGATAATATGAGCGTTAAATTTACCGATGACACTGACTATTGAATTACCGAAACCCCTCAGGATCGGCAAGTCCTTGGTGTCAAATTCATTACTGATCTTTCGAAACTCAGAATCTTTAATCATGGAGCATTCGCTACCTAAATCAATGAAGGCCTGCACAGAGACCCCATTGACAACAGCCTGCTTAAAATATTTTTGATTAGGCTTCAACAAAACAGAGTCATCGATTGATAAGCCTACTTCATTACTAGCAACTCTTAAAACGGTTTTATCTGGGGCTGGAATTTTAGAGTAGCATTGTTCGGTTTCATGGCCGATTTTACTGCATTTACCGCATTTCTTAATTGGACGCTGACACTGAGCAACGAAATGACCTTCTTGTTTACAATTTAAGCAACGAGTTTGCTTGCTATTCCCAGAAGTTCGAGACTGTGTGTCACCGTTTTTATTCAAGGGACCTTTAACGTTTTTACGGTCATTTAGCGGCTTTATATTTCTCACGTTACGTAAATACGATAATAATTTATCTGGGTCTGAAAACTTAACAGCTTCGGCGCCCAACCTCACAGATCGATCGTCAATGCCGTGCAAAACGCATTCTACAGCGCGAGTGCCTTCTATACCACATCGATTTATTAAACCAATTTTTTCATAGAAGTATTCTTCTAACGAATCGTTAAATCGGGCCCTTTTAGCCAACATGTCACTGAGCATTTGCCCATAATTTTCCTCCGGAGGGAATGCAGACAGAAGCTTCTGTTGCCATTCGTTCCAGGAATAAAGGACAGACGAAAGACCCTCGTACCACCTCTTGGCAACGCCTCTTAACTTGGGTAAGGCAAAGTGTACAATTTGTTTTTCAGTCAAACTATAAATGAGTGCACATTCGTTTACTTTTTGTAGCCACATGGTCATCGTCTGTTCTTTCCTGCCTGGATCAAATTCTGGTATAGTGTTTTGCATAGACCCTAGTTTATCCAACGAATCAGTATGATTTAAGGTTTTTATCATTTGAAAAATCTGAGCAATATCGTCAATTTTATAAGAATGTGCAGCTGACTCACCCGGTTTCCGGATCTGTTCTTCACCAAGGTAGCGGAGTGGCTGATGAGCTCCTAAAGGCTGGTCCTGTGTGCCAGAAGGCCATCGGTCACTTCGGCTGCAAGACTGCCCACCACGCTGAAGACTGCGTGACCTCCCGTCACCTCGGCTGCACATCAAACGCCTGTCGCGTTGGCTCCGTGGTGACTGCTCATCGCGTCGACTGTGGGATGGCTGTCTATCGCGTCTACTGCGCGGTGACTGCCCATCGCGTGAACTGCGCGGCGACTGCCCATTGTGTCGACTGCGCGGCGGCTGCCCATCGCGTCGACTGTGCGGCGACTGCCCATCGCGTCGAATGTGCGGCGTCTGCCCATCACGCTGATTGCACTGCGACTGTCCATCGCGCCAACTGAGTGGCGAGCGCTCATCGCGTCGACTGCATGGCGAGCGCCCATTGCGTCGACTGCATGGCGAGCGCCCATCGCGTCGACTGCGTGGCGAGCGCCCATCGCGTCGACTGCGTGGCGAGCGCCCATCGCGTTGACTGCGTGGCGAGCGCCCATCGCGTCGACTGCGTGGCGAGCTTCCATCGCGTCGACTGTGTGGCGAGCGCCCATCGCGTCGACCGCATGGCGAGCGCCCATCACGTCGACTGCGTGGCGATTGCCCGTCACTTTGGCGACTAGGCAATCGCTCATTACGAAGGCTGCGAGACAACCAATCATCGTATCGGCTGTGAGGCGATTGCAACTCACGACTTTTCAGATGCTCTATGCGTTCCCTGCGTGTCCTCATTGACAATATAGGACTTGGAGAGCGACGTACGGGGCTGCGTGATCGATGTACATCAGATCGGCCCGCAGAGTGCCGCGAGGGTATTTGCCCCGCAGCAGTACCAGTACATTCTTCCATTTTTATCTGGAATTAAAAAAAAAATAACGAAAGCAAACTACGCAGGTTTAGCCGTTACACAATTTAAAAAAAGGAAGAAAAAAAAAATGTTTTCAATTATTTATTTAAACATATTTCAAATTCGAATCCCGCTTCTGATAATGTAAGATCGCCATACCCTTTTGTAGGACAATCCTACCTTATCTATTTTACTTTATTTAAATTGTGTGGACCATAAAGTTATAAGGATATATAAATATAGGTATGAAATAAATATACAAAACTTGGCTTTAAAAGATTATATTTTTTAAGTATATTATAAAACAAAAAAACATTCAAAATCACAACAGCAACCAATGGTGCTTAAAATTAATAATAACACATAGTACTTACATTTAAGTTCAGACTCAGAGGTGTGCACTCTACAATCACTCGAACTCAACTGCTCGTTTGCTTGTGCAACACCCGTTTTTATACGCCTACTCAGTTGCGGGGATTATGAATCACACAAGACGTGCGTTTGCAGTTGCAGGCGCACGTTTCGTTTTACGGTGAGCACAAACACACTAGGTTTTTACATTTATTCATTTAGCATTTTATATTTATTTATACATCTATATTGTCTACCTTACTATTAAATTGTACATTCTGACACGATTATGATGTTAGTCCCATGGAGAAAGTTGCTCAGTTCAGGACTGTACCACACCTTTTTTTATGGCATGCTGTATAAATTCATATTCACCCATAAGCACCTATCAAACTAAAATACCTCTTTATTTATCTCGATTCCTGAGCTACATCACAGTAGCATACATTGGTAATTTTTCTGACATTAATCTACGTTCGTAAACGTATAGTAACTACTCAACCGGGACATTCCAGACACTCGTGATGGATGTGAAACGAATAGGCTCTTGACTACTCATCGCTCTATCAAAATAATCTCAAGGGAGGCTGTGCAATAGCCTAGAAATATTGCTGAACAGTCAACCGTTACATATCTCGCTGATGTCCTTATTTTTTTGTAGCTAGAACTTGCGTACGTACATACGTACGTTGCCTCCAGTGGGTCAATATCGAATACTAAGTAAGTAATCGAATTTTCCTTTTCAATTTGATGTCTTCTTTACAACCTATAACATAGGGGGCTTGTGGCTAAGTAATAACAGCCACACGGGTCAATCGATCAGGTTAAGCTACGCTTGCCGCGATTGCACCGTGGATGGGGTCTCGGAAAGCACGTTAAGCCGTTTGTCTCGGCTGTTTCACGTGTTCGCGTATCTTTGAGGCTAGGCGTATGCTGGGACGCAGGCGACACAGGTTCGCGCAGCGCAGGCCAGAGCAGATTTTGTAATGCATTAAAGTACCAGTGCTGCGTACGTTGCGGCGCAGGCACGTGCGACGCAGACATGTGTTTGCCCTGCTCTGCGCCTCCTTGTAGTGCCGGCACAGATTCCTGCGCGACTCGAACACGTCTATTCTTTGTACCAGCTAGAACGCGAATGCGTGAGTATGTAACTGCGTCACAGCGTACGCTCGCGGACTATGTCTGTCTCGCCTGCCCTGCGCTGCTAAATCTTTACTGTGCTGCGCTGCGTCACCTGCGTCCCAGCATACGTCTAGCCTGACAGTCGTAACGGTGCGCGGTGCGTCAGAAGCCTGAAAGACTGACAATCATTCTTACCAAGGGGTATCGTATTATCCTAGTAACTGGGCTGTATGGGTCAGATAGGCAGTCGCTCCATGTAAAATACTTGTATTTAGCTGCATACGGTAACACTGGAATCCGACCCCAAGATTAGGAAAAGGCTAGGAAGATCATGTCTTCTTTAAAACCTGTAACAATATTTTCGCTGTTGCTTCCAGTTTAGTAGGAAGTAGAAAAATAAAGCGCTGCACGTTTCTTTCAAACACATAAAACATCTGCAGTGATGTGTTAGATAAATAACTGGGTATGTGAACAGCACTTGAACATCGTGCGACATGAGGTTAAAAATTGCAAGTAGCGACTCAACAAGTAGCGACAGATGCTAGCGTTACTACTGCAAACATCCACACATAGGTACATATGTATCTGCTAACCTTTACTTTATAACCCACACACGAACCACAACTTACAGAAAACTACGGTTAACTGACCAACCGCTAATCAGCCGACGATACTGAAATAAAGTTATATTTTCACTCCATGTAACAAAGTATTATAGTAGTATAGTAGTATAGTCGGCAGCCGGCAGCGTCTGTCACGCGCTGATAAACATTTAACGTTTAGTTGAATCTTATAACAGACTGTCGAGTGACGAGGCGTCAATGCATGACGAAGGCCCTTTGACGCGAGATCAGCCCTGACACAGGAGGGCTGCCGCTTAATCGATCGGAGTGCCGGCCATAAAATCATGGATTAAGGGCTACTAACTTTGCATAGTCTCGTTAAATGGGGTTTACCGAATAAATAGGACAACGCTGGGATAAAGTTTGAGTAAACAAACGAGAGGTTCGAGCTGTAATTGCCGACGCTACCCGTTGACACTTTCATTATAATAACATATTAACGACGCCTAAGGCATCGTTCTAATAGAACGCGAATGCGTGATCATCGCGCGAGTAACGGTGCCTCCTGTATATGGCGATTTCGCGCGATAGCAAAAACTGGGTGTCCTAATAGAACGCAAATACGTGGTCATCACGCCAGTTTACGACGTGTGCGACCATGGAGTACCTAGTTTGGCACTGGCACGGTCGGTAGGTACCAACAACCATAGACGTCAGAGACGCTCAATTTTTGCTGTCGGGAAATATTTGGATGACCATTTTATAGATTTTCAAACATTTGAGTCGCGTGACTGCGTCGTGCGATTGTCAGTTAGGACACCTATTCGAGTTCAATATGTTTGATCGCGAGTTCCTACGAACTAAGTTCACGCAAACACATTTTCAAACATGTGAGTCGCGCGACCGCGTCATGCAATAGTAAAATTCGCGAGAACCTACGATGATCGCGCATTCGCGTTCTATTAGGACGATGCCTAAGAGGCTTAATAAAAGTCCCGAACTCTCACATTACCAGGTATAAAACGTAAGGCTTATACTGAACTACGGACGCTAAAACTATGAAACTAACAATTTCTTCAATTTACTGTCGAACTTGGCTCGAGTTTGTACAGTACAATACCGAATTCTCAGTTTGGGAACATTGTTATATACGATACAACGTTAGGCTTATATGCCGGGCACGCGAGGTCCCTGTGTTTCATCGACGCAATATAATGTCCGAAGTTGAAATATTTCGTGTGATTAATTGTTGGCCTCCACTCCACACCGCACTAAATGGAAAAAGTTTCAACGATCGCGATCGTATCAACTTTAATACATTAAAGTGTTAAATGTCGACCACGAAAAATTGACATTCGACCATTTCATCTACAGTTCACCGACTGAATAGGTTTTGATGGCTTAACCATTATTTTAAGTACATAATGGATAGCTAAAGTAGGCACGTTGAAGCTAGATGTTTTAATCATTGACGTCACGAACCGAGAACAAATTCTTTACTGTTCAGTGTAACGTAACGGTGAAATCGTTCCAACATTTTCCTTGAACGGCAAAATATTGGAGCACGGGATGTTTCTAAACCGCATTAGCGCGAGTTCAGTAGCTCCTGTTTCCTAATGCACGTGGTAACGCAATCAGTGGCGCCGACACCTCACGGTGTGGGCCGGGGCTCGCCATGCATACTGATGCTCCATGTATCCGCCGAACACTACCAGCTAATTTAACTCCACAATTTCCCTAATGAGAACCCCGAATGCCGTCTACACACAGTTTGCTGGCAACCCACCTTTGTGGGCACTACAAATTCGCTAACTACTTATCAATAAAATGAAATTCAATATTATGTTTCAATTTGAAGAGCGTTTAATTTTGAAGCCAATTATGCATCGAAAATATTATGTTGTTAAATTATGGTTGCTGAAACGTGAGTTTTAATTAACATTTTACTAAATTAATTTGTTTATAAAATGAATAAAACAAAGTTGGACAGCAACGCTTTTCTATGAAAATATAGGAGGACGACCTTTTATTTTTGTATATGTAGGGCCATTATAGAATGTTATTAGATCGCCGTTAAATATACTCCATAATAAAGACTAATCGGTCCTTAACAAATAATTGGAATAAAAGCGAGGGTTGCCCAACACCTGCTGCCCGCTAATTCGTGTTTCCGCAAAATAATTTCGTGTTGATTTTACCTCGCAAATCTCTTGGGAATAAGTAATAACGGGAACACAAATGCCATTACAACCCTTTCACCTAACAAAGAGGCTAACAACCTTGTAACTCATCTGATTGTGTTGTTTACACTTAATTCACAATTCCTCGTCCGTTCACATAGAGTAGTTTAATACGGAAGCCAATTTAATAAATATTAAATGAGCTGGCGCGCTGTTAAAATTCTTGCAGGCTTTCAAAAGTTTTTTATTGCATGCATGCGAAGCGCACACCGAGTACTTTATTATTTTGAACGTTCACGATGTACGACGTAAAACCCACTAATATTTACAGGTGGGAACAGCTTAACGCTTTCATAATTTTATACCTATAGGCGCTTGAGCACGATAAAGGTAAATTGACTGCCAACCTGCTTGATAGCAGACATCCATCCTCCACTGTATAATCCATTTACGCCACTTGGAAATTTTGATTCATCGTTGTCTTAAACGAAATTCACTTTTCATTAATTATAATTTTAATTAGCACTTCAGTTGCAATATTTCTAGTAATATCAATTAGTTTATTAAATTGGCACTTACGAGTATGATTCAAAACACTGAAGTGATGGCGCAATTGCCACATAATTACATAACAAATTAATTAAATGTATCGCCAAGGACTGTTTTTTTTTATTCCGAGTGAAAACTCGTTACGTCAGTTAACTGGGAACTCCTCCATTTGAATTATACTTGAACTTAAGCCTTATTAACAATGGAACATCGAATTTGACAGTTGAATGCGAAGTGTCGCGGCAAGACAAATGGTCGTGGCGCGGAGGATCGATGCTTACGGATAAGGGCTTGTGCACCTACATTAAACTTCAGGTAAAATGTTACCCGTTTTAATAGCTTTATAATAAAGTTGTTATGATACAGAACTGTTCAGAGACCCTCACAAAATATTATTAAACACTCAAACAAATATTTTGTTACTACAGCACATTCAAGCGATTTCATTAAGACTTACTGTATAAAGTTTTTAAAAGAGTTAAAGATAAAACAGTAACTCTTAGTGATTGAACATACTATTTATTGAAAAAAAAAAACAACAACAAAAAAAAAAGGAAAACCACCATCACTCTAATGTAAATATAAGTAAATTTCAATGGTTTGAACGATATCGCCAAATGAATAATACAGTTGATTTTGTGACCTTTTAGCTACTTAAAACGTTAAAACTTTACTGTCATGACGTTAACATTTTGCCCCAAGCTCTAAGTGTTTTCGGATCAGTAAAAAATACTGTTTTGAACGTTAGACTCATATTGAACTGTTTAAAGCAGTTCAGCTTAATGTTTTTTCATTTTTATTTACTGCTTATTTATTTCAGTGATAAGTAACGATCTTTGTTGATGATGCCGGTCATACCTAGCCGGAACTCCTTATATATAGCGCATATATCTAGATATTTGTTGCTCGTGGCTAATTCTGGATGATGAGAGATGACATCTACCTGTCATGGCTTCCATGCAGCTTTGTTGTCGAGAGAACATACAAGGCTTTACTGTGCCATTGGCTTAACTACGACGGAGGTAAGTAAGCGTAATGTATGTGCGCAAGCAGCAGGCGATGATAAATGTAAGCAGTCCATTGCGCAAACGACGTTATTATGTAATAAATGCGACACTCTCAATATTGTATTTTCTTTCTTAAACCGCGGTAAACACCCCTTTCCCGCAACCCAAAATATAAATGGGTGCTTGATGATATTTCAAAACTCATTACGATAAATTTCGTTGCTTCAGACATCTTGCGCTGTTGTTCCCATTTAGCTATTTTCAGACCAGCAGACGTTTTGTATCACATAATTATGTTACTTCGTTCATTTACGCTTATGACCCCTTAATAGAGTGCTTTCGTAAGTTATCTTTACATACATTTTTAGTTTAGTGATGCTTGTTAGGAGTCCCTAGGTTCCCTCGGCACCAGAGATAGTAAAGCGGCGCACACAAGTAGATAAAACTAACTACGTACAGGTGTGAGCTCGAGATGTGTTCCACACTAAGAGTTACCCGCACATGTACAGGTGAAGGAGGTTACCCCACTCTAATGTAAAGTACACAAACTAGAGTAGGTTATACAAATATGCGCAAGGGATAAAATTTCCCAGGTTGTGTGTTCTACTGTGTAAGGGAAAAATGAAACGGTTAATTCGTGCTTTAGGAAAAATATTTGATCGTTAGAAATGGTAAATATTGACGGGTTCCTAATTGGAAAGCAATAATGATTCACTTCGAGTTCGCGCGTTATCGTTGGTCTATTATTTTACCATATTACCGTCACGTTTAACGAACCGACTAAAAAGGTTTTATGTAAAGAGATGTTTCTCGAAACATTATTGATCAGACCAGCTCCTAATTGCGTAACACATTTTCAGTCTCCATCTGAATAATTTTGAAGGAAATTTGTCTGCTCAACAATGTAAATAACGCAATAAATGTAAACTGTCAAAATGAAAGTCATTCTTACTTTTTTAGCAAAATGACAATAGAATGGTGATCGTGTTGGAATGACGAATTTTTAAAAATAGCAGACTAGGGCCCCTGATAGTTTGTTACGCAATTACATTGCGGGTCGTGTTCTTTGTTGATGAAAACAACAGAATGCAGCTCAGGTACCAGGTGTTGGTACACAAGTGACTCGTAAGCGAGTGAAACAGCTCAGCGATACGGTTGGAAAACAAAGGTAAATGCTGCATGCGTCCACTCTAAAAACAAGGTAAATGGCGTCGGATCCATTTTGTATGAGCTGTCTCAGCACATCTCAAGAGGGCATCCGGATTTAGCAATAATATATATCACGTACGCTTTCATGAAAATTGAAATATGCGTTCCGAATGTTAGGCGAATACAAATATTTGTGTATAAATGTTTAATTACTGAAATTGTTCCCAGTATCCATATCATCTGAAACAATGTTTTGTTTTGTGGTTGTTTGTTTAATCGCATGAGAATCGCTCAGTCGCTTTTGTTAATAACTTTGCTCGAAGTTTGTCAAAATACGCGTAGGTAGTAGTAGGTAGCGCGCGCTAATATGTTCGCGGTTCACCCAAGTGTGTTGGAATCTTTATTTAATTAAATTATGTTACAGATGTTAATTTCGGTGTTACTTTTAAGAAAGTCAGCTTAATATTATGGAAAGCTTCTCATAATAGGTAGGTACAGTTTTAATGAACTAAGTACTTACATGACACCGGAGTCTAAGTACCAACATTATAGAACATAATTTCCTACTTCACATACAACGTACGTATAATATCAGAAGGATAATTCTCGTAATTAAAAAACATTCAAAATCTAATCGCAGTCTCATTTCGGCGACAAACAAAAATGTCAAAATCTTGTCAAAAATGCAGGAAAATTAGAGTCATTTTTAGGGTAAGACTTCGCTGTCTGTCCGTCTGTCCGTCTGTCTGTCCCCAGGCTGTATCTCAAGAACCGCGATAGCTAGACAGTTGAAATTTTCACAAAGTATGTATTTTTGTCGCCGCTATAACAACAATTACTAAAAACAAAATAAAATTAATATTTAAGGTGGCTCCCATACAACAAACGCGATTTTTTTGCCCTTTTTTGATCGATATCAAAAATGGCAACAGGTAGGCACTTGAAATATTCACAAAATACTCAGTTGTATTTTAACTTTAATAATAAATAATAAAATTAAAATAAAATAAATATTTAAGGGAGGCTCCCATACAACAAACATGTTTTTTTCGGTGTTTTTGCCTTGTGGTACGGAACCCTTCGTGTGCGAGTCCGACTCGCACTTGGCCAGTTTTTTACAAATTGAGACTGAGATCAGACTGTGAACATTCTTAAAATTACGAGAATTGCCCCTCAGGCGTTTGCATGAACATAGCTACAGAATGTGTCATAAATAATAATGGCTGGTCCTCATGTCCTGACAATGTGTGAGAGATGGTCCTCACAAGGACGGCCTAGCTCCGGCATCCCTTTGAGTCCAGCAAGTGTCTTTGTCACGAGTTTGCCACTTAACATCACACACCCTGTCCGTTTGTAGTCTGTGTAGTGCCGGACTTAAAGAATACCACCACCCCTTACTTCCCGTGGGTGTCGTAAAAGGCGACTAAGGATCGTACCGGAGAATGGGCAGCAGCGCTCTCTATGTATTCCACCATCATACCATACTGCGATCGCCAACCCGCCTGCCAAGCGTGGCGATTATGGCAAACCCTCCCAAAATTGGGGGAGGCCTATGTCCAGCAGTGGACGTCTATCGGCTGAAACGACGACGACGACCCTGTCCGTTAACATTCTTAATAATTTAAATATGGATGACGCTTTTAGGGCAATTAAATATTGAGTTGATTTGACACGCCAAGTGGAGAGGGCGGCACCCGGAGGTCTACCTAAGACCATTCTTTATCTCATTAATAATAAATTACTTACGGATCCGCTTACCGTCTACTTTACAAAGAGCGTTTAATAATAAAATGCCTTGTCCTTTAAGCGATAAGAGGCGTGAGCTCTCCACGGACACGATATTCTGGCAGTTTAGCTTAAGGGGCTTACATGACCTAAAGCGCGGTCACTGTCGGACTGCATAGAAAAGAAAGAGAAGCGCGATGACACAACGTTGGTAATTTATTGCAAAATACGAAAGCAATTACTTACTTAATTTAAAAAAATCTATTGTTTGGACAAAAAAATTAAAACACTAGTATTTCAGTATGTTGCTTGTAGAATAATCTGACAAAAAATCAGAATGATTGTATGTAGGTATATTATTACGTTTTTTATTTTAAAAAAGAAAGTTTTCGGAGGTATCTTCATGATTGTTATCGTATCAAATTAGTTGTATTATGTTTTCAACACACTATCTACCTAGCATATACCCTGCAGAATTTCATATATTTTTCTGATTTTGTTTACTGTAGTCGATCATATACTTTTATTGTTTCTAAAACTTGCGTTTTTTGCGTTTAGGTCCTGTAAGCCCCTTAACGGGTCAAAAAGGAGTCTGTAAATATTAACCGCACATTTATATCCCCTTCAAAAGACTAAGCTTTTAAACTAATACACAATTACTAGTATACGCATTAGGGTATTTAGCGTTCATACTGCTAAGTCAAAGTCAAATCACAGAAAAGGCACATTTGAACGTCTAAATTTACAAAATAATTAAATGATTCTAGTCGCCCTTTCCAAAAGGTAAGTTTCCTATGGAGAAGAATGGAGAAGAAACTCCACCGTTACCTGCTCTTTGAAAATATTTTGTATACATTAATTATTTTGAAGACGATTACTGCTGTGTGTGTATAAGATGCATGTGTGTATGTGTTTAATATTTATGTAGGTACGCAGAATAAAAATACTGGCACGTAAAAAAAAAACTAAAAACAAAGCAATGACTGGTAAATTAATTGTGTGTGATAGACACTCGGTGCTCACATGTTTACAAATATTGTAAAAGTAAATGATATCCCTAAAATTTTAACACTATTCGTGTGACCTGAAAGCCAAGAGCAACAGAATGAATGACACATATTTTAGGTTGATTTTACACCACACGGAAGTCGTTAATTTTTAGCAAGAATAACTACTCGTCTCACCAGTAATCCAGGTTAGAGGTCAGATTACTTACTTATAGATTACTCTAAATACAGTCATTTTTGACTGTTGAAGGTTATCACAACAAAAGCTCAACATTGCTATAAAAAGCCCGACATTGGTTACATATAGATATTGTATACATAGGTATGTAGGACCACGTGTTCCGAACTGCGAACTAAGGCGGGGAGCGCCACTGATCGCCGGATCTCTACACAAAACCCTCGTTTATTGAATTTTCTTGATACCTTTTCATGCAAGTTCGCCGATTTCGTGGAATCTCGGCTCGCCTGCTTTTACCTAAGTGAACCTGCTTTTTCTATTTTAGGAAATTAGATTAGTCAGGTCAGATCTCCGTTAGCCTTTTGAAATGGTTTTAATTTAGTTAAATAATTAAAATATATTATAAAACGGCATTCGTCGTCAGACAAGCGCGTAGGTACTACATGTGGCACGATACAATAGAAAATCAATTGTGCTCATTAGCGGAACTTGAGAGGTCAGAGACACATATGAAAAAGATATAAAAAATATATTGTTAATTACTCTACATTTCTTTCAGCGCCAGTTCCATACTGAAGTGTAATAATATGTATGCTCTCTTATATTATTAAGTATGCACACTCCTTTATACCTAATATGCTGAATTAGCACTATACCTCATAAGCCACATATCTATGTAATATTGATTGCATTCATTAAATAGTACTACAAGCATGTGGTTGTTTCCTTGAGACCACCTCTTAGGTACCCCAACATTACATGGCGACCCTGCCTTGGGAATCTGCCAAGGGGATTTTTAGTTTCTAGTTTAATTTAAATTTTACAAGTCATATCATGTGTCGGTCTACCGTCGAAAAGGAAGAGGTTTTCCTTAGTCAGAACGCGGCTGGAGGTAACAATGACGCCACGTTGAAGGAAATTGGAGGACACGTGGAACGTCTAAGCATCGTGACCTACATTGTCCTGGCCATCATTGGAGTCGTAGCACTTTATGTTGGCTTAAGGATGTACAGGAGCTGTCATCGCACGTGGATCCAACAAGAAATATGGATGAGTACCATGCAGAGGATCAGGTCATCCATCAGAGGGCGCAGTGAAGGTACCGAAAATCAGTGAATAGTGTTGTGAAATTTATTTTCCATAATTTAATTAACTATCGTTATGTGAACTATCATATTTCATTACGCAAAAACTTAAAGGCGCTAAAATCATGCACGGAAAACTTGTAATGCGACACCAAACGGAAACAAAGTGCAACGTTCGTTATCAACAACGAGTACGACCTATCAACTGAAACTGAAACGAAATACTAATTGTGTCTTTGGAAATTCCATCGTGGAATTCCACATTGCGACACAGACTAGTTTTGCATATAGAGAAAAAAAGTTATTTAAAAAAATAAAAAACCCGACTGCGGTAAAAAACTGAAAAGCTAAATAAAAACAAACCCTTTGAATTTGAAAATATAATAAAAATGATATGGGTCCCGCCTGCTTCCAACTTTTATTTAATTTAAAATGGGCTTGTTTTTAGCTTTTCAGTTTTTTACCGCAGTCGGGTTTTTTATTTTTTTAAATAACTTTTTTTTATTTCCAGCTTTTTAGTTTACAAAATAAATGTGAAAGATTTCGCAGACGATTTAGTTCTTGGTACGTGTTTTTTACGATTTTTCACTTCGAATTACTTTTAACCGTATAAGTTGAATATATTTTTGTAATCACCTTTTAAAACCCTTTATTTTTATACCCCACTCGATAGGTTTCGAGATTTTTTTTTTTTAAATACATAAGTATTGCGCCAAAAATCGGCCATTTTAATTTTTTTTTTTCAATTTTGTTATAATATAATTGTGAGAGTGACACTGGGTGTCACTCTCACAATTAAGACGAATCTAACGGCACCTCTCAAGCTGAAATCCATCAAGCCGTTTAGGCTACAGAGCGGGATCCCTTCTTTTCGCATAATGTTCTTTGTCCTAATATACTTCAGCATAACGATTTTGGCACAATTTGTTTTGGCATAATAATACTTCGGCATAATTTTTTTACGCATACATTTTATGTTGGCATAATCATCTTAAAGACTAATTTGTTTTGGCATAAATTTGATTCGCATAACGTTAGTAGGCCTAATGACTATTAGCATAATAATATTTAGGCATACAATTAATTAAATTTAATATGCTGTGCAACAAAAGTTAGTGACAGAACCGAATTGCTGCAAAACCGACTCCACGTAGTCTTGTTTGTCCTACCCCTAGAGTGTAATTTAAAATCGCGTAGGCGCGTAGGGGCGAGGCGGCCCGCGGGCTGAGGAGCAGGCGGCTGCGAGCGATCCGCCGCGGCTGAGGCTGGCCGGCGAAGCCGGCCAACAAGCCGAAGCTGCGGTGGTGAGCGAAAGCCGTCTGCGACGATTAGCACGCGTGGGGCCGCCGGAGGCCCGCAGCGCCGGAGCCGTGACAGAAACCCTGCCTGCTGCATGTTGCATGCTCGCTTGAATGCTGCATGCTGCATGCTTGCTTGCATGCTGCATGCTTGCTTGCATGATGCATGCTTGCTTGCATGCTTGCTTGCATGCTGTATGCTTGCTGTATGCTTGCTTGCATGCTGTATGCTTGCTTGCTTCATGTTTCCTACAGCGAAAAAAAACCTACAAAATTGTTCAATACGTTATATTATATTAATATGTTATATATTACCTGATTCAGGAGATATGGTTTTTTTCCAATCGTCGAAATAAATTGGTATATCCTCTTCGGGCAAATTTATGCTTTAGGATATTATGCTTAAAAAAGTTATGCTTTAGAACTTTATGCTTAATAAATTTATGCTTTAGAATATTATGCTTAATCATTATTATGGTTAGAGAAATTATGCTTAAAAAAATTATGCGTAAGCTGTTATGCGTAAATATATTATGCGAAAATATAATTGTGCCAAACAAAATTATGCTAAGTTATATTAGGTCTTAAAATTTTATGCAAATGGATAGGGAACCCTACAGAGCGTGCCGAAGAAATATACCTACATACATACATACATACATACACTAGAAAAACATAACCCTCCTTCTGACTCAGTCGGGTAATAAGAACGTAACTATGATGGAATTTTTTTTTTCTTAAAATTTATCGAGTGGGGTATCCCACTCGATAGATTAAAAAAAAAAAAAAAAATTTTTTGAAGACAATATTGCGCAAAAAATCTGCCATTTTAATTTTTTTTTCAATTATGATATGTCACACTCACAATTAAGACGAATCTAACGGCACCTGTCAAGCTGAAATCGATCAAGCCGTTTAGGCTACAGAGCGTGCCAAAGAAATATACATACATACATACACTCGAAAAACACAACCCTCCTTCTGACGCAGTCGGGTAAAAAGTAGTTGCATCAAACTCTAACTTGTGCTTTTTTTTAAAAGTCGGATATCAAAGACGATAAACGTTTTAACTTTTTGTTTTTATCAACCTCTATTATCCCATTGCTAGGCAAAGGTCTCGTCTCTCTCTCTCTCTACCTTTAAGGTTATCAACCTATATTTAAATTACCTATACTTACATGACAAGTTTATGGTAATTTTCATACTACTATTTACCAAAAATACCTACCTAAAGAAAATTAGCAAATCACGTTCACACTATTTTCTAACAAAAAGCGAGACGCGTAACAAAAAAGTTCCAAAGGTTACTAAGTCATTAAGATTGATGTCCAAGATTGGGTCTCAGTAAAAAACTTTTGAGCGCTCCATCTCACTAATATCCACCCATATATGAAGATAAATCTATGCCCTAGAGGAGAAAGCGTTTCTAATCTTCCAGAAAGCCTTGACATTGTTTCTAAAAATAGAAAAAGAAGGGCGCTGTGTGAGGTCCAAAGATTTGGGAAACAACTACAGTTCGTCACTTGCAAACTAACATGAGGGGCATGAGGGCATATAATTTGGGTACGTTCCACATAACGTACTGTCAACAAAGAAAAAAAGGATGCGAACAGCAAACAAAAACTTTTTATTTTAAAACTCGTTTTGTCCGTGAACTTAGTTTAAACCACGTTTAACAGTCCGTTGACAGTTATGCTACCTCTGAATTTGCATCACTATCAAAAGCATAGTGTTCTTTACTATACATATAGTCGTTGTACTAAGGCTGCTGTTGGGTTGACAAGTTTGTCAAATTACACACAGATCTTTATTATCGTTTCAATAAGGTTGCTATTGGATTGCTGCTGTCAGATGTTGCTTTCACTGTGAAAGGACTGTATTCGAGTTTGACAGCGTTTGTCTGTGGCCCTAGCACGAAGGCGTGACGATAAAAGATAAAAAAAAATTGTTGTACCTATTTTTTTTTTATCTAACAACTATACCTACTGCCTATCATTTTCTTTAAAAAAATGTTTACAAGCCAAATTAGCAGGTAGGTAGGTACCCAAAGATATCCTAACTACACACATCAAAAGTGTCTAGGGATCAACATATATTTTTGCAATAACTTTTCTCCTGATTGATATTAATTAAAATTTTCTTTAAGGATTCATCAAATAAAGTGTTTTCGTTTGTCACAGTAACGATAAACCAAGTCACCTTTGCATTAATAAAGAAATTTGCCATTTTCCTAATAAAGGGATTTTTGACATTTGAACCACTAACACAAAAGTACGAAAAAAAGACTGAAATAACAGTTTTCTTTAAAATTTTATTGGGTAACTTAAACAATTAATAATCCGTGTTTCTACCGCGAACACTAACAACACAAGAACATCGGTTTGGCATACTCAAAATGAGTTCATCCAAATCACGCTGTGGAATGGCCGCCCATGTTCGTTGCAACAACAAAAAAAGGTCTTCTTGCGACTGGATACCCTCCATATTCGGCAGAGCTCTTCTCTGTAGCATATCCCATGCATGCTCAATCGGGTTCAAGTCTGGCGACTGAGCAGGCCAGGGCAGGACATTGATGTTAGCTGCGGCGAGAGTCTGTCTTACAACTCTTGCGGTGTGCGGTCGTGCATTATCATGCATTAACTGAAATAAGGGACCGATTTGCACTTGTAGAGGAACGATGACGTCTGATACAATCGTCTCAGCATAAATTTGAGCGTTGAGGTTGCCTCTGATCCAAATCAACTCAGTTCTTCCGCCGATCCAAATACCCGCCCATACCATGATGGTTCCACCACTATAAGGATGGACTTCCTGGCAGGATTTTAATCGCTGTTGGCGTCCAGGGGTTCTCCAGTGTCGTATACGTCTTGTATCTGGTCTCATACCAAAACGAGACTCATCAGAAAAGCACACGAAACGCCATTGTTCTTCTGCCCAATTTCTGTGTTCAAGAGCCCATTGATATCGAATCCTACGATTGTGCATTGCTATAGGTGGTACCCGTAGCGGTCTTCGGGAATGAAGGTTCACTTCATGCAAGCGGTTTCTGACTGTTTGGTCGCTAATTAAGTTCCCTGAAGAGTGATGAAGCCTCACGGCTAACATCATGGCGGTTATTGTTGGAGCTCTTCGAGTTAAGATTTGAATGTATCGGTCTTGTCTCCGTGTGGTGCAGCGATACCGTCCTCCATGGCGCTCAGCCACGGTACCAGTGCTTCGGTAACGTGTCCAAAGTCGACTGATAACACTCTGACTTGTATTCAGAGCTAAAGCCACAGTACGTTGCCGGGAACCAGCTTCTATCATTCCCACGGCTCTGAGCATTTCTTCCCTGCTTAAATGACGTCGCCGCTCCATAATAACGTTGGTTTTAATCAGTAGTAGGGAAACAGTAGCACTAATAATGTCTTCAATGCGTTGTATGTTTTTATAGGGAAAATATTGACAGCTGATTTTCATCTTTTACTCGAATTTGATTCACAGTTCCTGATTCAAATTATGAAATGCACCAAAAAGGATCCATATAAATTTATAAAATCATAAATTTATTACAAAGCCACATCTCAATCTCAAGAAATCCACATAAAAATGCTTGATCCCTAGACACTTTTGATGTGTGTATATAATACAAATGCGAAAGTAAGTTTGTTTGTTACCTTTTCACGCCTAAACCACTGAACCGATCATCCTGAAATTTTGCATGTACGTTGTCAGGTGTACAGAAATGGACATAGGGTACCTTTCATCTCGAAAAAAAGTGCTGTTCCCGAGGAAAACAACAATAACGTTATTATGATAATAGATGGCGCCACGTTTCTTTCGAATTATGATTAAATTATATTAGAAATCACGGGATCGAGATTTATGCGGGTGAAACCGCGGGGCGCAGGCCTGCCTTGGCGGCCAATCTCAACAGAGACTAGCCTTCGGCGCGGGAGATATATAATGCATAAGCGTGTTCGCAGTCACAGGTATACTCTCTCTCTCTTCCTTCAAGGAGCGGGCCCACCGCGGCGCATGCATATGCGCGGGCACGCGGCGCATTTTAGCTGCGTGTATTAATTTGTTTGACAACGTGGGTCTACGTTTCCACTGGAGTACATGACTATGTATAGCGTGGCACGGCACACGGAGAGGCTACGCACGTGCCACTGACATGAAACGCGTCCGTTCCACAAGGTTTTTGACTGAAAAGTGCGCTGTGATAAGCGAGCAGTACATAGTCGTGGGTCATATTCGTGTACTCCAGTGGAAACGTAGACCCACGCCGACAGCGTTGAGCTATGTAATCGCCTATTCGAGCAAGCCACGCATACAGTATCCATGAAGACAATTCATGCGTAGGTTGCAGTGGACACAACCACATACATTTTCTTACAAAGCGAAGCTTAATACACGTGCGTAGCCTCTCCGTGCGCCGCGGTGGGCCCGCGCCATCACTCTCATAATCCGATGGGACGGCAATCCGACACGACCGGAGAGAAATCAGCGTAGAACCAATGGCTTAACCAAAGATAATTAATAAAGTCTTAACTATGTAGGTACCTACTTAAATAATACACCCACACCCACTGGCTGTCTTATATTCAAAAAGCTATGAGCACGCAATAAAAACGAATAGGTATCACTTGCATGTAAAACAGATATTATCCTGCATGTAACTAAACTCCTTTGTCGAATGTACAATGTACATGTACACATGTTACATAGCAAGGTGTTGTTCGAAACAGTCCCTGAAGAGTTCTTTCGTTTGCGGCGCCAAATTGAATTCCCGTTTCGATATATTTAGATAAGTGTTGGTTACTTTGCATTCCGTACTTAAACTTTGAAATGGAGTGTTCTATTTTGGTTGTGGTTGTCGCTATTTCCTGTTTTGAATTCTATTCAAATAGCAACATGTTTTAAGTATAACGTTTTATTAGGCAGAAAAGTTGTACGTTCTAACATGACAAATATTTACTTTGTAAAGTATTTTTTTTTTTAATTATTGTGAATTTGAGGACCATGTGGCATTGCTTTTTGCAAAAAAAGAAAACAGAAAAATAAAAGCATGTAGCTTTTATTTTTCTGTTTCCTTTTTTCCTTCTTAGTTTTAATCATGATCTGGCAGTTTGAGTACTTAATTTATGCGGCCTACCCAAATTTGCTTTCTTTGGTATTGTTAGTCGAATCGTTTCATGAGATCCTTAAGTTCTGCGTTGAGCTGCATGATTACAAACAAATGCGTGCACTGACTGGGCAGGTCCACTTAATCTGTGTGTTTCTTTCCTCAAAATACCGTTTCAGACACCTATATACATGGTCTTCACATAAGCTGACCACGATAAGTCTGGACTTTAAAAGAGAGTCTGAGCTTGTTTCGGCCTTTCTTCTCAGAGTAGTCAGATAGGAAACGCCGACCTCATCTAGTTTTTATTAAAAATATGATTGACATGTAAAAGTGTTTTTACAAACCTAGGTACTTACAGAAATAAAATCATTTATCAAAAGGCTGTAATTTATACATTACTTTATACGTAATCTGTCTAAATTCTTTAATAGATTTTCAACTTTATCGCTAAAGCATAAGGTTCAAAGTTGATTGGGAAAATTTGACAGTTTCGGGTAGCTTGATGGCCAGCACATCTATACAATCGTGAAATTTCTTGTTCCCCCGACCGATCTCGTCGCATCGCATCGCCTGCCCGCACTATTATTTCGTTTTTGGTTAGCGTTATTTACGTCTTTTTTTTTTTTGCTCGGCTCCTTAGGTACCTAGCGTGATATTAAATAGCCTATAGCCTTCCTTAAGAATTGGGCTATAAAAAAAAAACAAATACGACTGATAGTTCCAGAGATTAGTGCGTTCAAACAAACAAACTCTTCACCTTTATTATTAGTATACTTACTTAAATGTATTTTCCTCACGTATTTTCCATTCGCAGACCAAATAAAATTGCAAGTCACCAATACCAATTCACAATTGTATCATTAGAGAACAAAATATGAACAGTGGTAAAGTATCGGATATACCGTAGGTTGTTTATATCTGTGGTTGTTACCTCCTCTATAAGTGGTCCTTGTTTATCCCAGCTGACCCTTATAACTTTCACGCCAAGATGGCCACCTAATAATATAGTCGGTTTACTTTCTTGGACCAAATGAAGGTAAATAATCCGGACACAGTTCCATTTTCAGCGATAGGTATGTGTTGCTGACATCTAATTAGGATCTATTTACTATGGTATACAACATAATAAGTTTGAACTTTCTATGTTGGCGGCTATACATATTTCTGTCTCGCTGTCACTACATATACCTGCTTATTTCTAGTGATTTTGTTATTTTAATAGTAAGACGAATATTATTTACTTGCTGACCCGGCGAACTACGTATTGCCCCGCCAGTCGCTCTACCCCCGCTCTTTAAATCTCTGATATCTTCTAAGATATTTATTTTAATGATATGCTGTAAAGGACAATTTTGATCTACATGAAATGCACAATGTATCTAATGTATTTAATTGGATAAGGAATAATACTGTATTGTTTAAAATAGCTTGGTGAATAACCCATAATCTTTTTGTAACATGTAAAAGATAATAATGGTTACTGTGGGTTATCCTTAGGAGATAAACATATACCATCGTGGACTTTTTTATCGATCTTTTTAAGATATACAATTCCGTAATACATAAATATGATCTATCTCGTGAGGTTTAGCCAGCGTTTGCAATGTAAGTGCACAAAAATATGTTTGTTACGACATCACATTACAAATCTTTGAATTGCTCGGCTTTTCTTAGCATTAGCATTTATTATACATTATTAACCTTCCTCTTGAATTACTCTATCTATTGCTGAAAACTGCATTAAAATCTTTTGCGTAGTTTAAAAGACGCTCCCGCTGTTTGCGACTTTGTTCTAAACTATGTAAATATAAAGATGGGATTCTTATTTTGATGTCTGTTGAAGAAAACCGTAATGGTAGGATTCACTCATCATTTTCCTAGGCTTTTCCCAACTATGTTGGGGTCAGCTTCCGGTCTAACCGGTGCAACTGAATACTAGTATTTTACGTGGGGCGACTGCCTATCTGACCTCAACAACCCAGTTATTGGGTAATACAACGATACCCCTTGGTAACACTGGTTGTCAGATTTTCGGTCTTTTGAAGATTCGTAACGACTGTCAAAGGTACACGAATGACAGCCGGGACCAAAGGCTTAACGTGCTATCCGAGGCATGGAGGGGTCTTGGTATTTCAAGATGGTCACCCATCCACAGACCAACCGCAGCAAAGCAAGCGTAGCGTAACCTGATCGACCGAACCGTGCGGCTGGTATTAGGTACTTCACCACAAGCCCCTCAAGGATTCTCTCATCATCTATGACTATAATTTATGACAGATTTTTTTTCGGCACAGCCAACAAGTTTCTGCAGTCGCTAACTAAAAAGATCTATCACAATAAGTTTATAATATTTATCATGATAACTTCATTCGTCCATTAGTTTTGTGTAGCCAATCAGCTGTCAGAAGTGACTCGAAGCAATTAGGGGCAGTACTGCAAGAGTGATTTAAGTAAAACTTTGTTTGTTTACGTCCCTGCCTCCCTGGCGGACTCGGTGAATGTCATTCAGACGGCGATTAATCATAAAGCTTTCTCTGAAGATACAAACAGCTCATAAATAGTTCGTACCATGTCTAAAGGAATTTACGTTGTGTTGATAAACAACTTTAAACTTTAGAATTACGATGAGATTCGGAGAGGTGTTCTAAAGTTACATTCACGGTCTTATTATAAAATTAGGTATATCATTTGCCATTGTTGAAAAAATCGAGCCTGTTTTTGAAATAAGAACGTAACTGGTATGTAGTTCTATTAGGTCCTTGCATAGAAGTTGGCCGTTGGCGTTTTGTCGAACTGGCCACTTTGATTTCAAATATCCAGAGGGGCAATTCCCGTAACTTTAAGAACGTTCACAGTCTGATCTCACTTTCAATCTGTCAAAAATACCTCTAATTCCCTAAATTTTTGACAAGTGTTTGACATTGCTTGTCGCTGAGATGAGATTGCAACTTGAATTTGAATGTTTTATAAGTACAAGAATCGCCCTCCTGGTGTTTGGTTAGGAATTCCAAATTCAAATTTAGGCTTGTGTATTTGTGTTTCGAATTTTGAGATTCGTATTGTTTTCGTTCTATTTACACACACTTAAGATATCGCGTTATTTACGAATACGAATTCCACCAGCAATGCAGAAACAGCTCGAAGGATTCATGATTTGTATGGGGTAGCTAATGTAAAAGAAAAGACGGTACTTTTTTGAATCCAACGTTTTCGTTCTGGATTTTTTCACCTTCACAACAAACCCAGTGGACGGCCGGAGACCATAGTTCACAATGAACAATTAAAATTAAGAAGTGGATTCATCGCAAACCACGTCAGAGTTAACGGTAGGCTTCGGTGTGAGTTATAACTCACACCGAAGCCTAAAAATGTTTTATAAAACATTTTTTATTTACTTGAAACAGATTGGAAAGTTGAAAAACTCGAAAAATAGGTACCTACCGCATGGATTGAGTGAAGCACACATACAAACACGCGTCGAGTGCTACGTTACATTACTCAATCATCACAATAACGAGGGTATTTTGAATGGTATCGTTACCTGTGATGAAAAATGGATCCTGTACGATAATCGGAAACGCTCATCACAATGGTTGAACCCAGGAGAACCGCCCCAAGCGAAAGTTGACTCAGAAAAGGTACTTATTGGTTAGTAAGATCTCGCCGCCACGCCGTCTGGTGACGATTACGGCAGATCTGTATTGCAAACTATGATGGAAAAACTAGCCGTTAAACAACCGAGAGTGGTCAATTTTGCCAGCCCACTGCTAATATAAAAAAAACATACATCATAGTACCAGACTAAGTTATCAATATTGTATTAAAAACTTAACCTTAGGAAGAATAAAGATCAAAATACAAACACTGGCTCGTAATTTTAAGCTCGGGATAGGATCTTGTTTTGCAATAAGACGGTGACAATTTGATACAGGTTGATGATATATACCATGTTACCTACCCTACCTACCTTTTCACAACTATGTTGGGGTTGGCTTCCAGTCTAACTGGATGGAGCTAAATACCAGTATTTTACATGGAGCGACAGCCTATCTGACCTCCACAACCCAGTTACTGTGTAATGCGATACCCCTTGGAAGACTGGTTGGCAGACTTTCGGGCTTCTGACTGCCCGTAACGACTGTCAAAGATTTACGAATGACAGCGGGGACCAATGGCTTATCGTGCTTTCCGAGGCACGGAGGGTCTTGTTATGTAGAGATGGTCACCCATCCACGGACCAACCGCGACAAACGTAGCTTTACCTGATCCATCGACCCGTGCAGCTGTTATTACTTAGCCACAAGGCCCAGTACCTAATATACAGAGTGTCACCCTATTTGCCCGTCTTTAATGAACACCCATTTATTTTAGTGTCTCTTGAAAAATAAAGCGCTTATCCTCAACATTGTCCAACGTCAGGCAATATAGGTAGGTAATACGTTCTCATCACCCCTTCGACCGCCCAAAGTGTTGTTACGCGTGTCTCTGGAGTTAGCCCCATCTATCTTCAAGGGTGACCACTTAAGAATGGACAGGACAAAGAGCTGGTCATTACGACGCGCCTTGAAATTGCAACTTGCTCGACAAAGGACTTTGCTGTCTCATGTCTATTCAATTATTGTAGAGGTCAACAGACGACAGACGACACTATCTATATCTATGTTTCATACCAGTTGTTTGGAAGCCACAAAAGCCATATTATTACTCAAATTGCTACAGAAATGTAAATTCTGTTGTGAAGGTTTTAAGCCTACACAATTCGAAAAGCCTCAAAACTGAATTTTAATTAAGAAGATTAATGAAATTCGATACCCCGAATATTGATTGACACGATATTGTCTATGAAGCGCCCATTCAAAGTGAATAGAGCCTCGAATACTGAATGACGTTTCCGTGGGCGAGTGCTCGCTGTGAACACGATATGTAGGTATGGCTTTCGGAAGTCTTTCAGTTTTAAATAAAGCCCATCAGTTGTCCAGCAGAAAGGTTATTTGATGGAATCTTTGGAAGTTGAAAGGCAAACGTTGCAAAAAGCTTTTTTAACGGACGCTCGCTCGGGTCGTGACGTCCGGTGCGCTCACGGACGCGTTTGATACAGCGGAGAATGGTTCAATAATTCAGCAGGATGACCGGCATGTCGCTGTACCACACGGGAACTGGCCGCGATATTGACAGGGCTGTCAGCCGACTTGGCCGAAATAACAGATAAATAATACAGAAGGGTTGTCAAATGTCGCCGTGTTCAAAGTTAAAACTCCGTGGGCCAGAAATAAAGGTCTACAAGTTATAAAAACTTATCCTTTTCATTCGTTATTACATATTTTATGATATGTCTTAAAGCAAATACAACTTCAATAGTGACAACATGAGTATAACCAATCACATTTTCATTTTCCGTTGAGCATAGAAAATGGCGGCGCTGTTGCATCGCCGAGGCCCACAACCCCGCGAGCTATTTTCAATCACACGTTCCGGCGGCATCACTTCCCAAACATTATAATATTAAACGGTTCTATTAAAACTTATTTCTCAGTTATTAATGTCAAAATATTTATATCTGTCATCTAGAACTTAGGTATGGATTTATTGTGGGTTAGAAACATAGTGTAGTGTTAGTACTAAATTTACCATCCGTAAACGGAAGGTAAAATAGAAAAAGAAGAATGCCAACAAAAAAACATGATATTTGCACCATAGAAATGTACTTTCATATATCTATGGTTTGCACTGATAGTAGCGTTTTCCAACACACACATCAGCACTTCGATTTACCGATAGTGAATCTGGCACCGTTGAAGAGACTGCAGCCCAAATCTCGAATCGAAGGCTTTCTCGTAGTCCACAAACGCTAAGCAGAGAAGCAGGTCATACTCTTCGGTCTTCTGTATAACCTGCCGCAGCGTATGTATGTGGTCTTTAACGGTGCTCGTGCAGCCTTTACGGAATCTGGCATGTTTGGAATCCTGGAAGTCGTTAAGCCTGCGCGCGTGACGGTTAGTGATGACTCTTGAAAACAGCTTGTAGACATGGTTCAGAAGTGAGATGGGCCTATAATTCTTAAGAAACTAACATTAACATAACATTTTCGCCCTTATTAACCTTTTTGTTCCATGCCTGCGGCGTTTACCCTCGAGTATGATGAAGTTAAACAGTTACTGGAGGGTCTTAAGGACGGGGTTTCCATCGGCCTAGTTACCCCTATTGTACAATAAAAACATTTCCCTTAATCTTTTTGTTGTTATTTTTTAATACCTATATTAGTATACCTAACGCTCATGTCCATTTCTATAGACAATAACTGTTTGCATCTGTAAACGAATGTCCATAATATTGTTGGCATAAATATGATTTTTGGTACTTTTAAAAAAAGAAAGGGAATAGTTTGAAAAGTACCAAAAAAAGAGGGGGTTAATTGTAGACTTTCGCTGTAGTATTCAAAAATGTTCAACATCTTATTTTCCATAGGAAAGCAGCATTTTTTTTTCTGAGTAGGTACGAAATGAATGATGTCTTTTAATGTGTCACAAATACATGTCTTAGATAATTATACTAACATAGTTTAAGTAATACAAACAAAATTATGGGCAATGTGCCTGACTTAAAGATAAATAAATAAATTACATTTTGACTTTTTTTCAAAATTTTATAGTAAGTACCTATTCATTAAAAAATATCTTTGAAATGGTTCAAAATCGTAATCTCATGTCATTGTCAAAAATGTTGGCAGGTAAACGTATTTTAAACGGAGAGTTTATTTTGACTAATGATGGTAGTACCGATTTGCGACAGAGCAGTAATTAGGGAGCCGGAAACCATGCCGTTGAATAAGTCTACCGGCACGTTGTTGTCGCCAAGATATCATCATTAAATTTGTGAAAAAAACGTTCTCAGGACATTTTCGTCGGTGACCCGCTTTTTTATGAGTATATCTATGTAAACAGGCGTAGTAGGACCCAGAGACAAGCATATTATAAAAATAATTATTTAATTCAACTTCTTTTTAAAAAAATCTAAAATTAAAAGTGCAGTTACGTCAAATATTATTATTTAAGTATAATATTTTTTTTTTATAAAAATACAAAAGTGTATCCAAACTTAAGGCGAAAGGTAGCCCGCGAAATTCAATTTCTTTTACGTTTTTTGCAATTTGCTGGTCAGTATTAAGTTGTACGTTGATTAAAATATGATTCGCGGCCGTAACAAATATGTATTTACAAAATTGTAATCATTAAAGTCATCAACACAACTCTCTAAGACCAAGTAATCCCCATGAATGACTTTTTCATGAAATCTTGACATTTGGGGATTATACTAACTTAACAAGTTGTATTACTGATTGTAATGATTATAATTCTGTAAATACTTATTTGTTACGACCGCGAATCATATTTTAATCAACGTACGTTAATAGTGACCAGCAAATTGCAAAAAATCGTAAGAAAATTTGAAAATCGCGGGCTACCTTAGCGCTTCCCCTTAACTAAAACTTTTTGTATAAATATGTACTTATTAACACAAAAACACCCTTTTCTTGATAATACTTTTTAATCGCACAACTGTTACTCTTTCACAATTCAACAACGACTGGCTCTGCACTACATTTTACCATTTATGACTTTTGCCCCATCCAGAAAAACGATAATAATTATCATAACCGTTATTTTCTAAATACCTATTGCCAAAGTAGAATAATACAATCAGTTGTTATAGTATAGGCTGTATAGGTAATGAAATACATTTAAAAGATCGTTACAATATTAATAATTTGTACTTTGACAGTGTTGCCACAGTGGATATTATAATTCGCTATTAAAATAGTATAGATATTTTTAAAATTAAATCAAAGAAATCACAATATTACTAATAACCGAAATACCTTGCAATACGACCACACTTGTCGAACACCGATTTGCAATTCCTATTTTCTTACCAACTTTACTTACGTTTTATTTTATTTTAAACTCCAACATACAACCGATTGCAAAACCCATTCGCTGGCCGTGGCTTATCGTCGAATTTATGCTTTTTCACTTCAATAAAAACGCTCTAAAACGCTATATCGAGTGAAATATGAAATTCTTCTACTAAAGTGGAACGTTTGAGAACTATGTTGCGGTCCGTGTTACTCTTTAGTTTAATAATATGTCCGATGGTGATATGTAAACGAAGACAACATAAAGATTCATCTGACAGCGACGGTGACTTAGGCGGGAAGTTGGTTTCTGACTTGAGGGATGACGCTAACATAGACCTCTCGGCAGACGAGGAGTATGAGGACCTCCGAGCCGAGCTCCTCGCCTACCATACTGCACTTGCTTCCCTAACTTCCAGTCGTAGTGAGTTTATACATTTAATTATTTATTAGTTATTTATTTAACCTCGCACTGGAATGCCATGCAGCAATGTACACCAACTGAGCCAAAATTTATTTCATCTGCTGTTTTATGGCTGATAGTTTACTTCTAGCTTTAGACAGATTTAAAGTTACCGTTACATCGGCGACAAAAGTCCAATTTACGAGTGCTATATTGATGAACGCGCGTCTTATCAGTACTTTGAGAGGCCTTACTTATTAGACCTTAATCAATTTACATAAATAAATAGGTTAGTAAGTTACTGATATTGCTTCCGGGAAAGCTTTATGTACCAAACAATAATTAAGTAGTCGACAGATTCGCTGCGCTTCATTATAACCCGGGGCGAAATATCTCGGGTAATAATGAACTTTATAACTCTTAAACTTTAGCGTTGATTATTATAAACTTGATGCTATTTTATTATGTAAACACGAACAAGCCTTACATCAATATTGCTTCGATACTTTCGAAGTAAACTCAATGTATGTGAAGGTAATGTGAAATCTATTTACGAAAAATACTCCGACACGAACTCCAAGCACGCTCGTAAAAAATGTTATATCGAGACTTTTACCTAATGAACGTTTTCCTCAGGATCGATAAAAACGACGCCGTGTTGGCAACTCGGTGGTATTTGCATCGACCGCAAGATGTGTGAGGGACACCGCTCCTTGTCTGAAGTCGCCGGCTGCAGAGACAAGCTAGAAGTCTGCTGCTTCAACTGGAACAACTACCAAGTCAGAGACCTGACGGACAAAGGCATACCTCTGCCGATGCCGTGGTCTCGGTCTAAAGATTTTGGTGGTAAAGGCGTTTTAGACCCACCCAGCTCTGATGAAAACCAGAAAAAGAAAAAATCAAAGGAAATAATTACGGATGAAGACGAAGACACGTACACAGAAGAAGAAAAAGAACCGTGTGACAAGTCACAGGAGAATCCACCTTTATTGGTGGTATTACGACACAAAAAGAAAACATAATTGCTAAGTTACTAGTAAAAACTGCTCAAGCAATCCCTACCGAATATGTCTAATTTATTTGATTCAACATTACTGCGTCAAAACAATGTAGTTAAATACTTCAACCAAAACATTAGGTGCCTTATCGGTTGTCGTTTCTTTTGTTAATTAAAAAGCCAATTGTACATGATTCCATTTTCATTTGTTTCTTTTTAAATTTTGCCATAAGCATGTAAACAAAAAATCATGTTTCTATTGGTTGGAGGCGTTATAATGCTAGTTGTTTCAAATGTGCTGTGCCAAGGAGGTAGGAATAGAGAAGGAAACGCCAACAGAAGGTTTCATTATACTGGCCAACAGTTACCAGACACTTACGTGGACGTATTCAAAGCTGGAATGGGCAAAAGGCCCACTCTTGGTTAGTTTACAGACTGTGTTCTTAATTCTGCCATCAGGAAATGCCAATACCTGCGGGGTAATTGCGTAGCCCACTAACAGTATCAATGGTATGGTTGACAGTTCAACAACATTCACTGCATTATTTAAGTTGATGGGCAGACAAATTTTGCGAACATATGAAGCAATGGATAAGCAATATCCTTTAAAATGATTCAGATTGTGATCGAAACATAACGCACTGTTACGCAATTCGAATGTATCCATACATGCTATTGTTTTAGTCAACTGCAATTATATTAATATTAAAAAATTTGACTAACTTGACCTGGTACCTACCTATATTTAATAATAAGAATGTCCGCAGATATTTTCAACAGCTATACCTCTTATGTCATATAGGCACTACTATTTCTACCTGCTGGGCGCGCGGCGGCATCTGTGTGCCTATCAATAACTGTCCCTCGCTCAACATGGACGTGGGAGTGCCTGGCTGCTCGTGGGGCCACATGATCTGCTGCAAGACCCACGCGCAAGGCTCCCCCACTGTGGGAACCGCACGGAGAAACACCATACCTCTCATAAACAATCTAGACGAACTAGGAACACCCTTGGAAATTATTGCGCTAAGGAACTCGATGCTATTGTCCAACTGGCAATCTCAAAAATCTGAGAGCGATGATAATGTTAATATATACTTAGGTGACTTAATGAATTGAATACATATAATATTACACTAAGTGTTTGAGTTTTGGAGGGGTTTTTTGGAAACACGAGCGGTACCTTATCCGCCGTCACTCACGCGTCAACTGCAGCCGACGAAAACGCGCGCGCCGCTCATGTACAGACGCCTGCACATCAAGCTACTGCAATCTGTCAGATTTTTTTAATAGATTGTTAACTTTATCGCTAAATTATAAGATTCAAAGTTGATTGGGAAAATTTTACAGTTTTGGGTAGCTTGATGTGCTGGCGTCTGTACCTGAGTACAGCGCTCAAATACACAAGCGGCACGTTGTCGAAGGCAGCCGCAGACGTATCGACGGCTGCAGTTGCCTCTGCTGTTGACGTGTGCAGCTTGTGTGTGTGCACACTAAGCTGTTATCGTATGTCTAAACAATTAAATACAACCAACCAATATTTACATTCAAATAAGCATCCCAGAACAATATGCCAGGTGTACTTAATTGGGGTGCATGTTGAAAGCCTCCTCGCGGCGCACCCTGGGCAACGTCAGCACCAATTGCCCACTGGTTCTGGTGGACTCTTGGGGCTGGCGGCTAATTTTCAACACACGGGGAAAGGTCATGGTTCCAATCACCGATCATCCTGGATGGTCGGTGAAGGGAACCGGGCTATAGGCGGTCATGCGTCTACTCCCCCTCTGCTTACAGAGGGAGGTGAGTGGGCGCAGACCGTCACGGGGCGGTACCCACGAGAGTGGGGCGTTGGAGGGTGTCCCATGCCCGCGCTGCGTCTGTCCGGCATCCGGCGGCAGCGTGGGGACGCCGGGGCGGCGGTTGGTTCTGCCCAACCGTCGGCCACCCCGTAACCTTGAACTCAGGACCGGGGGTCCGGGCCACTGAGGTCCGGGCCGCGAGGAAGACAACCTCTATAAAAAATTACCCCAATCCCAAGGTCGAGCGTGCCGAGGGGATGAATGGCCGGAGGGGATCCGGTCATTAGCGCGACAAGGGACCTCACCCTTAAAAAGGAACATAAAAAATGGAAATGACAGACGCGAACAAACTACCCCAGGGCGGTACCGGCTGCTCAGCAGCCGGAGAATCCGTCACGTTCCCTCTGGGAACGTCAAGCCCCCAATCGTATTCTGGGGGGGGCAACGTATGTCACCCACCTGCCAATGGCAACAAGAGCCGAGGAGGCTCCTGTCCCTCAGGGGACCAAAGAGAGGTGAGGAGTGATGCGGGCTCGGAGTCCGATGCCGCATCTGGAGGCACGAGCACGGGAGGCTCAGGGAGCCCCTGCCGTGCCAAGGAGGTGGCCGCTGCGAAGAAGAGCAAGCGGCCAAGGTCAGAGGACAGCCAGGGGTCGTCCTCCGACGGGGAGCTGGCCTCGGCTCGGAAGATCCCCACCAGTAGGCGGGGTGGGGTCCGAGAGCGAGGCAAGGGCAGGGGACTCACTGCCCGTGAGGCGGCGGAGAGAGCGGAGGAGTCCGCAAAGGAGGAGGGGACCGGTCGCGCGGTCGCTTCGGGGCCCTCTAGCGACGAGGCGGGGGAGGCTAGCGGCCCTGAACCCGAGGCGGACTGCAAGCGCAGGTTTGCGGCGGTCGTGGAGGCCGCGATCCGAGACGTGGCCTTGAAGAAGCTCCAAGCTTCAAAGAACAAGGCCGTAGTCTCGGCGACGGCCTCCATCATGGCGGCAGCGGAGGCCGCCAACTACACCGGCCCCTCGGCCGGCGAGGTGGCTGAACTGCGGGCGGAGGTCGCCCGCCTGACGGCTGCCATGGAGCATCTCCAAAAGGAGAATGGGATGCTCCGGGCAGACCTGGCCGGCCTGCGGGTCGCCGGGGGCGCGCGGGCGAAGACACCGAGCCAGCCCGTACCGGTGGAGAATCAGGTCCTGAACCTGGTCCGGCAGGAGCTGGCGGCCTTCCAGGCGCGGTTCTCTGTCCTGGAGGGCATAGTCCTGCGCCCTCCCGTGGCGGGCGGGACGGCCCCGAGGTCGAAGGCGGCCTCGTACGCGGCCGCTGCGGCAGCTGCCGCCCCTAAACCCGGGCCGTCTGGCCGGGCCCAGGCGCCGGCCAATCCGGCGGCGGCCAAACCGGCGTCGGCCAAACCTGCGTCGGCCAAATCGGCGTCGGCCAAACCGGCGTCGACCAAACACGCCTCGGCCAAACCGGCGTCGGCTGGAGGAGCCCCGGCGCCAGCGCCGGCTGGCGGGGCCCCGGCGCCTACCGGCAACACCCCGGCGCCTACCGGCAACACCCCGGCGCAGGCCCGGAAGAGGGGCAGACCGGCACGGGAGGCGAAGGCCCCAGAGCCAACGCCCCGCCCCCAAAACCCTCCCACTTCTCCCACGACCGACGCCGAATGGCAGGTGGTCGGGGAGAAGAAGAAGGCGGCCAAGGCGGCCAGAAAGAAGGCGCAAAGGCGGCGCCGCAAGGAGCGAGCCGTCGCGGCTAGGCTTCGCGCCCCGAAGACCGCGGCTGTAGTGATAACGCTGCAGCCGGACGCGGTCAAGAGGGGCGTGACGTACCGCGACGTGCTCGCAAAAGCGAGAGAGACGGTGGACCTCCAGGAGCTGGGGATCACCGGGGGCCTCCGGCATAGGGTGACCGCCACTGGCGCCCGCATGTTGGAGATCCCCGGTGCGACGAGTGGCCCCACCGCTGACGCCCTAGCTGAGAAGCTAAGGGCGTCCCTCAATGCGGATGAGGCTCGAGTCTCCAGGCCCGTCAAGTGCGCAGACATGCGCATCTTGGGCCTGGATGACTCCGTAACGGAGGGAGAGGTGGTTGCCGCCGTTGTCAGGACGGGCGGGTGTCTGGCCGACCAGGTGAAGGCGGGCACCATACGTCCTGACTTCACGGGCATGCGAACCATAACGGTAAGCTGCCCCGTGACGGCGGCCAGAAAAATCGTGGAGGGCCAAAGGCTCCTGGTGGGCTGGGTTTCAGCGCAGGTCAAACTGCTGGAACCCAAGCCTCTGAGGTGCTTCCGATGCCTCGTGGGACACCATGTTGGCGTCCAATGCACCTCGGAGGTAGACCGCAGCACACTATGCTTCCGCTGCGGTCAGCCCGGACACAAGGCCGGCTCCTGTAACGCCGAGCCGCACTGTATCGCATGTGCGGCTGCTGGCAAGCCGGCCGATCACCGGGCGGGGAGCAAGTCCTGCGCTCCACCCGCCGGAACCAGGAGGAAAGGCAGGCCCTCCGCCACCGTCGCCACCACCACCGTCGCCGCCGCCGCTGCCGCCGCCACCAACGCCGCTGCTGCCGCCGCCACCACCGCCGCCGCCGCCGCCACCACCACCGCCGCCGCCGCCGCTGCCGCCGCCGCCATAGTGGAGGGGCCCTCACAAGGGGCCCGGGAGGGGGCTGAAATGGAGGAGTAATGGCTCCCCTACGCCTCCTCCAGGCGAACATCAACCACTGCGCCTGCGCTCAGGACCTGTTGCTCCAGAGCGTGGCGCAGTGGTCGATTAACATCGCCGTGGTCGCTGAGCCGTACTTTGTCCCGCCCAGGGATGACTGGGTGGAGGACCTGAGCGGCTCAGTGGCCATACTTTCGTCGGCCGCCGCCGGCACCCCGTCCCTCGAATGCGTCACGAAGGGACAGGGGTGCGTAGCAGCACGGTTCGGAGAGATAGTAGTAGTGGGGGTGTACTTCTCTCCGAACCGAACTCTCGCCGAGTTCCACAACTCTTTAACAGAGTTGAGTGTCGTCGTCGCCAGAAACCATCCCTTCCCCGTGCTAGTGCTCGGGGACTTCAATGCCAAGAATTTGGCCTGGGGTTCCCGTTACACGGATGTGCGGGGCAGGATGGTGGAGGACTGGGCTCTGGAAACAGGCCTGGTCGTCCTAAATCGGGGTTCTGTTCCCACGTGTGTGCGGATGCGGGGCGAGTCCGTGGTGGACATCTCGTTCGGCAGCCCCGCTCTGTCACAACGCGTCATTGACTGGCGCGTCATGGAGGGGGTGGAGACCTACTCCGATCACCGGTATATCCGGTTCGACGTCTCCGCCCAGACCTCTAGCGCGCTGGTCCAACAGGCCCCGAGTGGTCCGCGGTGGGCGCTGAAGCAGCTGGACCGGGAGCTCCTCCTGGAAGCCTCGATCGTGCAGGCCTGGGTGTCATCACCGGACAGGCCTGCCAACATCGACGATGAGGCGGAGTGGTTCCGGGAGGCCATGTCCGAGATCTGTGACGTGGCAATGCCCCGAGTCCGGCCAGGACGCGCCCGACGTCAGGTGTACTGGTGGTCGCAGGAGGTGGAGACACTACGCAAGGCGTGCGTCGATGCGCGACACCTTTACACCAGGCACCGCAGGCTCCGCATTCGCCCTCCGGATGCGGAAGCCACGGAGGCGGAGCTGTACGAGGGGTACAGAGCGGCGAAGACCGCCCTCCAAGAGGCTGTCCAGCGGGCCAAGGATGTGGCCCGCGAGGAGATGGTGGAGACTCTGAACAGAGATCCGTGGGGGCGCCCTTATAAAATGGTGCGGAATAAACTCCGCACCTGGGCCCCCCCGCTGACGCAGAGTCTCCGCCCCCAGCTGGTGGAGGAGGTGGTGAGCGCTCTGTTCCCTTCACGGGGGGAGCACACTCCCCCGCCCATGGCTCCGCCGATTGCGGTGCCCGAAGCGGACCACGCGGACGACGACGACATCCCTGCTGTGACCGGGGTAGAACTGAGAGCGGCGGTAGGAAGGCTGAAGGCCAAAAATACCGCCCCAGGACCCGACGGCTTGCCAGGTAAAGCCTGGGTCCTGGCCTCGGGGGCTCTCGGGCCTCGACTGGAGGCGTTCTTAAGCGCATGTTTGGAGAGAGGCCAGTTTCCACGCCGTTGGAAGACGGGGAAGCTGGTCCTCATTCGGAAGCCAGGGCGCCCTGCGGACTCTCCGTCCGCATTCCGGCCCATCGTGCTGCTCGACGAGGTCGGCAAGCTCTTTGAGAGAGTGATTGCGGGCCGCCTCGTCGGGCACCTGGTGAGGACGGGGCCGGATCTTGCGGACAGCCAGTTCGGTTTCCGCAAGGGGCGCTCGACGGTGGACGCCATCATGCGCGTGAGAGCCCTCACGACGGGGGACGCGGTGTCCCGGGGTGGGGTCGTCGTGGCGGTGTCACTCGACATCGCCAACGCGTTTAACACCCTGCCCTGGAGCACCATTGTGGAGGCACTCCGGTATCACCGGGTGCCGCCCTACCTCCGTCGAATAGTCGAGGCGTATCTGACGGAAAGAGCCGTCAGCTACCCCGGTCGCGATGGGGAGTGGAACCGGCGAGAGATGTCGTGCGGTGTCCCACAGGGATCGGTCCTGGGGCCGCCTCTGTGGAACATCGGGTACGACTGGGTGCTGCGCGCCGACCTCCCTGATGGCGTCAGCGTGGTTTGCTACGCTGACGACACGCTGGTCCTGGCGCAGGGGAGGTCGCATCAGGCGGCGGCCGACGCGATGATACGCGGGGTTGCGATAGTCGTGGAGAGGATCCGGCAGTTGGGTCTCGAGGTGGCATTGCACAAGTCCGAGGCCATGTCGTTTCATGGGCCCCGGAACGCGCCGCCATCGGGATCCCAACTAACGGTAGGAGGGGTTCACATCGGCGTCGGGATGACGATGAAATACCTGGGTCTCGTCCTCGACAGCCGGTGGAACTTCGTGGAGCATTTCCGACGTTTGGCCCCCAAACTGGAACGGGCCGGGGCCGCCTTCAAGCGGCTCTTGCCCAACCTGGGGGGGCCAAACGCCTCCTGCCGGAGGCTTTACGCGGGGGTCGTGCGGTCCATGGCCATATACGGGGCCCCGGTGTGGGCGCGTTCACTGCGGCGGCGAGCCGCCCACTACCTGAACGCGCCCCAGAAGGTGGTAGCCATAAGGGCTATCCGGGGCTACCGCACGATCTCTGGCGAGGCGGCAAGCCTCCTTGCCGGACTGCCGCCATGGGATCTGGAGGCGATGGTCCTCGCGCGCCTGTATGAGTGGCGCGCGGAGGCACTACGCCGGGGGGAGGATCCGCTTCCGCAGCAAATCGCTGCGGAGCGGACGGATCTCCGGCGCGATCTCATGGCGGCATGGAAAGAGCGACTGTCGCAACCCAGCGCAGGGCACGCCGCGATAGCGGCGATAAGACCCCTCTTTGAGGAGTGGCTAGAGAGGCGCCACGGCGCCCTCACCTTTCGCCTGACGCAGGTCCTCACCGGACACGGAAGTTTCGGGAGGTTCCTGCACATCATCAGGCGGGAGGAAACGCCCGGGTGTCACCATTGCCAGGATCGCCCAGAGGACACAGTGGAGCACACGGTGGAGGTCTGCCCCGCTTGGGCGGAGCACCGCCGTGTCCTCGTAGAGGCGATTGGCAGCGACGGCGACCTCTCGCGTCCGGCCCTGGTGCAAGCCATGGTCCGGGGCGAGAGGGAGTGGGAGGCAGTCACCTCCTTCTGCGAAGCAGTCATGCTAGCGAAGGAGGTGGCGGAACGGCTCAGGGAGAGAGCCTCCCGTCCCAGCCGCCGCGGGAGACGCTCCGGGCGTCGGGAGCCGCGTGACGACTCCCGGCCACCGTAGGCGCGGGCCTGCGGGCGGAGAGTAATGGGTGGCTCACCGCCCGATCAGGACCAGGCCCGTGCCGGAAGGCGCGTACGTGTTCCACGCGCGCCTCAAAGGGATGTCAGCATCGAGGAGGGGCCCCTTAGGGCCGAAGCCTGCCGGGTCAGCGGGATTGTCCGAAAGGGTTACCGCTGGCCCGGAACATAAAGGGCTAAGGAAGGAACACGGGTGGGTTTTAGTCAGTAAAAGTCTGACACTCCCTTCCGCTCCACCCAGAGCGGGAGGAGTCATTTGATGATTTCCCATCCTCAAAAAAAAAAAAAAAAAAAAGGTGTACTTAATTATATATTCCTATCCTTATTTCCCTTAAACGTAATTAACACGTAGGTATCTGAAATTCAAGTTCATCAATCAAGAAACTAGTCCTGACGTGACTACTAAACCTCAAAACATAATTTGAGCAATATATCAGAGAGGAGCTTAAATGTTACCAATTCATTAACCATGAAGTACCTATATTAAGCCCACCATTGTATAATAAAGTGCCTCATTCGTGCCCCACCGCCGTGCTTGCTAGCAATTAGAATATATATTGCATAACATCTTGAAGCCTGTTACAGCATTTACTCGTGTATTAATATAAAAGTAGTTGCTCCTTTATAGTCCCTTCGTGACTCAACTTTAATGTATTATCTCTGGGTCCTGAAGATGAGGATGAGCGTTGATGCTGTTGAGTAAAGAAAGAGAGGTGATGAAAAATTACTAATTAACCAACACGTCACAAGCTTGGCATCGCGTAGACTCAATCGTCGCGTTAGCGCAGCGTATACGTTCGACGAATGCTTAGACTAAGCGCGCATCAGGAAATTTAATCATTGCATTTTTGGAAAATAATCACCAATTTGTGAACAATAACAATATACTAGAGTCCGTGCATTATGATAAATAATCACTTGAAAAATTATATTAGCGAAGGCGAAGAGTGCATTTTAATACAGTTTTGTGTTATGAGAATCAAGTACGACTAACCTACAATAAAGTACGACTAACTGTCTGATGTTTACAGAATTTGTATTGACAAAAGCGCGAATTGAATAAAAAAAAACTTCGTCCAAATAATCACGCCTGAGCTCCCTACGGAATACCACCGTTCCAATTAGCACCAACACTCTATAAACAACGCAATAAAAAAACAACAAACGCAAATAAAACTTCCAATCTCACCCGGACCGTTTACCCAAATCTACAAAAGGTGCAAAAATCCTCAATTGTACATACATAATAGGTTAACATTAGGGGGAAAGTAAGCAAAGCCGAGCTCTCGACGCGACGTACTCGTAATAAGGATTCTTGGTTCAAAGATGGGCCGTTAGTTTGAATGCGTTCCAAATTAGTTTACCTCGACCGGGCTGCCTTCAACATTCGTAATGAACACAACTAAGTTTATGTACTTATTCGTACTTAAGGCCGGCCGCAAATTACACTTTGACGTAAAATTGTATGTACTTAGAGTGAGATCATAACGCTTAAGTAAGCAGTAAGTTATACGTAAACCATCAGTGTTCTTAACGTGCCTCTACGAAACATGGACCCCAAGTGCGCGGTAATTAAGGAGATTCTGGCGTATTGTGTCGATCCATGCCACATACCTAGTAGATACCCTTTTTGGAACATTGGAGCACCTTGGGTTTGAACTAATAGGATAATACTGTTTGCTTAACTAAGGTACCTTCAAGCTCATTTAACCGTAAGAATTTAGATGAGGACATTTGATTTGTCATTTTATAAATAATATAATTCGGCAAGTTTTTATTTATAAGAAATAATATAACATTATCTGTCTATGTCAGATCTGAAATAAAAATTCATACCTGTCCTTCGTAATGTACAACAAATTCAATTAGGTTGTACAGGGTGACATCCCACATCAATACGCAAACTGCAACCATGAATTCAGTAAGTACATTTTTGGCCGGTTATAAAAAAAAACAGCTGTTTCAGAGAAAAATGCAGTCAATACCTACGCGATCAAAATTAATAAAAAAACAGCATTTTTTTTTTTAAACCGACGACAAGTTACAACGCAGGGAGTTTCAGAACCATGTACTCACAGATATACCTAGATAACGCAAGAGTAACTACTTCGCGTGCCAAAAATTGCACCAACTTATGATTACAAATCGTAAGCCGCCCCTTTCGCGCTCAGTCCTGTGTACTGCTGGCTGGGTAAGTGTGAGCGAGAGCGCGAGCTTGTGACGTCATAGTAGGTAGTCAAAAAATGGCACGCTTGGTTTTCATACAGTTCGTGATACTTGCGTTATCTAGGTATATCTATATCTGTGCATGTACTCAATCCATGGTAACAGGTTGCGCGTCGATGTGCCGTTTGTTAGTCTCACTAAAACTCGGGAACAGCTAGACCGATTTGGCTAATTTTGGTTTTGAATTATTTGTAGAAGTCCATGGAAGGTTTAAAATGCGGGGAAATATGAAGAAGTTGTAAGGAAAATAATAAAAGCAATAATTTTATTATCCCATACAAACTGTTCTTATCTGTCAAACAGGGTGCGTTCAGAAATTAAATAATACGGAGACAATTGTATACTTAGTTTGATTTATTCAATTGTTTGGTCTGTCCTTTACTCTTTTATTTTATTTTTATTTTAGTTTATTGTCAAGACAAACATTTTTTTATGCAGCTTGATATATCTTTATAAGTTTAGTCACAAAATAAATTTCTAAACGCACTATAAATATTTGTGACCACAGACTACAATATATTTGTGACTTTGTGAAAGTACTGCTATTTACCATTTTTTGTAATTTAGTGTTTTTACAATGCCCCTTGGCATTGTAAAAACAGTTAGTGTTTTTACAATGCCAAGGAGAAGGCGACCTGACTGACTTGAGGTCGTAGAAGTCAATCAATTAATGTGCGACGAGTTACGTCACGTGCTAACCGCACTGATGAGCAGCGAGATACAGATAATGATAATAGCCGTATTGGTATGTCAGAATTACGTACTAGAGTGTCTGAAAATAAAGTGGATAGGCTTAGAATGAAAAGTATATATAATGTATATGACGGAGAAGGATAGTGTGTCATCAGACATAGTTTAATTATTATGGGCGAACTATGGGTAGTGTTGGTTATTGCGCAATAGAAAAACCGTTTACAGTTCAAATCAGATTATAATTTCACGAACAGTTTAATTACACTAGCAAATCACACACTGTAGGTACCTACACACTCAAAGATAAGGAACGCGCGACAGTTTCTGAGCACATGTTGTCCGCACAATGTCCAATGGTCAAGTCCTCCGCTTCACCTCGAAGCTCGCTCTCCTCGACTCCCCCACGGACTCAGGCTAGACTCTGTCCAGCGCCACCAGATGGCGCTGACGTTCCGAATAGTCAAATGAATGACGTATTTCCGACATATATTTTGTTCCTTTCAACCGATCACCATGAAAATTTGAATGGTTTTCTGCTAATTTTGAGTTATTGAACTTTGTCATATTATTTAATTCTGGGGCGGTACGACGTTCGCCGGGTCAGCTAGTTATGAAATAAAACTTCACATCTTTCCTTCAGGCCTTTGCCCAGCAGTGGCTAAATATAATATAATAATAATAATCTTTCCTTCATACTGCATAGCAAATTCAATTAGGTATGTACTACATATCTAGCAAAAAAATCCTTTCGGTTTCCTACAATTTATCAAAAATTAACGTAACGATCTCGACGAGCTTGAATTGAATTAAGTTTTTTACGAGCGAGAATATGAATAAGGTTCACTCGAGTGAGGGAGTAAAATTTTCATCTGTGGAAACTCCTATGTTTTCTATATTTTATGTAGTACTTAATGTAAGTACCTAACTGAAGACGTCATTTTACAGGAAGGTAACATGTATTTTATTACTTATGAGTGTATCAGTCTCATCACGGCACGGTACGGAGTGTTAACCGCGGCGTAAAAAAATCGTGTGTTCTTGTATGACACGGTTCTATGTTAGGTGACGCCGCCATCCATAGTGATCCATACAACACTAACGACCGTGCCTACACACGGCGGCAAGAAAAATGTGTGTGTACAAAGGGCCTAAGAGTTCATGGCTCAACTTGTATGCCGTTACCGATTAAGCTCCTGCCTTACTCTTAGATCATCTGACGGTCAAGTCACAAAAGTAGCCAAATAAATGATAAATAATTTTATTTCTGTAGGTAAGTAACACTTTTACACGTCGATCGTATTTTTAAAACTACATGAGGTCGGCGTTTCCTGACAAAAAATACGCACTGGCACCTACGGTATTCACGAGCACGAATTATCCATTTTTAATCAAGGAACTATTCAAAATATTTCCCTCTCTACCATTTTATTCCGGAATATTAAACTTCGTCGATTTATTTAATTCTTCATAACCACTTTTTGTTCGATGTCGAATAAAAGAACCTCAGTAATGTTCGGAATAAATTGAGGGTCGGGATGTTAATTAGCGAAAGCTTCACAAGAAGCTTTCGGTCCGCGCGTGACCGTGGCACTGAAGCTACGATCACGTGCGAAATTTATAGCTTTAAAAAATCGTTCCATTTCCAAACTGCTCGCCATACCTCTGGATAAATACTCCCCTTGAATGGTTTAATATCCATGATAGAAGGAATTCAAACAATCATGCTGAAATTCTAAAAGAAAATTCAAAGAATGGATAATAATTAACGGATTTCATTCCAGTCTGTGATTCCAGTAGTTGCCATCATTAATTACCGGTAAAGAGAATCGTTAAATACCTTGAGTCAAGTTGATTTTACTTGCGTAGTGAAATTATTTGAAGACTGTTTTTGACGTACCTACAATAAGATGTTTATTGAAATAATAGCTCTGTCAATCAATTCCTTATCGTCTTGCGCTAATGAGATTTTAACTTAGAAACTGGTCAATATTTTAACAAAGGATCAAACTACTCTGCTCTAAAATCATTGTGTGATACGTCCAGCCGTAAAATATTAATGGTCGTAATAAAAGGTCGTAAAATAAATGTCCGCACGTGAATTTGGACCTCGGCCATAGAAGCGGCACAGCGAACAATCCTCGGGGATATTACCATAACCGTCGCGATTGGTACCTAAGCAGATTCGCGATCACAGCATCATATTGTTTGTGTACAGGTAACACGGGTAATAGGACTACCTGTTCATCTGACAGAATGTTTATTAGGTTTAATTTGCCCTAACAAGGTTTGGATGAGAGCTAGAAATCACCACTCAACCGCTTGCTTTTTTGGAACGAAGTTCTATAAAACGCGTATTGCGGTAGGAGTTGACTGGTAGAAATCTTCACATTTAACAAAAAACCGTAGAGTTCCTCACAGCAAGGCAAAAACGCCGAAAAAAACACGTTTGTTGTATGGGAGCCCCCTTAAATATTTATTTTATTCTGTTTTTAGGGTTCCGTTGCCAAATGGCAAAAATCGGAACCCTTATAGATTCGCCATGTCTGTCTGTCCGTCTGTCTGTCTGTCTGTCTGTCTGTCCGTCCGTATGTCACAGCCACTTTTCTCTGAAACTATAAGAACTATACTGTTGAAACTTGGTAAGTAGATGTATTCTGTGAACCGCATTAAGATTTTCACACAAAAATAGAAAAAAAACAATAAATTTTGGGGTTCCCCATACCTAGAACTGAAACTAAAAATTTTTTTTTTCGTCAAACTCATACGTGTGGGGTATCTATGGATAGGTCTTTAAAAATGATATTGAGGTTTCTAATATCATTTTTTTCTAAACTGAATAGTTTTCACGAGAGACACTTCCAAAGTGGTAAAATGTGTGTCCCCCCCCCCCCGTAACTTCTAAAATAAGAGAATGATAAAACTAAAAAAAATATATGATGTACAATACCATGTAAACTTCCACCGAAAATTGGTTTGAACGAGATCTAGTAAGTAGTTTTTTTTTTAATACGTCATAAATCGTAAACCGCAATTTACATTTTATTTAACGAACTCAAATATAAAAATAATAAAAAAAACATTTAATTTCATAAACATAAACCTTATTCATAAACCCGGATGTTACGGAACCCTCGGTGCGCGAGTCCGACTCGCTCTTGTCCGGTTTTAGTATTTGTTGTTATAGCGGCAAGAGAAATAAGTACATCATCTGTGAAAATTTCATCTGTCTAGCTATCACGGTTCATGAGATACAGCCTGGTGACAGACAGGATTCTTAATAATAGGGTCCCGTTTTTACCGTTTGAATACGGAACCCTAAAAAGCGTTATATGCCCCCTCCATGCGACTTTGTCTCTCTCTCTGTCGATCTCTTTCTATTATATGCGAGTGTGTTTGTTGTGCGAGTATTGCGTAAGGAACTTCGTTCCTTCCGACCGCATACGTTTTTTTATTCTATGGTGTGAAAAAAAAATATATTAAAAAACCAACGAGTCGAAACAGGCAACAATTTCTTTTTTGTAAAAAAAAGAGTATATCTTTTTTAAAAAAAGGCCTTGACACCGTTTATCAAAACCAAACGTGCATACTTACATAAAGGGGATCCTGGAAACCATTTTAGGGGCCATTCTCACATGATAGCCTCCATACGGGGACGCACCCACAAAGTAATTGAAATATGCCACGATTTTGGAGGCTTTGTTAACTTCCTGAAATATTTCAAAAGATTTTTTACTTCCAACATTCCCCCATATTTGTAATGGAGGTTATTCTTAATATAAAATCGCCTTAGGGCTATTAACATTTCAATGCTCCAGTCATGAAAGAAAATTGTGGAGTTTATCAGCTTATTCCGCCCAATTCTTGGGGCAATTGAATGAAAAGGGTTACATTTGTTGTATTAAAGGTACTGAAAGCAATAGGTCGTATAAAAGTGGACCTTGTTACGAGGTATTGGGCAATTCGGCGTAATGAGGGCTGAAATAATGTGTGTTTAAATTCATCGCGACATTATTGCATGCTCTTGTTTATCAAAGACTTAATTGCTACAAAAACAAAGAACTATCGCTATCAATTAAACTGAAACAGTTTTACAAAAGAAATGCAACATGTAGGTATTTTCTTATTGATTAGTTAAAAATTAATCATACATGATAAATTATTTTATTTCTGTAAATAGGTTTGTACAAACACTTTTACACGTCAATCATATTTATAAAACTAGATGAAGTCTGCGTTTTCTATTTGACTACTCTGATAAGAAAGGCTAAAACAAACTCCTCTGAGTTTGTTTTAGCCTTTCTTAAATTCCAAACATAATCTTGGTCAGATCATGTAAAGACCGTGTAGATTGGTGTCTGAAATGATATTTTAAGAAAATTTATCCAAGATTCATCATTTAATAACGTGAATCAATGTTGAATTAAGTTATTAATATTGAGCAAATAAATGAAGGAGAATCCTTATTAATCTTGCAACAGGTGTATTATATTCAAATTTGCGGGAAAAAAAACATTAGGTATACGTATATTATAATAAATTTTAGATGCTTGTAATATAGGCGCCCGAAACCAAATTACAGCGTCAGTGATTTATTCGTAATTCTACAGTCAATAAGGTTGAGCCGAAATTACGCAGAAACATCCAGGGTTGCGTAATAAATTGTTCAATAGGCAGGTTAATTAGACAATTCCTCCAAATGGCACCACGTAAATCGGAATGGCCCAACGTAAATGCTTCGCAGAACGGCAGAAAACACTTTTCTGGAAAACAAATGAATTCTTAACCGGCTTGAAGCTATAGTGATCGTTAAGCACGGTAATGCGGTGAATGGCAATTAAAAATGTAACCTTCCAACAACAATAACGCGAATTTTAGTTTCTCAGAAGTTATTTTTTGTACAGAGGCAATTTTCGTTACAAATTACGCAAACTTGGAATGGCGTTCTGTTCTCGCCAAACGAAATTACAGTGAGCGGAGCATTGGTTTTTTAGCTTTACGATGGAAGTTTTGAACGGAAGCTTATACAGGGAATGGGTGCGCCAGGCCCTCGGAATTCCGTCCGCTCGTCGCTTCGTATGCAAATGTGTTCAACACTACAATACATTTTGCTATTTGCATTCTAGCTAATTGCTTTTCCTTTCGACGCCGCCCGAACAAACGACCGTTTATTCTTTGTGCACCAGACACCTTATCGACATTGTTAACTACGCTACAATTAACTGACACACTGGATTTACTACGATACAAACTAATTATTACAGGCGAAGCGGTGCGTAAGGAAATAATGTTGGGTTTTAAACACACTTTTTTTTCGTAGCCTTTATTCTGTCCCACTGCTGGGCAAAGGCCTCCCCTTTTTCCTTCCCAACCTCCCTGACTTGAGCGATCTCTGGCCACGTTGGCCCTGCAAACCTCGTTAGATCGTCACACCACCTTCGTCGTGGTCTACCTCGACGACGATATCCTCCTTCAGGCGTCCAGTGAGTGACAATCTTTGCCCATCTCTCCGAGCGCTTTCGCGTTACATTACAAACATTTTACGTAACATAATATAAAGCCATTAAGAGGTTTATTTATAAACGATAATTAAAGATAAGAGACTTTTAAGTCTAAACTGTATGGTTAAACAGTCGCTACTCACTACTTACTTTAAGCAAAGTTTATGAACAAAGGGGTAATAATCAGCCTATAATGTTCCCACTGCTGGGATACAGGCCTCCCCCTCTCTGTGACAGGGAGTGGGCCATAATCGGTGGTCTGGGCCCACGTGGTGATGTGGGCCCAGTTGGTGGATGTCACATGTCTTCGATTTTTTGGAGCCTTCTTTAGCCGCGTTGGGCATTTTTTGAGATGGGAAAAGTCCATTGAACTCGCGACACTGTTACCGTAACCGACACCACGCGTGTTTTGTTTATAAGACGTTTAAAAAATTACACACGTACGTTTTGAGAGCAGTAGTGATGAAATAAAATAGACAAAGTAAAGTACCTGCCTGGGTTCGAACTCAGGACTACTCGTAAGTCACGGCCGATACCACTGGGCCACCATTGCTTTCTGATTTACAGTGATTAAACCTAAATAAATTAATTGTTAGATAAAACTAGACCGTGCAAGTTTACCAAGAAGTAATTACAGAATACTTGGTTCCCTGATTGACTCTAATTACATTCTGAAGCGACAATACACCTCGCTACGACATGAACACTAAATATTTAACAGTATTAAGTTCCCAAGTTAAATGGGTACAATCAAAGTTGTGACATAGTGCGAGATGTGTTGTGATGGGTCTTTTCAAACACCATTTGTTATTTATGTCGCAGAGGACTGTTTTTGAAGAGGGGTAGCGACCGGCTGGGAGCCAATGCGAACCGAGTAGTTACCACTCATTATTACCTTCACTTGACTGAGACAGCAATAAAACACCAGCCAGCACCCGCATTGTTCCTATCTCACACTCTGAGAATAATTCAGCACAGAACTGTTAAAATAAAAACGCGAAAAGCATATTCCTAAAAGTGAAATGGAGGAAAGTCATAGTATAAACCGTTATAGGTGCTGCGATCTGCTCGTTAGCCCCATTACGTCGACTCGTTTAACGCTCATTTCCATTCACGATTTACCTTATAAAAGAAAAAAATCCCAATTTATTTATTATATTTGCGCTACTCAGACCCTATGTGGTTGAAAAAAAAAGCAGAAAGCTGCCGTCCAATATTCTGAAAACGCTTTCATTCAATCCCAATTTTCCTGTTATGAAAAGAATAAAAATCGACAGTTGGGATTTGAACACGAACTCAATAAAGGCGCGTATCTCGTCCGTCGTGTGAGGATGTTAAACGAGGTTAGTTCGTCCGTCAAAGAAACCAAGATTGCTTGCACCTGTAGGTGTGGTATGGTAAATTTAATTATGTCGCTGTTGCCGGGCCGGCCGCCGCGCCCCTTGTACAAACCGCAATTTTGCGGCCCGTCCCTTACGCAGCTAAAGAGCTCGCAGCAACATCAGTTAATGTTCCAAACCCCCGTCGGACGTAATCGAATCGTAAATTGAACATTTTTACGACGACATCGTTCATAAACATCGTCGTGCAACGTGTCACGAACGTTTTAAACAAGTAAATGATAACATACAGTGTTATTGACGCATTATGGACTCCACAAATACCAAATGCCTGGATTAGGAGCGTTTACGCCGTACGGCATTTCATACAAACATTCAAGCCCTTATTTATCGAAATGAACGAACCGATTTTAATGAAACTTCATACGCATAAGCAGGATACAAAGGTCTAATAAAAAGTTAGTAGAGAATATTTTCGAAAAATAGTGTTACAGCCAAATTAGACCGATTTTAAATTTTCCATAAAAACAGAGATTTCCAGTTATCTTTTTTTAAATAAGACATTTCGAAAATGTTCTCTACAATTTTTAAACAGGATACAAACGCTGCTAATGCGTATGAAGTTTCATTAAAATCGGTTCATTCATTTCGAAAAATAAGGGCTTGAAAGTTTGTATGAAATGCCGTACGCCGTAAACGGTCTTAATAAGATTCTTACCAATATGTAGCGTCATGTCTGTCATGTCTTTGAGTCAATTTTACCAGTCTTCATTTTATAATACACAAGTCTTCGTTTTAATCATTCAAGCTCGGTATGATTTCAGAATTGTTAGATAAACTATTTGGAATATTCTCCTCGTTGGAGTAACAGACAAATCTGGTTAGTTAACGAGCATGAAATCGGTTATATTAGATCGATCTTATTGGCGGAGTCCCACGAAGCGCCTATTTAGGTGACGATCAGATAGGTTTAAAATAGAGATGGCCAGAATTAATTTCAACAATTTTGTTGAGTTCCACAGAGAGATGGTATCTTCTCTCTGCACAATGATCCTCGGCTGTAGTTACTTACATATTTGTAAACTATTTTCATTACGCTTTTCTGAATCTGGATTTTTCGAAGGCTTTTAGGTTTGAACACGTAACATAACATATTTTTCCCAGCAGTGACAGAGATGTATATTTCGCCAGTTTTGTTTAAGTCCCATGTAAAAGGGGGCGACCCTATTGCCATCAACCGGGCAGAACCAAGAAACACTTTGCTCGACCTGAGACTTGAACCCAAGACCTCAAGAACGAGAGAACGAGAGTGCTTGTGGCCAATAGACCAACGAGGAAGTAGCGAGGAATAGTGATATAAGTAATAACACTAATAAAATAGCTCTTACTTACATCAGTTCAATTCTGATTGTACATTCACTCTCCGAAACTGTTTTCCAATATAAATTTCGAGCCGGTATTTCTATAGAGAGGCGAAACTACCAAATTGTACAGGCGTCACTTATTTCGAAGGTTCAATAGGAAAATGTATCTGCATATCTTCCCAAATGTTTGGGCCCATGATTTAATTTGATTGCATGTCTGTCCGCTGTAAACACTAGTGGAGGGCCTGAATTATGCGACCTCATCAACTCCTGAATACATAGCTGCTCAAGTAAGAATTCAAAATTGAAATGCTCGGGGTGTTCACCCTTTGTAGGGACAGCGACAAGCCTTATTTACAGTGATATAAATTCTTTAAAAATTGCAAATGGAGAAACGGAGTGAAAAAATTCACCGGCAATTTCACTAAACAGTATGCTTTGCAAGAAAAAGTTAAAGTTTGTTGGCCCCAACTCAGACAAAAGAATCTCGCTTTTTTATTTAAAAAGTTTAGACAAAAGATTTTTCGAGTTTCTAAATTCTGTTTAGACGTAAATAGGTTTTAAGCAAACAAAGGGATTACATTGTGTGTGGCGTTGCATATTTTTGCAGTGCTAATAATAGATTCAATTTATCTCAGTCGAGATAAATTAAAATACATTAGGGGCGACAGCTGACGCCATTGACAGCCGTCGTTACGGTTGACAAAAGTGAAAAAGACGTAATTTAATTACGCGCACAAATCATTCAAATTCTTTTTGTTTTCGTTCGCGCACTGAATACCTAATAGAGTATCGTTTTATATCTGTGTTGCGAGATCGAAGTCAGCACATCTTCATCACCTGCCTAGCCTTTTCCCAACTATGTTGGGGTCAGCTTCCAGTTTAACCGGATGCAGCTGAACGCCAGTATTTTAACATGGAGAGACTGCCTATCTGAACTCCACATCCCAGTTACTGGGTAATACGATACCCCTTGGTTTTGGTAAGACTGATTGTCAGACTTTCGGGCTTCTGACGACCCGTAACGACTGTGAAAGATCCACGAATGACAGCTGGGACCAACGGCTTAACGAACTTTCTGTGGCACGGACGGGTCTTGGTATGTAAAGATGGTCACCCATCCACGGACCAACCGCGGCAAGCGTAGCTTAATCTTACCGATCGATGAGTCCGGCTGTTATTAGTTAGCCACAAGCCCCTCCAGGTTGAAGTCAGCTATTATAATAATTATTATAACTATTTACATGGAAGGAGCGTCAAACCTTATAAGCCAGCACAATAGCACACTGATTGCGTTAGGTGTTTATTTTTCATCTTGATGCGTCTATTCAAGATAATAATTATATTTTCAACACACTTGCTTGTAAAGTGGCTGTTAATGAACCGCTTTTAGGTCCATAATGCAGTGTATTAAACACGCGTGCTTTTTACTTTATGTTACCGAACTAGTGCATGTTGCACTATGCACGCAAGGTGTAGTAAAGTGTTGTAAGAACTCTATGTAAATTCATGGAAGGTTTATGCTGAATATCAAACCATGTCGTATCTCGCTATTTTTGTTGCAATACTAATATCGAACAAAAATAGTGGTTGTGAAACGCGCGTGCATGACAATGTTCTTTTTTAAAATTCATAAAGATGCCACGAATTGAGTAGTGAGAATGTGGCTGTTTGATGAGTAAGGAAGGGATCGAAAAAGCAAGGGAGTTGCATAATGAAATTTAGTACTACAGTAAAACACTCGTGTGGATGATATTATGGTTACTATGACACTGGTTGTTTTAATGTTGGCAATAAGCTAACTGATTCAGAAACTTTTAAAGATTTATAGCATGGCTGTAGATAAACACTTTTACAAGTCAATCATATTTTAAAACAAACTAGATAAGGTCGGCGTTTCCTATCTGACAACTCTGAGAAGAAAGGCCGAAACAAACTCAGAGGTCAGTCTCTTTTAAAATCCAGACAAAAGCTTGGTCAGATCATGTGAAGACCATGTAGATTGGTGTATTATAGCCCAGTCCCAGTCACAAGAAGGCATATAATTCTATAATTACTAACTAATAATGAATTAATTAATAAGTGAATAAAAAAATATAAATAATTATATTAATAAATAAATAATTATTTATTAATTAATTTTTAGTTATTATTATTATGTCTGTAATTAATATGGTAAAGAGTATTCTATTCTATGTCTCAGCAACATTAGGTATAGGCTGTTTATGCTATAGGAACGTGTAGGTATGTTAATATGAAAGCCTCCTGTAGTAATCCTGTTGGTACTTCACCTGTTCAACCTAGTAAGGTTTACTCTACACAGGTACGAGTAGATAAATCCCGTCTCAAGGTTATTCATGTAAGTATGTCGGGCACGCGTGGGAAGTGCTCCGTAATATAAAAGTTCGTAGCATAAAAATACATACAAAAATGGTGTAAATGTTAGATTTTTAGGGTTTCGTACCCAAAGGGTGCCAACGGGACCACATCTAGTAAGGCTCCGCTGTCCATCCGTCCGTCCATCTGTCTGTCACATGGCTGTAATTTTTGAACTGTACTAGGTAGACACTTGAAATTTTCACAGAATGTGTAATAACAAATAATAAAAATAAAATAAAGTTAAAAATTATTAAGGGAGTTTTTACTAAAGTATTTTTTTTTAAATGTAGTGTTAAATATTGTGCGGTGGTACGGAACCGTTCGTGTGCGAGTCCGACTCGCACTTGGTCGCTTTTTTATATTAACATTTCAGCTTTTACTTAACTTATGAAGCATTTCAATCGTGACTACTGTCTAGCTTGCTCCTAAACAGAAATGTTGTGCCTCGAAATACATTGAAATCGGGATCGGGGAGCTTTAGAAATTCTGCCACTCGTATTTCAGTATCGGGTATTCGAAAACTCGCCGATTTACATAGTTTATGTAGAGGTATATACGTGGCCTTATCACGTACCCGTACCCATTCCTAGACAGAAAATCAGCTCGGTTACGAAACGAGCCCCGAAATGTAAATGAACCGAGACGAATGCTGTATGTACTCTATAAAAGTAAATGGTTGATTTCGTGGTTCACTCTACCCCCGACCGTGTTTTTTTTTTTTACATTTCCAACCTTTTATTACATTTATGGCCTCGTGTCAGCAAAATGTCAATACAAACAGACAAACGTTGGTACATGAGGCCTGGATGTTGTTACGTCGCCAAAGGACTCAGCTTGCAAAAACGTGTCAGCGTAATGATGATCGTTATCAAAAATGTTTCTGGTAACTGTATCCAGTTACCGACAGCGCGGGTATATTTTATTTGCGAATATGAATAAGTGTCACTTCAAAATCTGACAACCAGTCTTACTAAGGATATCGTATTACCCAGTAACTGGGTTGTGGAGGTCAGATAGGCAGTCGCTCTATGTAAAATACTGGTATTCAGCTGCATCCGGTTTGACTGGAAACCGACCCCAACATGGTTGGGAAAAGGCTAGGCAGATAATTATACGAACGGGTGTAGATAAAAATAATAAGCAAGTTATGTTTTCTGGTCACGATGCTATTTAAGGAGAAAGGGAAAGCCGATCATTATTAACCTATACTAATATTGAAGAGGTATTTGTTTATTTGTATGTATAGGGGGTAATCTCCGTAACTCCCCGTCGGATTTGGAAAAAACTTTTTGCACCTAATAGCCCAACTCTTGAGGAATACTATAGGCTAATTAACATCACGCTATGGCCCTTAAGAGCCGAGCAAAAAGAACAAAAGTCAGAAAGGACGCTAAGCGAAAATCAAGGGGCCTGCGGGCGGAGAGTAAATGGCACCGTCCGTTCAGGACCAGGCCCGTGCCGGACGGCGCGTACGTGTTCCACGCGCGCCTCAAAGAGATGTCAGCATCGAGGAGGGGCCCCCTTAGGGCCGAAGCCTACCGGGCCAGCGGGATTGTCCGAAAGGGTTACCGCTGTCCTGGAACATAAAGGGCTACTAAGGAAGGAACACGGGTGGGTTTTAGTCAGTAAGAGTCTGACACTCCCTTCCGCTCCACCCAGAGCGGGAGGAGTCATTTGATGATTTCCCATCCGATAATAAAAAAAAGGGGGAAAGGGAAAACCGATCTTAACACAATCTATAGGTACCTACTAATACTAAAAAGAGGTATTTGCTTATGTGTATGTAGGGGGTAATCTCCGTAACTCCCCGTCGGATTTGGAAAAAACTTTTTGCACCTGATAGCCCAACTCTTGAGGAATACTATAGGCTAATTAACTTCACGCTATGACCCTTAAGAGCTGAGCAAAAACAAAAAAAAAGTCAGAAAGAACGCTAAGCGTAAACCAAAAAAACCGCTCAGGAGCGAGTCGGACTCGCGCACCGAGGGTTCCGTAACATCCGGGTTTATGCATAAGGCTTATGTTAATGAAATTAAATGTTTTTATTTTTATTTTTGAGTTGATTGAATGAATGGTAAATTGCGGTTTACGATTTATGACGTATTAAAAAAAAACTACTTACTAGATCTCGTTCAAATCAATTTTCGGTGGTAGTTTACATGGTAATGTACATAATATTTTTTTTTTTTTTTTTCATTCTCTTATTTTAGAAGTTACAGGGGGGGACACACATTTTACCACTTTGGAAGTGTCTCTCGCGCAAACTATTCCGTTTAGAAAAAAATGATATTAGAAACCTCAATATCATTTTTGAAGATCTACCCATAGATACCCCACACGTATGGGTATGATGAAAAAAAAAAATTTGAGTTTCGGTTCTAAGTATGGGGAACCCTAAAATTTATTGTTTTTTTTCTATTTTTGTGTGAAAATCTTAATGCGCTTCACAGAATACATCTACTTACCAAGTTTCAACAGTATAGTCCTTATAGTTTCGGAGAAAAGTGGCTGTGACATACGGACGGACAGACAGACGGACAGACAGACAGACAGACATGACGAATCTGTAAGGGTTCCGTTTTTGCCATTTGGCTACGGAACCCTAAAAATGATCGCGCGGGCAGGTGATGCGATGCGACGGGACGTAGAACATGAAATTTCACGCGGATGAAGTCGCGGGCAGAAGCTAGTATTATAATAATTCATGAACAACTAAAATGTTATCAGCCTAGGGTAATTTGGGAACAGTCACATTATCTTACGAAAATAGACAGACTAATGAAGGAATCACCCCGTTGTACCATCAAGGTAAACCGGGCAAAATAATAAAAATAAACAGACAATAGTAATGATAAGCGGGAATGGAACGGTCGAATGGTTCCTTTATGTGATCCTCTCGGAAATTGCCGCAATGACGACCTTATTGCGTTAGCCTCTTGCCAACCACTCGAACAGCTCTTCAGGCTCAATGTGATTGCTTACTGCCTTTCATTAAGTGCTTTATCTATAAGTAATTCGATTATTTCGAAGTATTAAGATTCCCCAAGGACCACATACCGGGTTCAGCAAGCTTAGCTATTCATTATTTATCATGCTTTCTAATATGAAACGATGTGACACGTTATCGTAGGGAAATCGTTATATCGTTGTCTTTATCACAAAAATAGGTTAGTACGTAGAACTAAATCATCACTGAAAACTGAAAGGGACGAACTATGGGCTATTGGCTACTATTCTGAGCTACCGAACTGGGAACCACATTCAGAATCTTAAGTTGGCAACACTTCGGATTAGTAAAGGTTGCCAATTAAAAATAAACAGGCAATGTTATGAAGTTACGATGTTTAACTTCGTTAAGCCAAAGTGCTCTTAGAGATTAACATCTTAAATGTAAACAAATGAAAACATTCAGCCTTTTTTATTTTCATTTTTTGTCGTCATCTCTGCCATTATTTTTAAAAGCCTTAATCTTTATTCCTAACTTTTTCCGCTTTTATTTACCGTGAAATGGGAACGTTTTACGCATAACAATTTTTCTTTTTAAACACGAGAGGAAGGTAGCTTTGAATTAAAGCTAATAGTGTCCATTAGATTATATCCAAATAAAAATAAACTCTAATTCAGGCGAATAAAGACCAAATTAGCTAGAGTTCTACTAAAAGCTCTTGTGTTGTATTCGAAAAAACGATAACGGAAATGACGAATAGTTTGTCTAGTACCTATATGAACTATTTATCACTCTAGCTGATATTTTTAGCATGACCCTTACTCACTATACCTACGGTAAATTGAAACCTTTTGACCTCAATTGAAATATTGCTTACAGAAGGAACAAATCTGGAAATACGATTTGAAAAATGATTGCGGAGGCGGACAGTCGACTTGGCAGGGAATGTCGAATTTAACTCCACTCTGTTGTGAAACTTTCATTTACTCCCTAACTGTCGTACCTATCTGAGCTAAAATGCACTGAAAATACTATTTGTGAGATGGGCAAAGTTTGTAATAGGGTATTGTTTTATTCCGTTTACATCCGCGATGAGAGTTGCAACTTTATGTAGAGGAAGTGATATATCATTTGGGTAGATACGGGCACTCGGCCAGTGAGCTGGGCTGAGGTGGCTGGGTAAATATCTAAATTACAAACCCGACATATCGGTCCCGCACACTCGATACGGTTCTGATTGATCACCGCGCACCTAACTACGCTAACCTCGCCCCTTAACTAAACTGTATACAATAAGTATATGTAAACGCCTTGCCTCGCGTCGTTAACTGCCACGTTGGTCTAGTAGTCGCAAGTCCTACTGCCGCCTACGGGGTCCTGGGTTCGATTCCCGGGTCGGGCATAGTGTTATTAGGTTATTTCATTTGGAATTTCTGCCTGGATTTGTGCCCGATTGATGGCAAGAGACGCCATAATTGACGAAAAATTGGTGTTTTATAGGCACAGCTCTGCCAAATCCCCCGAAGATTAGGTACTGGTGAGATGTTATAATCTTATGTATTTTAAAAACGCGACTTGTTATTACTCAACGGGTTCACCATTATGCTGTTTATTGCCAATATTCATAATGAATTCTAATTTTATTGAATACTAACAGCGCCCCGCGGTTTCACCTGCATAAGTGTCGATCCTGTGGGAAAATCGGGATAAAAAATATCCTATGTTCTTTCCCGGGACTCAAACTATCTCTATACCAAACATCTATATCGGTTCAGCGGTTTAAGCGTGAAAAGGTAACAGACACTTTCGCATTTATAATATTACTAGGAGCGCCCCGCGGTTTTACCCGCATAAGTGTCGATCCCGTGGGAGTTAACTCTTACTTTCGAATTTATAATATTAGTATGGACTAGCTTCTGCCCGCGGCTTCGTCCGCGTGAAATTTCTTGCTCCCCCGTCCCACCCCGTCGCATCTTATAGCCTGCGCGCGCTATTACTTCGCTTTTGCTTAGCGTTCTTTCTGACTTTTTCAGGGTTTCGTACCCAAAGGGTAAAAACGGAATCCCATTACTAAGACTTCGCTGTCTGTCCGTCTGTCTGTCACCAGGCTGTATCTGAAGAACCGCGATAGCTAGACTGTTGAAATTTTCACAAAGTATGTATTTCTGTACTTGTCTTGCCGCTATAACAACAAATACAGCACCCCTTAAATTTTTATTTTATTTTGTTTTTAACAAAATAAAATAAAAATTTAAGGGGTGCTCTCACACAACAAACGCGATTTTTTTGCCCTTTTTTGCTCGATATAAAAAATGGCAACAGGTAGGCACTTGAAATATTCACAAAATACTCAGTTGTATTTTAACTGTAATAATAAATAATAAAATAAATATTTAAGGGAGGCTCCCATACAACAAACATGTTTTTTTCGTAGTTTTTGCCTTGTGGTACGGAACCCTTCGTGTGCGAGTCCGTCTCGCACTTGGCCAGTTTTTTTTCTTTTTGCTCGGCTCCTAAAGGTCATAGTGTAAAATAGCCTGTAGCCTGTCAAGAATTGGGCTATCAAATACAAAAATATTTTTTCAAATCCGACTGGTAGTTCCAGAGATTACCCCCCTACATACAAACTTACAAACTTTACCTCTCTATAATATTACTATAGATAGTATGGATTCATAACGGCTCCATCATATTGACGAACCTCTTAAGAGGAAATAGGGCGTGCGATACTCCATACAAATGTATTCCCCTTTTTTCTTCCTGAATAATAATGTCTCAAGAGCAATTTTTGTTTTCAATCAATTTCTGCAGTAAACACGTCCCTGACATTTTCTTTTTTCAGCAACTAATTAGTAAAGAAAACATGACCCTCTACACATTACAAAAAATGCCCTATTTTTACCGCAGTGATTAGAGGACTACCAGACAAATTAGAAAAGTTTTTAACATAAAAAAAAATGTTAGGAGCCTAAACATACTCTTTCTTAAAATGTTAATGTAAAAAATAACTGAATCGACTCAGTTTTCGAGGAGAAAAAGTGGAATACGAATCGTCGATTTCGATAAAAATTTTGTGATAATTTCGGTCTGAGCTGCAGCTGTCCCTATCACACACTACGGGGGCAGACTTGAGGTAAGGCAACGGCAATAGTTTCTTGAATAATTTTTCAAATTCCTCGCAGGCCCCGTCTCCTCTTAATAAAGCGACAAGTACCTACTAACAGAATTATTACCTTAACGTCTACTTACCTAGTTAACCCAGTTCTAAAATAATAACCTGAAATTAACTTCTCTCGTACACCGCCACAAATGACGTTCAGTTTTGATTAAATTCACATTGTTAAAGATATTTCTTCCGTTTTTTGGGAAAATGGTTCAAGTCAAGACATTTAATTCCATAGGTGAACTGTTTCAGTTGAATTCATGATGTTTCCTGTGCAGGAATTCTTGGGATAAGGTAATTGATGAGGTCAGTAAACAAGTCAAAACACCACCTAGACTAAAGAATACACTCAATACCTACTTACCTAAGAGCGAGTCAGTGACTTCGTTCAGTGCCTGCTTGTATCTTGGTTTTTGCTAAACAGGCAGTCATTTCAAATTATTATAATTAAGAATAATTAAGATTTAGATTAAAAAACGTTAAAAGTATTTGGTAACACAAAATACAGAGAGTACAGAAAGCAATCATATAATACCTATATGATTGCTTTCTGTACTCTCTGTATTTTGTGTTAAGTCTGCCCCCGTAGTGTGTGATAGGGACAGCTGCAGCTCAGACCGAAATTATCACAAAATTTTTATCGAAATCGACGATTCGTATTCCACTTTTTCTCCTCGAAAACTGAGTCGATTCAGTTATTTTTTACATTAACATTTTAAGAAAGAGTATGTTTAGGCTCCTAACATTTTTTTTTATGTTAAAAACTTTTCTAATTTGTCTGGTAGTCCTCTAATCACTGCGGTAAAAATAGGGCATTTTTTGTAATGTGTAGAGGGTCATGTTTTCTTTACTAAGATTGCCTTCTGTACCTACTCTCTGTATTTTGTGTTATTAATTTCTCATACAATAGTATGAGTTTATTAAATTGATTGTAATAACAACCAATTTAATTCCAATTTAATAAACGATTTCCCAATGTTATAAATGGAAGGTTGATAAATAAAATACTCAATTAAGACTCGTGGTTAGCAAAATTGTCATTTTAATTGAACACCATTTTCTTCCAATGATTAGCACCGGTATTACAAAGGAATAAGCCACGAATCATTAACTTCTCATTTCATTGCGGCACGATTACAGAGAGTCGATTATTATCAGGCTTTCTGTATCCGCCAGCAGAAATTCTTTCTGAATAGCTCACAGCTTCTGTATTTTACTGATCGCTATATTCGCTATGAATAACCGTTATGACTTATTCGTGAGTCTTTAGCAGTATCTAGCCGATTATTCTCGAAGTCTTTACTATTATCTATGTAGTAGAAATATTGTATTTATTTATAATTTATACTTTTTTGCACATCACAAAAATACATTAAAAAAATATAGATCGCACCTGCCTTGTCATCATCATCATCATCATTTCAGCCGAAAGAGGTCCACTGCTGGATTTAGGCCTCTCCCAAAAGGGGAAGGGTTTGCCATAATCGCCACGCTTGGCAGGCGGGTTGGCGATCGCAGTATGGTATGGTGGTGGAATGCATAGAGAACGCTGCTGCCCATTCTCCGGTTAGACCCTTAGTCGCCTTTTACGACACCCACGGGAAGTATGGGGAACCTGCCTTATCGCTACAAAGCAAAAAGCCAAAAAGCCTAAAATCAAAGTAAGTAGGTACTATTGACGAATGCGTAATAATTAGTAACCGTTTTTTTTTGCGTTGTGGAGAATAGTCACTATATCACAAAATTTCACAATCACAATTTACAAGTTACAAATATGTAAATCTTACAAGTGCGTGTATCACAAAGATCTAAGCCAGGCAATATTGTGAACCGACGTGTCACGTACGTAAAAAGATCGCGCGGGCTAACGTTCTTGCAAACGTTGGCTAACGGAAAAACCTTACAATAATGTAAATTGTAGTGAGAAGTCTACAATATTGTAACTCATATATATTTCTAATTTCTGAGTTATACAATTTTTTCCACAATTAAACAATTTTGTAGAATTGTAGACTTGTAAAGTTTTGTAGAGGGCCCAAAACGCTCCATGTAAAATTCGGGTATTCAGCTGCATTTTGTAAAACTGGAAGCGACTCCAAGTACTCCAATATAGCTAGGAAAGGACTAGGCAAATGACGATTTAGGACTAGACTTAATCGGTGCTGGGCTGCCTACCAAGACCCATTGCAATATTTTTAAGCGGAACGATTAGTTTTTCGTTGACAAAAATCGGGAAAAAGTCATTCCCTACTCCGACATTTCGAGAGAATGGAACTCTTTTTGAAAGTAGCAGCGTCGAAGTCTGCCATTGTGATCTATAGCTATCGACTAAGTGGTTCTAAAGCCGCGCCAGACGTCAGTATTAAACTGAAACTCGCGTTATTGCCGACATCACTCCGATATCGACGAATTTGTACAATACTAGATATGAAAATGTTCAACTTATACAATTTAGACAAAGATGGAGAATTTCCAGACTTCAGAATATCAGAAATCAAAGATTGATTTAATATTAATGCTGTAATCAAAGTTCCATAGCTATTTTATCGTTTGGTTTATTCTTACGGGAAATGTAGACATCTCAAACCATACGTATTGAAAACAAATATTGAATGTGTACGAATAAATTGGGGTGGAGTTATTTATTGAGCTCTGTTATTTCGTTGTAGCTTTCACAGTAGTATTTTTTTTCTCCAATTACCGTCTAATGTTAGCGGATACCAGAACAGTTAAGAATATGTACATGTAGGTACTGCACTGGCAGGCCAGTGGCCAAACAGTCCTGAATAAATGTAAATTAAACATTGTCCTCATTTTGGTTAACATGTCCGGTTTATTTGGTTTTTAATGCCCAGTTGGATAGAGTTTAGAACATTTCTACAACCTAATTAGCTGCTAGCGGTCTGTTGAATTAAGCTTAATGACACGCTCCCGAATACGATTCTAACATCTCATTTAACCAAACTGGTTGAAGCTTTTGAGCTGCACGTAGTATCTACTTATGTAAGTACTCACTACTTACACTCAAACAGGTACCTACACCTTGTGTTAGCTTTTACTGTAGTCGGGTAAACTGAACGAAAATTATTCCACATTGTAATTTACAAATAACAAGCTTTTCAAAAGCTCACATAGTTGCTATCCAAATGAAAACGAGAACTTTTGTTTGTTTCAGGAGAGAGCATGGAAAATGCTCGGAGAGGTGAACAATGACAGCATGTCCCCGCCGCGAGCGATGACCCTGCAGGGCGCCGAGGGTCGCGCAGTGGCCGCGGCGGGGCGCGCCCCCCCGGGCCCCCGTGCACACTCGATGCCATATTTTATAGAAAAAATAACGCTTATTAGGCTATGTCTACAATATCTACGGGTGATATCACGTTTATATCAGAACGCCGCCGCCTCCCTGCCGCGGGTGCGAGTAAACTTTAATTTTTCAAAGCGTCCGCTAGTAAAATTAAAAAGTGATGTGAATAATATGTTTAGTTTTCGAACTAGAACAGTGTATTGTGATATTAAAGCATTGTTAGTGAAGACGTTAGTGCAATTATTCGTTGTTGCCAAGTGTGTTGTGCGTCGGCGGCGGTGTCGAGGCGGCGGGCGGGCGCGGACGCTGCTGGTGCTGTGGCTGAGCGGGTGCGGCGGCGGCGGTTACAGCGAGGGCCGGCGCGACGGGGACCTCCATATTGGCGGCATCTTCCCCATGGAGGGTGAAGGCGGCTGGCAAGGCGGGCAGGCCTGCAAGCCTGCTGCCGAGCTCGCGCTCGCCGATGTCAACGCGCGCTCTGATTTATTGTCCGGCTTCAAATTATACATTCACAGCAACGATAGCAAGGTATATTTGATTAATTAATCATCCATTTACCAAGGGAGTCGATAAATTACTTTCATGTGCCAATACGTGTGTATTGTGTGCGACAATTTATGGGTTTTTTCAGTTTTCGTTCGTGTCCAAAGTTACACATTATAAGCTCTGCGAATTTATATTTAATCTACTGCTGAAATTGGGTCTTATAATGTAAATTCACTTGGTAACGTGAAACTTAATTAGACGTAGACAATTTAAGTTCGTCGTTCGTCGCGACAAAGTTACGAAAATGCCGATTATAATTCCAATCAACTTAATGTGCATAACGTGTCGTCACCTCTCGCTCCTCATTCAGAATGACAAGTACCAACTTAATGGATTACCAAGTTGAAACCCGCCGAGCTGACTGCGGTCCTCTAATTAACAAAAAGGGATCGTATTTCTATCGAAGTGGACTGCTCCCATAAATCCGAATGAACTAAAATCATAGGCTTATGATATTGCAACCGAGAGGGTGAAGCTGACGTTCGATTCAATTATTGAGAATTTATGAATGGTTCAGGAAGAAAATTTTATTGGATAGAATTTCCGCGCCGGTTGAAGGTAATTTCCCGTTTTATCAATCCATACCTACCTATTCACGACCAAATTGACGATTCCGATCAGTTCGATGTTGATAACGTGGCGATTTCCGACGAAATTTGCCGAGGGGAAGTGATAACATAATAGGGAGGAATTATTGAGGATAACCTCAAGAGTCATTATGGTAGGAAGTGAAGAGGTTTTATAGAGATCGGATGTTACACGGTGTCGAATAAATGAATATACCTGCCTAGGGCATCATTAGGGCACAAAATTTCTCATTATAACATCTTGATGAGAAAATAATTTACTGAGCGCAAAATTTTACATTATTACCCACACCCGAAATCAGGCATCTTTGAAATAATGTGATAACTTTCGGGTCGTGTTACACACAAGTTTAATTAACCCCATCCCTTGCGATTAAACTATATAATTATGATAAAGTAAGTAGGTAGGTAGTGTAGGTACAAAGGATTGACAGATATTTTTTTAAACAAGATATAGATAGATTAATAGAACATAAAACATAGGCTTAGTACCTACCTTCTTTTAACAGCGAGGATGAAAACTCAAAATATCTATTATTCCGTGTTTTCCTACCATATCTATGTCCATACGTAGGTAAATATGTAATATTTGTTTTGAAATCCGAAGTTAACTGTTGCTACTGGTTGACCAAATACCAACAACGAACAAAGGATTCAATTCACTTACTTTTCAGAAACAATGTTTTTTTTTTGCATTGACTTGACCACCTAGAATACTGAGATATAAATACAAACAAGGCAGTACCTACTCAAACTCAAAGCATTTATCAAGACACTGACCACCCACAACACTGACCTTGTATTAAATATCTACATTTGAATTTAGAACAGAGTTACATAAATATTTAAACGAAGTAGGATTTAAATTAACACCAACAAAAGAGGTCATTCGGTATATTTAACAGGCTGGATACAAATGTACATAGGAGGTAAACCAAAAATAAAAAAAGAACGTGGACGCCCTACTACAAGTGTTAGTATTGAAAATTTACAGATAAATTACGTAACCAATTTCAAAAAATATTTCTTTATTAATTAGCTAGAGGTGGTTTATGGTAAGTTAATCAATTTTTTTTTTCTAGCAACTTACAAACATAGTTAATAATTTTTAATCTTACGTAAGGATGATAGGTCAAAGGTAAATAATTCCTACCTAAGAATGATGCAACTTATAATATATTTTAAATTCTACAAGTAAGGTACTAACAACGGCAAATTCATTCATGGTAAATTCATAAAGCAACGTAATTAATTTAAAATATTATTCGTACAATCAAATTATGCAAATAATTTTCATTCTGTGTGGTTTTGTCATTCATAATTTTAATTTAATTATGCCTACTCATATTTAATATTAAACAAATTACATTCGTTTGATAAATTCTGTGTGTACTTACCTATTTAATGTTTGTAAAATGACCTAAGTATCTTTTATTAAATAATTTAAAATGAAAATTATACTTAATTTTAATTAATGGTCAAAGTAAACTTTTAAGAAAATAATTTTATATCTTAATAACCTAAAAATCCATTGTACTTATTAGGACAATGATTAAATTGTAAAGAGATAACCAACCAATTTCATAAAACACTACCCATGAAAGCTGTTTTGCATATCCACAAACTAGCGTTAACTGTAGGTAGTTTTTAAACTACATGCTCGCCACACAAGTTTTCCATCGACTATTAATTTACCTGGCTTTTATGTAAAACTCCGGGCTAGCTGAACATTGGCCATCGAAAATTTAATAAAAAACACGGGCTCCGAAACAGGCTAAAGCTTTTTACTGGCTAATTACTTTCCTCAGACGAGAAGTTCAACATCGCCGCATAAACTCAATATATCACGGATGTAGGTTCTTCTTACTAAGGGATATCGAATCAGACTAAATGGGTTGCCGTAATTATATTTAAGTAGACCTTTCCCTTATCTCGTAATGTGGTCAAGCTCACTAATTAATTAAAAAGTCTTCGCTCTGATTCGCGGACTACATGCCCCTTGATTACGACCAATCAGGAACCTCTTTGGAACCCAATTAACTAATCGTAACACGTTAAACAACAGCGTCATTCATGAATATGAATGTACATTTGCGAATTTCGTAGTCTATTTATTTTATGTTTTGAGTAGCTATTTTAGAGGGAGAGAAGATTCAGTATTGAATTGAATTCTGATATTGTTTTCAAGTTTGAAATAACTTCACTCCTAGAGGAAATCAGGTCTTACAATTTGTTATTTAGTTAATTCAATACCTTTTATATACTAAATAAAGCAAGCCAATTAGAAGTTTCAAAGTCAAATTCTACTAATATTTTTTTTTATAGTTGTTCGTACTTATCTAAAGCTTAATTTCTTTGGAATTTAAAAAAGTCGTTATTCGTTCTAAAAATACTTTAACAACAACAGCAACTGTTGGATCAGTTTGGTTTAAGTACCTAACACACCAAATATACACCAATACACAGTAAACCATAATGTTTACTATCAGTAAAACATAACAATCACATTTCACATTCAAAATGTAGATACAGTTGAATGTACATACCTATTTCTCGTGTTTGTTCATTAACTTAGTTAACGAACGTAGACCAACAAATCATTTACACGCTTCACACCCACTTCTAACTGAGCTGGATACTGTTGTACTGTTTGCTAAACAAGGTCCAATTAAACTCATATGTCAACTATGATCGGCAGTGCGAGCCGGGACTGGGGGCGAGCGTGATGTACAACCTACTGTACAACCCACCACAGAAGTTGCTGCTCCTAGCCGGCTGCTCCACAGTATGCACCACAGTCGCCGAAGCTGCCAAGATGTGGAACCTCATGGTTGTAAGTATATTTACTTCTCATACCTTTAAGACTATCATACAACTCAATTCCCTATTGGGTCTACCCAAATCTTCTAACATTTTGAGTTTCCAAACTCAATTTAAAGCTATATAAGTGTAAACAAGTTATAATTTAGGAGCTCTTAAATATTTAGCACTAACAATCTTTTATTCAAACAATTTTATCTTTTTCGGAACCCGACCTTTGAGCCCGAACTTTTCAGAATGGTTATATTTTTGACACATGTCCACATTACAGGGATTTCTCGAAGTTTGTTCTCCGAGGAGTGAGGGATAAAGTTTTCTTGTGCCAAGTAACCAGATTATCGACTAACATTTCTAGTAAATACCTATCCGAGTAGGACATCTTGAGATCTGGAGTTAACAAGTCCGCTGAAACAATAAGTACGAAACAGTTTTTTGTTCGCCTCGAACTTCACGTAGACATTAAATGTCACAACTTATCGAGCTTAGGTTAGGTTACACGTGATTCATGATTACTTCGAGAGCCGACTATTTCTGATGAAGACAAAGCCTTTGGAAAAATGCCAAAACATTTGCCTACAATACTCTTATACGAAAGCCATAGGCTCAATGCTTTATTTTTTCAGCAAACTGTAAATCCGGGCTTTAAATCAAAACAGTCCAAAATTCGCTCGAATTCCAATAAAAGAAAAACAGCTGGAAGATATATAAAACTCCCTACACATAAACGAGGGTCAGCTTTGGGAACATTGCCATAACGTGTTTTGATTGGTTAATGGTGTTCAAGTGAATTCGAAGGGCCCTTTATGAATATTAGGGTTGGATAGGCGAAGAGCGTTTTTATAGTAATGAGTTCAGTCACGCTTGTTTTCGGGTATCTGTTTCACTGGAGTATTAATTAATTATATTGTTCAGCGTTTAAGAAGTTACTGAACAAGTAAATTATGTTAGCGAGCCGTTCTTCTAAACGAATTTACCACGTAAATGAATTGTGTTAACTTTTATTCGGACTGTAAACTTTTTACTTTGAGACGTAAATAACAGGCTCTCCAAATAGAATCATATTTCAAACCGAACTGGAGAATGTACCCTTATATTATTTTGTCACTCCCATGAGATCCAGAGCGACGCGGTTCCTACGAATATGCGCAAAGCAATTTTGGATGTGTTATGAAATCGCCACATTTATGTTCGACGGTGACATAAATTCTGTCAAGTGCAAAATGAATTCCCATAAAGAGGGTGGCGGAGCAATTAATTTTTATTATCTTACATTACTATGTAATGACTAAAGTACTTTAGCCAAATGAGGGAATTTTCTTTGGATCAATGGTTTTCATAGTTTATGTTTTTTTTCAAGCTTGTCGCGATTGATCTCTGGATGGGTGACCATCTTTACATACCGTGACCCCTCCGTGCCTCGGAAAGCACGTTAAGCCGTTGCGCGTCGGTCCCGGCTGTCATTCGTGGATCTTTGACAGTCGTTACGGGTAGTTAGAAACCCGAAAATCTGACAACCAGTCTTACCAAGGGGTCTCGTATTACCCCGTAACTGGGTTATGGAGGTCAGATAGGCAGTCGCTCCATGTAAAATACTGGTATTCAGGTTAGACTGGAAGCCGATCCCAACATAGTCGGGAAAGGCTAGGCAGACGATGATGATGTAACGCTATTATCATGACTTTAATAACAAACACTAGGGCCTTGGGGTCCGAGTGCTCATCGAGTATTTCGGGACATCGCAAAGCGGTTGGTTGACTCTTCACGTGACCAGAGGGCTGGCCTATTTTTAGCCCAAAGAATAAGCATTGCCATCCAACGTGGTAATGCTGCCAGCCTTTTGGGCACTTGTGCCATTGACAGCGATGCGGACGAATTTTTTGATGACCAATGAGCTCCTGTCTTTTTCTTTACCTTTTTTATACTTGTATATACTATATATAATATGTATATTTTAGTGTTAAGTTGTAAAATAGTAACATTGTAATTGAAATTTTAAAAATAAATACTTTAATAAGTACAGTCGGTGACCAACATTGTCTGACCCACCCAACATTGCCTGACCCACCGGCATATCTTGTTAAGCCATTTTAATCATTATCTTCTTGTCGTTAAAGTTGAAAAGCTCTTAAATAACACGGCCATACTTACTAACTAATCTTTAATTTCGCGTATTCTCAACCAGTCATTGTGGCTTCGCGGTTCGATGCTGGATTCGCGATGAACGACATGTGGGTTCGAAAACACAATCCACCTTTTATCAATTTCTTTATAATTTCTTTTTCTTTATTTATTTTCATTTATGATTTCTACAATATTTCTTGCATTATTATAGAACGACCAATATGATTTTTGCCTAACAACTTTTCTGGAAAACAAGTGGGTATATAAAAAAAAACTATAAGTCCTCAAATAAGTAGGACGAAGTAAAAGTTTACGTCGTGGGGTAGATGGATACTAAATTGATCTAAGTGACAAAAGTCAGTCTACATACGCCTAAACAGTGACTGCGGCGCACAAACATTTCTAAAACGTTTGACGTAAATCGTGAAAAGTATTTTTAATTAATTTGGTGTAATCAAAGCGTCATGTCGCAACTTAATGACTATACAAAACATGGCTGGCTGGATGGTATTGTCCTGCTGCCAAACTGTGCGAATTGCCTATCCAAATACAGACATTTACTTCCTGCAAGATAACTGCCACATCCACCGTGCAGGCATTGTGAAGAATTGGTTAGCTGCTCAAGAAGGTGTAACTGTTATTTACTGGCCATCTAAAACTCCGATTTGAACCCTATATAAAACCTATGGGGTCTAATGGTTTTAAATTGGGACACATCCGAAGTGTGAAATAAAAACAATTTGGCTGAGCTCGTGTCATCGACATGGGAGCACAAATGAGAGGAAAAGATTTGTGTTGGAACATGGTGTGCGGTATGCGTAGCCGCTTACAGCAAGTTATAGCAGGAGACGGTGCGCCACTTCGCTACTAACCAATCTACTTACTTATAAGTATTTTGAAACACACTATGTAAGTAAATGCTCAATTGAATGAATGCTAAACCATTAAAATGTTAGATTCTGTGGTGATGTTATTGTTATAAATGGAAATGCATTTTTCTATTTAAATAACATGTTGATTCACTACTGACTACATATACTTAGCTATAAATCTGTAAAACATTTCACAAATTCATTCATTTTCTCGCATTTATACATCAATGTTTTCTCGATAACACACTTCCAAGCAATTACCATTAGCATGACTTTTTTTAAATGTTTATAAATGGTTAGGTTTGAATATGATATTATAAAATGTATTAATTTTGAACTAAGAGCATTTACTTACTTTATTTTACTTATGTATATTTTAATGAATTAATAAACATTTTTATTACTTGCAATGATTTTGTTTCATTTCTATACAAACTGCCCATTTAAAAAGATATTTCCCGACTTCGTTCGTTAAAAAAAAAGTAAAAAAATAGATAATAATTAAAAACAAAACATTTAACAAAAAACTGTTAGGTTTTTCCTGGTTTCGAACGCAGTCAACGATTAATATCGAGCTGCCTTAGTGACCACGAGACCAACTCAACTCTTATAATATGTTTTGAAATTCGATATTAGTTGTGATGACAGACGCAATATTCTAAAGAATTTGAACCATATCGTATATTTTCATAAAGTTCATTATCGCACAATCACAACCAGCTATTAAAATGAATCACGGAATTTAGCTATTAACCGTATACACCTTTAAAATGTTACTGATGCGCGATATTATTTTTTTATTCATCCACCCTCGCCTTGGTTTTTTTTAGTAGTCTTGAAACTCATTAGCCTTTCAACCTTAACAACAACAATATAATGATTAAAATCGCCTAACAACATGATTTATTGAAATGCTTGCACGGAGTATTCCAAATGTTCACGATAAGGTTCAAATTCGCTATCACTCAAGTGGGTCAGATAATGTTGGCCACCGACTGTACTTTAGTAAAATATTATAAAATATAATTTAATGTAAAAGCATGTTTTCTATAAGATTTCTTCTTTGTTTTAGCTGTGCTACGGTGCTTCATCGCCGGCGCTGTCAGACCGCGCGCGCTTTCCTACGCTATTTCGCACTCATCCTTCAGCCACAGTCCACAACCCAACGCGGATCAAGCTTATGCAGAAGTTCGGCTGGTCGAGGATAGCTATCTTGCAGCAGGCAGAGGAAGTTTTTATATCTGTAAGTGCAAAACACGTTATATTTAAATTATTAGAAACACACTATCATCCATCATAAATGTGGCTCTAGAAGACCGTGCGTGGCAGCAAGCCACACTACCCATTCGCTTGGGCGGTCTCGGCGTCCGCAAAATTTCAAGTATAAGTTTACCGGCCTTCCTCTCCTCGGTCCACAGTACCGATAAATTAACCAGGAACATTTTATCTTCCTCATTGGTCGATTTTGAAGTCAGACTTTGACCGATGCGTTGAACGCTTGGAAAATGGCTTGTCCCAATACGGGTTTGCCGGATAACCCGTCTTCCAGAGACGGTGGGACGTGCCGCTCTGCAGTATTTATACGGAATACCCTTGTAAACACGTCACGTAATACTGTTGAGCGTGCCCGTCTGCTGGCTGTGGGAGAATGGGAATCAGGCTTGTGGCTTCAGGCGTACCCGTCATCTACCATAGGCACAAAGTTGGATGACTCATCGTTTCGGCTCGCTACGTGGCTCCGTTTGGGCGCACCTTGTGTTGCTGTTGATATCACTGCGGTGAAGCTGTCGAGAATCTCGGACACCATGGCCTGTCCTGCTGTAGGAGCGCAGGTCACATAGCACGGCACGCTAGCATCAACGATATTATTCGTCGAGCCCTTGTCACCGCCGGCGTACCAGCGGTGTAAGAACCAAACGGCTTGGTACGTGACGATGAGAAGAGACCGGATGGCATGACGTTGTTGCCTTGGAAGGTGGGTAGGCCTCTGGTGTAGGCGCAACGTGTGTCGATACCCTTGCGCCATCTCATGTTCCTAGCACGGCGGGCTGTGCTGGCGCCGCTGCTGCGGCTTCTAAGAGCCTCAAGCGGCGCAAATACTGTAAACTTAAGGGAAATTACAGCATTGAGCCGTTTGGGGTCGAAACGCTCGGGTCATGGGGCCCGAATGCGCGTCTTCCTTTTAAGGAAACTTCTCGCCGGCTGGTCGACACTTCACGTTACCAGAGGGCTGGGTCGTTCTTTGGCCAAAGAATTAGCATTACCATTCAACGTGGCAATGCTGCCAATCTTCTGGGCACGTTTCCGGATGACAGCGATGCGGACGAGTACTTCGACTTCGCCTAAAATGTCCTTTGTTTTTATATTTATTTGTATAGTAAGTTAGTTAGTCATATAATTTAGTATCTAGTGTAAATAGTTAAATTTTCTCTAAATAAAAAAGCATTATATTTTATGTTCCCAAAACCACCAAAAATCTTGAAGAACGTCAAGATCGGAATATTCATAATCAATAAAAATCTCAGTCCCGGCTTTGGTCTCGTGCAACCAAACAAGCGTAAGAAGATAGAATGAAGGTTTACATAAGAAATAGAAAGGTAATTGTGGCCGCAACGAACCGGGCCGAGTTTGCGTCTCCACAGCCATGTCTCCCATGATAAAACGTTTCCATTTTATGGGCAAACTTAAATTTATTCTCCCGGTTCGAACCATTTCAACCGCCATAATAGATTTCGATGCTTGAAGGATATTGTAAAACGAGATAGATGGCACAAAGGGAAAACACATTCATCTGTTATTCAGTGTTGTTACAAACTAACACCGTCTTCGTTTGCTACATGTGTTATCTTTACATTACATTAGCTTTCGATAATTCAACCTGTGGAGCAGTGAACACGCCGATAATACGGAATGATGGCGGCGAGTGATTACGTAGGGGTACCATATCGTGTCGACTGTTTCCACTGCTTGCGTGACTGAAATTGTTCGATCGGCAGTTGTTCGTATCGACATCAAGTGGAGTATGACACGCTAAGCGCTTTGTTGCCGATTGACAAACGATCTTCGTGATTGGCCTTCAGCGGATCGACTGCTTCGACTTCATCGCGTATTAGAAACCGCTGAGCCGATTTTCTGAACTTCACATACGTCTGCGTTTCGGCTGAGAGTCAAATAAATGAGACAAAGTACTACGATCCAACTATCAATAAACAGTAAACGGAGTATTTGATACCCAGTTGATATAACTTGCGGCAATAAGAAAGGCAGTATTCGCGTTAACGATGTACGAGGGCCAAGGGTAGGAAATATTGGAAATATTTTTGATCCGTCGCGAGTTCGCGACATAGCTATAAAATACTCCAGATAATATTGGCTATTGGATATCTACACATTGTTAGGAAATAAAATATTAGGGAAGTTTATATCTATCAACTCTTACTGAAATATAATATCAATGGAAATATCGAAATGTTAAGTGTAGGTACCTAAGCAGTCACATATATTAATATAGAAAGAAAAAATATTATTATATACGTACTTTGACCATTTTTATAGCAAAGAACTGAAAGTGCGTACAAAAAAAGCTCACCAGATACTAGTATAATTAGCTTAATTAAAATTATAACAACATCACGTTATTACACCAATTATTTTACACTTAGCTAAAAATAAAACGACATTTTAATACGTTATAACTTTGCTACTTTAAAAACGTTTTCCTACAACACACATTACAAGCTCGTGTTACGACTTAACAATCCATAGTAGTAAACTGGCGTTATGGATTGCCGGACGTATTAAACCCCCACGTAACATATAACATAACAATGGTTATAAAGGGAAAATAATCGCCCCGACTGAGCCAGGACTACAATGCGTCTTGCATGATAAATGGACATAACTGGACATTTTTTACCTCTATGCGACATCCGCTAGCAACCTATCTCGCTGTAGGCCAATTTTAGCCACAATATGAAATTCAAAGGGTGAAAATATACGATACAAACAAGTACTAGTATTTACTGAATCCGACTGGGTCGTATCTTCTCGAATACTTTCATAGATGGAACGGTATTTATACAGGCAGCGCGGCCGTAGCAGGAATAAACGAATCCAAGTAAAGTCGACTGAAAGTGTTTTCTGTAACAGATATATTTATTCTGAGAATATTTATGACTAGCTCTCTGTGCGTACGTGTTTATTTTTATCTGTTTATCGTGTCTCCCTCCGAGCCTTTGTTTGTATAGTAAAACTGAGATATTAATATTCCTGCGTCATGTGGTATTATAAAAATGACGTTAGAATCCATCTTGTCACCATGCGAACCAACGATTTGGCGATTACTTTTCTATTTTCATACTTGTCCTAAAAAGTTGTGTTAAAAGCACGCTTTTATATCGGTATAAAATTTATATGATGAGCCAGTAAGAACTCTACAACTTTGTTACAATTATTATGAAGTGTGAAGTACTTGAAAGCTTAATAAATGTGGGAACATTCAGACTTGATTAATATAGATGTAATATCGTCGCGAACACGGACCTAATCTAAATAAAATTCACGAAATGTCCACCTTTTCTCTTAAGAGGTACTTAGCATTAATTCCGCAAAATACATAGCTTTCGTCTTTCGTCTAGAGGGGCTTGTTGCTAAGAAATAACAGCCGCATGGTTCGATCGATCAAGTTAAGCTACGCTTGCTGCGGTTGGTCCGTGGATGGGTGACCATCTTTACATACCAAGACCTTCCGTGCCTCGGAAAGCACGTTAAGCCGTTGGTCCTGGCTGTCATTCATGGATCTTTTACAGTCGTTACGGGTTGTCAGAAGCCCGAAAGTCTGACAACCAGTCTTACCAAGGGGTATCGTATTACCCAATAACTGGGTTGTGGAGTTCAGATAGGCAGTCGCTCCATGTAAAATACTGGTATTCAGCTGCATCCGGTTAGACTGGAAGCAGACCACAACATAGTTGGGAAAAGGCTGGGCAGATGATGACAGGTTTCGTCTGACAATAAATCTTTTTAAGTTCGTTCAGTACGCGCAGAGTTACCTACAACTTTAACGACCCAGTTCTGTATGAGAATGTGAAAATGAAATATTATGATGTAGCCGTAGATTTATGCATTGAGGCTGTAGGCGTTTTTGTCAGGTAAGAGCACGTATTTATATAGCGCACGTGAGCATAACGAAAGGTGTGTATAGTGTATAGTTACCCGCAATGAATGGAGCGAGGCCTTTCACGCTGGTTTCAATGTAATTAGAGCGGCCCCGGTTTTTTCTGCATAAGTGGGTTTGAAGCGTTCTTGCGCTCCTGTTTTGCTTTCACCGCGGCGAAGAAATATTTTTGCTACAGTTCATGCACATAAAAACAACTACGACACCCCAAATATTTGTATAATAAAGGTTTTTCATTTTGGTTCTTATTGCCGAGGATCGGAGCAGAAACCCTCAACGATCCAATTTACATACAAACACTTATTCCGCAGCCACTTTAGTACTCAGGATTTGAGGAGTTAAGAAAATTCAGTTCGACTCGAATTTCCTTTGGAATGAGGCTATTGAGTCGATCTTGGTACGGGTACATGTGATTTTTGAACTGGTGATTTATTTACTTTGGCTTTCAATTTAGGCGGAATGGAACCCAGTGATGCATGAGGTTACACTCATACATTAATATCCGTGATACCCAATACTGAAGATACGGTGCTTGGATTTGTGAACTTGATAAACATTTGACTTTGATACTGACATTTGTAGTATTGGTTATTTTAACTGTTTTTTTTTTCATCAGACCGTGGAAGACTTGGAGGCGCACTGTAAGAAAGCGGGCATCGAGATCGTGACAAGGCAGTCATTTCTGTCCGACCCTGCTGATGCGGTGCGGAATTTGCGGCGGCAGGATGCGCGCGTTATCGTGGGACTGTTCTACGTGGTCGCGGCCAGGCGCGTGCTGTGCGAGGTCTACAAACATCGCTTGTATGGGAAGTCCTACGTCTGGTTTTTTATTGGTATGTCGAATTAACTACGGTACCTGTTAGTAAAGTGCAGTCGCATACTCTAAACAGTCAGCATCATCTAATAGCAATTTGGCTTGTCCTCGAAACTCGTTCCGCAAAATTTTTAACGCGATATCATGAGTCAATGATTAGCTAGTTGCGAATGGTTTTTCGTGTAGGTACTTACTGGTATTCCATAGGAGCTAAATGTATGCATCAAAAAAAAATTTTATGTAAATTGTATAAAATTTTCTTGCTTGAACCCTTGGGGATCCCAGTTATTTGGAGGTAAATAACATTATCCAAAAACCTCGGGCTCCGGACACTGACACATAAGCGGAAGATAATCCTTTTTCATGGAAGCACCAACACGGCTCGACATTATTATAATTTCATAGAATGCCTCACAAATAGGACACTTTGTTGTGTTGTGAGCGACGTAACGTTCAACTACGTTCAAACGCCACTCAATATTTGCAGGATGTTGTATCAAGCGTAACTCTATTATACCAACTTCAATTATGGCAGTGATACATTTTAAATGAACCTGTTCCTCAAGTGTCTCATTTGGTGTTTATGAGGCAGACGAGTGTCGTATTAAGTTGGGTGACATAATATTATCATCAAATAGATATTTCAGATAATCTAAATGACTGGGTATTTCCACAAAAATGTAAACTCCATACTACACTGGAAGGTTCCCACTTTAGTATGGTTCTAAATTTTATGGCTCTTTTAAAATTTACCGATAAAATATCTCGCGCACTCAAAGCTAAAATATATTCGACTCTAAGAACTACAATTTATCAAAACACACTTTTCCAACTCCGTTTAAAATACTGATTCTGAAAAACTTAAAGGATTTCTTTAGGTTTGCACATTGTTAGAGGTTCTAGAACCGCCATAATTCTTATCCCCAGAAATGGCTTGTGGTGGCCTTCGCAAAAAATATGTTTGCATTCGGCGAGAAATAAGTGCGACGTAACCGTATATTTCGTTCTGATCATATATTTTACCTTTTCTCACTTTGTTTCTTTTATGTTCCTAAAGTAATTTTGAAAGTGAAATATTAAACTTAGTTGCCAACCGTTTCAGAGGGTGACGTAACTGTCACGAATACGGTACCAGACGAGTTAGTAGGAATGTGTTTTTTTGTCATCGGGTTTAACATTCGTGGTTTTATGTGATTTGGGAGAAACGTAAATGACAAACACACTTCAACCCAGAACCAGCAAATGGCAGGAGCTGCCGACCTTTTTGTGGCCTCTGTTCTGTCTGCAGTTAAAGAATTAAATTACGAAACATACAAATTGTTTCATAATTCCTACCATTTCATTTAAGTGACTTCATTTAGCTAGGTCTCATTCCGCACATACTGAAAATATCACATTATAATTTAAATAAAACAGCACGACATTAAAACAAGAAATGGCCGCGTAAGTCATAAGCGTTATAAATTGTGAGTAATATTATGAAAGGAATAATATGAGAGTGGCAACATTCGCGTTGTCGTGGCTCACGAGGCCGCGGATACAACTCATTTAGACGTTGTTTATGAAGAAGGATAAAATGAAATACGACGCTTTACCGAAAACGTAATAACAGAAATCTTGCTACGTATACAGTTCTTGTAATATTATTATGCCCGTTTAAAAATTATACCTCGAGCTATGTCTGGGAAAACAATTGCTGTGTATCAGCGGTGGTTCAGTTTGTTCTAATTAGGTAAGTATTATAAATTCTGTCAGCCTGCTTCACCGTATTTTTAGATGTAGCACAAGCTCTTTTGATAGAGTTTGGCATGAGGGTTTCATTATAGAAGCTAAACCTAATGCTGCCCAATGGTTTTGCCGACATCCTGCAATCATACATTACAGATGGCATGTTTTCGAGTAAGGCACGAGAATGACTTTTTCGAGTTAAAAGTTATTAAAGCTGGCGAGCCTCAAGGTAGTGTGCTGGGTCCAGTCCTCAACTTGTTGTACACGCATGATATACCAGAGCTGGAAAATAATACTATTGCAACCTTTGCGGACGACACTGCTATTATGGCTACAGGGTCATGCCATACGGAAGCAACCAAAAAGGTACAAATCGCTGTAAATAAAGTTTATGACTGGGCACAAAAATGGAGAATCAAATTAAATGAATCGAAGTCATTTCACATTGACTTCACCAACAGGAATTGTGATTACCACCCAATCTTCAGATATGGCCAACAAGTGGCATACGCAAATACAGTCAAATACCTTGGCATAACACTTGACGCGAATCAAACAAGAAAAGAGAGGAACTAGACATGCGTTTTAAAAACATGTGTTGGTTGATTGGACGGAATTCCTTGCTATAGTATGCATCTATAGCAAGGAATTCCGTATTCGTATTCGGTATATTCGTATCCGTATCAAAGTTTTATTAAATAAGCATATTATCCTTATGCCAGTATGGGCATACGACATCCGACTATGTGGCTGTACCTACTAAGCCGACCAATATCAAAATTATACAAACATTCCAGAATAAGGTTCTCGTCAGGAGGTTGTTAATGCGCCCTGATATATAAAAAATGATGACCTCCATCGTGACCTGAAAATGGAACCCGGCACCAACATTATCCAAAAATTAGCTGAGCTATCCACCGACATATGAACATCGAGGCAATTCAGCTGTTATACCAAACAAATATGTATAATGGGAAGACTAGACAAAACCTTTTAACTTAGTGTAGTGTAAAAGTGTAGAAATAATAGTGCCAATGATTGTGAAAATTTCAACTGTCTAGCTGTCGCGGTTCTTGAGATACAGCCTGGTGACAGACAGACGTACGGACAGACGGACGGACAGTAAACGAAGTCTTAGTATATTACTAAGAGTAAAAACGGGACCCATAGGGTCCCGTTTAGTCGTTTAGACTTAGTAATATACTAATAGTATATATAATATACTATTAGAAGATATACTAAGAAATAATAATAAACTCTAATATACTCTTTGGGTACGAAACCGTAAAAATGGCCTTTATATTAAAAAAACGAACTACTACTACATCTGTTTCCATAAAACTCTCTCATCAGCATCAAATCTTCCTTTACAGCTTCAAATCCACCCTTCAACTTGCAACACAACCCCGTGCACTTGTGAGGAAATTAATAAGGTCGAATCTCTAAAATACTTAGGGGTTCTGGTAGATCAACGTCTTTCATGCAGACCACATATTGACTTAGAAGCTAAGTGAATCAAAAAGTTGATTCACGTAATGAAAATGCTACGTAACTCGGCCAACAAAAAAAATCTTACACAGTGTATGCGGCATTATGTGAGTCAGTTCTCTGCTACAGAATTACTGTATGGGGTGGAGTCAGCATAACCTCAATGCTACAATTGGAAAGAGCCTAAAGATCAGTGCTAAAGGTTATGTTGATAAAACACTTTCGTTATCCCATAGATCACCTGTATAAAAAAACCGGGCAAGAGCGAGTCGGACTCGCTCACCGAGGGTTCCGTAACATCCGGGTTTATGCATAAGGTTTATGTTTATGAAATTAAATGTTTTTATTTATTTTTGAGTTGATTGAATGAATGGTAAATTGCGGTTTACGATTTATGACATATTAAAAAAAAACTACTTACTAGATCTCGTTCAAACCAATTTTCGGTGGTAGTTTACATGGTAATGTACATCATATATTTTTTTTTGTTTTATCATTCTCTCATTTTAGAAGTTACAGGGGGGGGGACACACATTTTACCACTTTGGAAGTGTCTCTCGCGCAAACTATTCAATTTAGAAAAAAATGATATTAGAAACCTCAATATGATTTTTGAAGACCTACCCATAGATACCCCACACGTATGGGTTTGATGAAAAAAAAAATTTGAGTTTCGGTTCTAAGTATGGGGAACCCTAAAATTTATAGTTTTTTTTATATTTTTGTGTGAAAATCTTAATGCGGTTCACAGAATACATCTACTTACCAAGTTTCAACAGTATAGTCCTTATAGTTTCGGAGAAAAGTGGCTGTGACATACGGACGGACAGACAGACAGACAGACAGACAGACAGACAGACGGACAGACAGACAGACAGACAGACAGACATGACGAATCTATAAGGGTTCCGTTTTTGCCATTTGGCTACGGAACCCTAAAAAGCATCAGTACTTAATGTCCGACAGTTATACATCCTTAAATTAGTACTAAAACAACACAAAATAACAATCCAACCCACAGAATAACAAAACTCAAACTCAAACTCAACTCAAACTCAAACCATTTATTTCAATTAAACCATTTACAGGCACTTTTGAATTGTCAAGAAGTCGGTCAGTCAGAAAATATGAAGCTAGTTGCCCATTCCAAAGCGTAGGTACCTATGGAGAAGAACGGGCAAGAAACTCCATGGACACTCTTTTAAATTGTATTTTTACAAAAATATTAGTTACATCATTAATGTTGAATTTACAAGTAAATGTGAGAACGATGTAAAAAAATACGTACGCGTTAAGAGCGTCCAGAGTACAGCAAATAGTAAGAAGACAACAATCATAAAATAATTTAAAAAATTAAAAATAAGCCGAGGCAGCTGAGTGATGACCAGCCCCAACTGACGGCGCCCGTTCACGAACATGACGCATAGATCAGCACCATTCAGCTCAACCATTTTGAAGGGAGCCAAATGATCCAATACACACGCCACCGTCAGCGAGACATTTGTGTGAGCATGACATACTATCAGCCGCCATGGCACATTCAAGTCAATGAAAGACATATTACCCGGTAAATGGTAAAGAAGGTATACTTACATAGAACTCACATCTGTGCTATGCAGTTATACAATGCAAAGGAAATTGAGTTTATACAATGCAAAGATAATCTTACAATCTTCAGCAGCTCCAATAGTATTTTCCAGTATTAATCAATTAGTTGTGGTTGTGGAGCAGGACCAGCATTGAGCCAGGCATTTTTATCAGCGATGTAATCCCCTAACTTATAATATGCCTGACTGCATAGTGTGCGTTTTATACAAGACTTGAATTTTGTCTCATTCAGTTGAAGAATGTGGGGAGGTATTTTATTATAACATTTTAAACAGTACCCCATAAAAGATGAGTCTACTTTAGCCAGTCTGAAACCTGGTTGAACTAATAGGTCCCTATTCCTAGTACTATAATTATGTCTTTCACCTCTTTTACCAAAAAGATGTAAGTTTTTTCTTACATACATGATGTTTTCGTAGATATATTGACAAGGCACCGTCATGATGTTAATTTCCTTAAACAGTTCCCTTAGAGAATCACGCCTGCAGAGGTTATATATGGCTCTGATGGCTCTTTTCTGCAGAATAAAAATAGAATCGATGTCTGCAGCCCGTCCCCAAAGCAAAATACCGTAAGACATGATACTATGAAAGTAACTAAAATAGACCAGTCTCGCGGTATCTACATCAGTAAATTGGCGGATTTTTCTGACAGCATAAGCTGCTGAACTTAGCCGTCCTGCAAGAGATGTTAAATGAGGACCCCATTGTAGCCTTGAGTCGAGCGTGATCCCCAGGAAAACCGTTTTATCGACGAATTCTAGTTTCTCTTGATTCAATACTATCTCACAATCACTACTCTTTACATTTGGTAAAGAAAATCTTATGCACTTAGTTTTTTTCCCATTTAATACTAAATTATTAGCAGTGAACCAACTTTGGACCTGCACTAGGGCGTTATTTACGTCGTCATAATTTGTAGCACGTCTATTTACCTTAAAAATTAAGGAAGTGTCATCAGCAAATAACACCATTTGTGGTTGATTTTTTAATAAATGGAGTAGATCATTAACATACACTAAAAAGAGGAAAGGACCCAATATCGAGCCTTGTGGCACACCCATTTTTACTGTTAAACCATGTGAATTGACACCATTTATTTGAACTTGCTGTTGTCTGTCATTTAAATAAGAACTAACTAAACTGAGCGCAAGTTTTCCAAGCCCGTAATGCTCAAGTTTCAAAAGCAAGGTTTCGTGATCGACGCAATCAAATGCCTTAGAGAGGTCACAAAAGATTCCTATGGCGTCTTGGGCCTCTTCTCACGCGTTAAAAATGTGTTTTAATAAGGTTACACCGGCGTCGGTCGTACAACGTCCTTTGGTGAAACCATATTGTTGATCGTGAAGGATTTTATTCGTGTTAAAATGATTGAGCATTTGATTAAGCATTATCTTTTCAAACACCTTACTGAAAACCGGCAACACGGATACGGGTCTATAATTATTGGTGTCTTTACTGTCCCCAGATTTAAAAAGTGGTATTACCTTACTGAATTTCATTAAATCGGGGAAGACTCCTTGATCAACACACGAATTAAATACTACGGCTAAATAAGGTGCAATAGTCTCAATTATGGAGGTACAGACTTTAATGGACATTCCCCAAAGATCTTCGGTCAATTTGATCTTAATTTGCTTAAAAGCTTTTATTACTGTTACGGGGTTAATATGTGTAAATTGAAATTCAACCGGGCAGGCTGGAACGTTTGCTCTTAATAAATCAATTGATACGTCGGATGATGAATTTAAGGCTTCCGTCGTTTTTGATGGTATATTAGTAAAGAAATTTACAAACTCCTGAGCTACTTCTAAGTTAGAGCTTATGGCTCCACGTGAAGTCTCCAATGTGTAATCAGTGTTTCGTTTTTTATTTCTACTAGTTTCGTTATTTATAATTTTCCAAACTGTTTTTATTTTATTTTCAGCTGATTTGATTTTATTGCTAATGTACAGGGCTTTGGCTATTTTGCATGTATTTCTAAAAATTTTGGAATATGTAGCAACATACTTGCTGAAAGTTACAGTATTGATGTAAGGCTTACGGCCATACAGCTCGAACAGTCTTTCCCTACTTATCCTAATACCTCTAGTTGCCCAGTCACTAAATATAAAATTAGGGCAAATGTTTTTTGTTTTCTTTTCAAAAGTTGTATTGAATTGAGTGTACACTACTGAAAAGAAATCCTCGTACAATTTATTTGCATCATCCATATCATGGCCCAGATCATTTAACTTATTATTTAGGGTACTATTGAATCTATTTAGTTTACCAGTCGTTATTGGTCTAAATTGTATTTGCACTTTTTGCAAAGGTGTTTTAAACTTAAAAGATACCGTTTGTCCACTATGATCAGACGGCAGATAATTGACGATGGCTTTATCTAAATAATCACAATCGCAAAAGACATTATCTATACAAGTAGCAGAAGTTGGAGTTATTCTAGTCGGTTCTGTAAAAACATTTGATAAATTGAACGATTTAAAAAGGCTTAATAATCTACTGCTATTAGAATTATTTTCCAAAATATTAATATTAAAATCACCACAAATAATTGCGGCTTTGTTAATGGATGCAAGTTTCGCTAAGACATCTTCCATTATTGACTCAAATACAGAAAAGTTCTGATAATTAGGGGGTCTGTAAACGCACACTACGACATGCTTATCTAGCTCAACACAGGACAGTTCGATGCAATGTTCAATTGATAAACCTACTATGTCATTTCGTTGCTTAGATTTTAAACAATTTTTTATCAAGATTAGGGAACCTCCACGTAGCATAGATTTACGGTTAAAACAACTGCCCACACTATAGTTCTCAAAATTAATTAACATTTGGTAATCCTTTAACCAATGTTCAGTACAACAAACAATGTCAAACTTTGTTTTTTCTAAAAACATTTCAATTTCTAATAATTTGGAAGAAATGCCTTGAATATTTTGATGAAATAATGTCAAGGCATTCTGCTGATCTCCTTTTTGATATTTACTTATTTTAGAGCAAGAAGATACCTTGTTGTTGTTAGGTATAAGAATATTATTACTGGTACCTTCTGTTGTCTTAAACAACGAATCGACAAATGTCCACTTACTGTAGTACAAACCGCTTCTGCTCAACATATGCAAGAATTCATGCTCAGTTTCGTTTATAATAAAATTGCGAAAATCATTGACATAAAAAATTGTAGGACCAACCAAGCTAAAAAAATTATTAAACAATTCCTGTTAACTCAATCCTACTCAGAAACCGAAGCCTTCGTTCGAGTAATGTCATAACATATTTATCACAAACACTTTATCTCACTCGCTTACTCACTGAACCTACACTCTGACACTACTTCCCCAACCATTTCATACTCATACATTCTTTATCATTCTCTTGGACGTATCCTTGCCCAATTTATTAAATACCTACATTTACGACACACCCTATTTCAAACTATTGTTTTTTACCAAACGGTTATTTTATAAACCAACCGATTTATTTTTCAATTCTTTATTTTTGATTTAGTTTTACGTTATTTTTTTTAAATTATCATATATAAATTTTTCAAAAAAAAATCGACCCTGATATTTCCAATTGTTAAAAATCTCTCAAGGACTCTACGAGGCAGGCTCGACCTAGTGTGGAGTCCACAAGTTAAAATATTAAAATGATGTTTCCCTTGTAACAATAATTTTAGGAGTAGTGTATTTGTACTATGTGTATAAAGAAATGTGAACATTATAGGGTTGTATTTTTGAATTTTTAGCTGGTTTCATTCCCAGTTTAGGTAACAAAGCTTGTCGAGATACCTGTAAATACAGTTTTTGCTTTCTTTTTAAAAATAAATTAATGTAATCTATCTTAAGGATTTAAAGTGATTTCCCTTCAGGGCCCATTGATTTTTTCCACCCTGTGTTTATGCAAAAAATGTGTGAATATCGATTTTTATACTATTTTCGCACTTCGTCAACGTAACACAATAACTTTTCACTTTGCGTAGTAGTTTTTTCCATTTTATAAATGACTCTTTGTGTCTAACTGAGATATTTACTAATGAATTTCCCTGATGAATCCCCCGGGGATAAACCACAGGCTGCGACAGTAATGGAAGTGAGAAAAAAACTTAGATAAAGTGAAGAACAGAGGAGAGCGGTCGTTAACGACACTCCAGACTATCATAAAATAAGAAAATGGATATTTTTAAGAAATGACTCCCTCTCCGAAGGTAAATTAAAACAGTATGTTTGTGTGAGAACAGCACGAAGGTCAGTGCCCAGTTAATGAGACTAGTAAACAACATGTCCCCTAGGCATTTAATTTAGGTAATGAAATATTAATTTAGGTAAACGTTAAAAAAACATACGGCCCAAAGAGTAACGAGAATGTAATTACAATTTCAATGGATAATTTCACAATGTTTTGCTGTAACATGAAAACAAACCCCTTTTAATGGGCCTGTAGTCGTTTAAATGCTAATATAGCAAAAACAAAGTGGTAGTTAGATATTAGTTGTATGTTTGTCGAAATAACAACCTAAAAATAAAATATAAACTAAGGCGTCTACAACTTTTACCATTGCTTTTTAATATGGAATGTATAATTATATAGCGTAAAGTTCCCAAATAAAGTTCAGACTCGTAGAATTTGCAACAACAGCTATGTTTTAACTAGTAACTAGTTTTTTGGTCTAGTGCAACAATGGCAAAACATGTAGCCACCTTACAATAATTATAAGACCTTCATACTGTACTCATGTTTTACAAAATAAACATTATCTTATCTTATCTTAAACAAAAATCTAAAAGTGGCCATGTACGGTCAGCAACAAAAGTCGATTACCTAACACTTCAGTTTTTTTAATCTCAGTTATTGAGCAAAATATTTGTTCAAAATTGCAGCAGAAATACAATGCCATTTTGAACAAATATTTTGCTCAGTATCTGATATTTAAAAAAACTGAAGTGTTAATATTTTGCTCAATAACTGAGATTAAAAAAACTGAAGTGTTAATCGACTTTTGTTGCTGACTGTACATAACCGAAAATTCTGCGAGCGCAGTCCATCTAATGTGTCAACTCGATTTAAATGTTTATTTAACAGGTTCCCAAGTTCTTTCCCCGGTAAGGCAGTTTCTGGTCAATTTATGTGTTTTATTTAAATGATTCATATGGCCCTCGTCCTAAGGGACGACTGGAGGTAAGCATAAGGCTGGCGGCAGAGTAAAATGTTTTGTTTTGACCTGGTTTAGAGTCGCAATAAACCCCCATTTGTGTATTCATGACTCCGAACCGCCGCGCCGTGGCGGTTGTTTGGGATGGTGATTGTCTTTTGAATCAATTCTCATTAATGTATCCAATTTAGGTTCATTTACATTCTTCTCCTGTGCCCAGATTGATTTAGTATTATGAGTTATATTCACTCCTACATTGGCAGCGCTGTAGGTACTCACAATAATGAGTGGGGCTTGCCTCGGGATGATAATTAGACTCAGTTTCAAGTCAGCATATTTATGTACCTACATTCGCCGTGAACAGTGGTCCAAATTAGTTCAAGGTGGGAGTCTCGAGGCTCGGTAGATAAGTGTACACACTTGTGCGGCTGGGCTACTGGCGTCCTGCCAAAGGTACGTCAGCCCAAGTTCGGCAGGTTATCAACGTCCGGTTGGCCTTAATATAGGCTCCGAGAATCTTTTCTCTTCCGTAATAAAAGTTTATTACGACATGAAATAGCCCACTAAGAGATCACTTCATATAAAAATAATCGACACGTTCTCCAACTTTAGGGAGATGTGAGTTTCGTGCTTGCAAATTTTTTTTATGACAAACTTATTTCCCCCCATAAATCTCTACTTAGATATTTTTCTGATGAAACTGAAACGTGACCAGTTAAGATATATTTATTTTAGAAATTATGAAAATCGATTACTTTTAATTGAATCTCAGCAATAGAAGTTCAAAAAAAGTCAATTCAATTTAAGTAATATAGGTAAATAGGTAATTAAGTATCTAAGATACTTATTGGCATTGTGTGTACTTCTATGAATCTAGGAACACGCACAAGTTACCATAACAGGTAAAGTGATCTGCGACAGCGGTTTAGATAAACCAAAAAATAAAGAAAAAATACTTTTTACAAAATAACATACCTAGAAATAAATCATGAATTTAAACTTCTATTAAGATAAAAAAGAACACTCACAAATTCAAGCACAGAAGAAAAATGACAAAAAAAATGTTGTTAAGAACCTTATTTGCCACAAACAAATAAAACTGCCGTCGGGTCAAAACTTTGAGCAAGTATGAAAATTTAGAACCGTCAGAACTCCTTTATGACGTAATTTGAAATGTTGGAAAAAGTATGGAATTGCCACTCAAAAACATTTATCTAGACTTTCATAAAAATATATCGCTTCGAGCAAAGCGGAGATGACACAGCAAACACACATTTGTTCGCATCAGGTTGTACCAACAAACAGGACAAAGGAAATGGATAGAGAAAGGGGATAAATAATGGTCGAGGGCGAACCTCGACGTAAACGCAACATAAAGGGAAATAATTTCCCGCTTATTCTTGAATGAATAATTGGCATTATGATAATTTGGTCATTCATGTTACACACACTTAGGGTTACGGTAATAAATAAGAGCTTTACGTAAAATTGCATTTCAGCATGATATGCCAGTTTATACTTTCTCGCTTGGGTAGGTACTTATTTTAACATTTTAACTTGTTTTTAATGAGTAATTATAATAGCTTGCCACATAATGGAAGGCTCGCCTCCATATTTTTATCTCATCTTCAAAATGACGTCTCATTATTGATCACCGCAATAATCGAGATTCACCCTGCCATGTTTTTTCAACATTTCCGTATCTTTGTGAAGTTTTCGCGTTAGCTTGGGGGAGAAAAAGATTGAAAAGACTAACTCGATTGCTTATCGTTCCGTGCAAGTCATAAAGGTCAACTAAGTGAAAAGACCGACGGTTCGTCTGCGGTGGTCGGGATGTTACTAGTCTACTAGGATCCATACTAATAAATAATAAAGTCTACTAGAATCCATACTAATAAATAATAAATAATCCATACCATAGAGCTTTACTTAATTAAATTAACTAACTTAAGTAGGTAATGATTTCTGTTGGATTAAGAGAGCTTCTAGATTGTATTTGTAAAAACCTAGATTATAATTATCATTCTTATTTCTGCAATGCAACAGAAAGTTGGGCTTTACAAATGTGAATGTCATGGAGGAACGCTGACACCTAAGATACAGGACATGTCCTAGTTTGGGTGTCAGGAGTTTCACACAACGTGCATATACTTAGCCTAGTAATATAAGGATTATAAAATTTTATAATGCATTGTTGACCCTTTTTCTCTCTCCTTATTGTATTAGGCTTATAAAAAAAAAAAAAAAAAAAAAAAAAAAAAAAAAAAAAAAAGAGAGCTTCTTTGCGCACTACGTAATTACATAATTTGATGAATTTTCCCAATGCGACTATAAGAACTGTGGCTACGTTCTTAATGGACGAAGTTTAAACCATGAGATGGAAAAAAATTAAACAAAAGTATTTTAATTTTTCTTTAGGTAATTAGTTCCTTTTTTTAAATTAGCGCTTCGTATTTACCATCGCTCTTACTGAACAACAAATCGTTTATGTGAATGTTTTACTAATTCGTTTTGACTTTCAGTATCTATAAAAATATACAAACAAATTGATAACTTCTTCCATTTAGGAGTCAGTAAATAATAGTACCCTAATTCATCACGCGAATCATTTTGTCAGGTTGGTACGAAGACAACTGGTTCGAGACTAACTTGGAGAAAGAAGGAATCGACTGCACACCAGAACAAATGCGGGAGGCAGCTGAGGGACACTTGACCACGGAAGCCCTCATGTGGAACCAGAACTCCAACCAGACTACCATCTCCGGAATGACATCAGAAGACTTTCGGTAAGCTACTTGAATGTATGTCAGTACTATGTAGGTACGTCAATGTAGATCGGCTCTAATAAAAATAAATTTTGAAACACATTGCTGCGACAAAATAAATAAAATATTCAATTTATATATTCAGACCGTCAGAACACCCTTAAAAAAGAAAAAACAAATTCATTTTCATTTAAAATACTCCGGCAATCTTGTTATTTTTGTAGATGTTCATTCATTCAATCATTTCCTTTGAACTTCTCTAAATATAGGCAAAGACACGTTTTCGCGATGCAATGTAAATAAAAGTTTCATGCGGTTAGGGTATCAGTTTCGCGGACTAAAAACAGAAAAATCAGTTTTTTTAGCGCAAATTTCTCAATATCCTTAAGTTATCTAGTTTTTTTTAAATACACAAGTATTTATCACCTATCTATCTAGTAAGTCTACGAATTTAAGTTTTGATAACTACTTAATATAAATGCCAAAAAAAAAAAACTAACACACGTTTTTACGTAATCACGAAACACCAAGTTTTTCGATTGCTTTTTTAGCTAACTGGTAGCAAATAACGATCTGAAAAAAAATCCTAAATACTAGGCATATAGTATATTAGTAACTATACGATTTTTTTTTTAAGTTTAATGAATTACTTAGTACTTGCAAAAGAATGTTGACTACGCTGAAAAAACCCAATAAAACCATGCGCAAAACCGTCGTCTACGCGTAAGAATTTATTGAAAATAACAAAAAGTGTTAAATATTTTAAAATTTGAGGTGTTTATCTACCAAACTCAATTTTTATAGGCACTGATTTAAAGAGGCAGTTGTAAATAGCGGTTTTGGTAAGTTAAAAATTATAAATGGCACGTTTAATAACTTGTTCAGCAGTTAAAACTAAGCAGTAAAGTAAACAAAAATGAGTAATAAAAAATAATGAAATGGATCAGTGAATATATAATTGAGTGGGAAAATAATTAAATGGGCGGTAAAAATGAATGAATGGGCAGTTACGTGTGGGCAGTAATAAATCGGAATTTGTCGGTAATAAATCTCATTCTAAGCAATTCTATAAACAATGAGGTGGCAAAGTAGTTTTGGGTGTGTAGTCGACGGAGCCCCGCTTCGCGGGGCCCCTATTTCTGTCTACAGGGTTTAAAGGAACCTAACACGAAGGGGATGACGGGGGCTCGTTCGCTCGCTTTGCTCGCTCACTCGAGCCCCCGTCATCCCCTTCGAACCTAACCTGTCCGAGTCGGGGTGCCCCAAGTCCCGAGCTCGCTTCGCTCGCTCTTGCATCCGCTATGATCTGCCGAACTATTTAGCGAACCGCCCATTCCATCATTTTTACCGCTAATTTAGTTATTGGACTGCTCAATTATTTTTAGAATTGACATTGTATGATAAAATAACAGTCTAATTGATCTTTTATTACTGTCCATGTTTTACTGTCGCAATAATTAATCAACCGCCATTAAATTAAATAACTGCTCAATATGTTTTTCAACTGATCATAATAACATCTCGAATATTTAAATAACAGCTCAAAAAATTAGTTCCCATTTTTATATTTTTATTTTGACTACTAATTTAATTGTAGTAAAATATCTAAATAATAAAAAATAATAAACGAATTTTTTATTAAGTAGTTATCAAAACTTAAATTCGTAGACTTACTTACTTACTTGTGTATTTTTAAAAACCAGCCAAGTGCGTGTCGGGCCACGCACAGTGTAGGGTTCCGTAGTAGCCCGTTATCACAATGTAGTACGATTCTGTTGTTCTTTATTCTGAATAGGTAAAAAAAAAACATATTTTGGTTTTCAATGCAAGTCTTTACCCATTATAAACAAGCAACTACTTCATCTTAGTCACTTTAAAGGATTAATGCTAAGGATTTTGTATTTGGTACAAAATTATCCAACACCCAAGTTCAGCGACTATTACTGCTAAACTAATAAAGTTATCTTAACCGCTATACTTTTCCTTTAAAGTTCATGAAATGCACTATCATCGAGAATTTTTCCAGATTTTTCAAGCCAGTAGTTTAGCTTTTAGAGGGGGGGGGACGCCCTACTGGAACAAAAATTTTCACTTTAAACTTTAATATTTCGTAAATGGAGCATTAAATCAAAAAATAATTTTAGCAACCCCTAAGCCATTTTAGAAGACCTATTCAACAATACCCCACACGATGCGGTAGATGATGAAAAATATTCATCCCCACTTCACATGTAGGGGAGCTCCCCTACATGTGAAGTGGGGATGAATATTTTACCACTTAAAAAAAATATTTTCCAAAATTTTATTTTACCACTTTGTCGGCGTAACTGATATACGTTCTCCTACAAAATTTCAGCTTTCTAGTTCTAGCGGTCACAGAGATTAAGCGAGGACGGACAGACTGACGGACGGACAGACAGACATGGCGAAACTATAAGGGTTCCTAGTTGACTACGGAACCCTAAAAAACTAGATAACTTAAGGATATTGAGAAATTTGCGCTGAAAAAAACTGATTTTTCTGTTTTTAGTCCGCGAAACTGATAGGGACCCTTAAACATAACATTCTATTCTTTCGTCGTCGAGGCGACATCGATACATCATGTTCAAAATGCCTAGAGATTTGCGATATCGCGAATCACGTCAGAACTTTATTGTTATATCTGCGATAACTTTACTGTAATCCTTAAAGATAATAACTCATAAAATATGAGCAGTGATCATTAGCATAGTAATTGCGCGAAATGGTGGAAAAAGTATAAAGTGTGGAGGCTGCACATAATACGTTGTTCTCATACGTCGAGTATTGCTGGTATTAGAACTCTTTTCTATTCCATCACAAAGGAGCACCTTTGTGATGGAATAGAAAAGAGTTCTAATACCAGCCCGGCGTGAAAGTCGACCCTTACACGTAATGAGGTACCCGGTGTACCGAGTGCAAATCTTTTTTACAAAACGTTGCTACTAAACTATCAAGTTATCATAACACTCACGTGTGTCTATTTTGCCCTTTTACTGCATTTTTAAGAACCTAATATACAATGTGGGCACAAAAATACGACAGTAAATTCTGCCGTCCTTACGAAAAGTGCACTAACTCGAGTTTTGCCCCAAATTGAGTTAAGTACATAATTGGAATCTGCAGAATGAGATCTAAATATTCTTTTTAGATACTTTTTACGTATCCATGACGTAGCCGGTTTTAATACTAAGCATAATATAGTGATGTTGACACAAAGAAAACAAAAAAAAACAAATCTTTAATCGCGTTTTTCTCGAAATCAGGTTTAACCTAGTTATTGCACTTTTCGTTAAGACGGCAGAATTATACTTCGTATATCTAATGGCGTTCCCAGTCGGCACACAAAAATTCAACCAAATATATCCAATAGCTATAGTAACTAAACAGTCACTATAGCTAGTCAAAGATTGGCAAAACCTAATCGGTCCATCACTGCCCATTTGTTTGTTTGAAAAAAAAAACAATTTTTTAATTTCGATGTTAGGATTTATTTGATACTTCCAAAACCCTCTGATGCATTAATATAGAAAGTGTTTTCATTTATTGACGTATTGTCGTCTTCACATTGTATAAGTAAAAGAGTTAAAAGCAAACACTTTGATCTGAAATTCCTTTTAAACACACAACACGCAAGCTGTTTGTTTGCAGTATTATCAGTTTCTGTGTGGCTAAGAGCTTTGAGCTCGGGGTCGCAAGCTGGTCTAGGATAAGAATAATCCTTTCGGAATTCCCCACTAAATCCTCTTATATAGACTTTCCTGTGTTGTAAGAATTAATGGGCTGGAACACAAAATAATGTGGAACATTACATTCCTCAAGGATTTGTGCAATATACTGTGTTACAACTTTCATTTGCCACACTTAATATTTCATAGTTGCAGCGGTCCCAATCCTCTCATATCCTTTGCTACACACTTCTTAGAAAAAGTAAAAGAATGAGCCGCCGTACATCTCCTGAACAAAGCTAAGTACTGGCGGGCGCTCTCCGGAGGTTCCACAGCAATAAGCTTTTCATCGTAGTTGCTAAGCGAACAAAATACATGTCGGTACACTACGTCAATGCAACTGTAATATCATTGTGGCACCAATCATATTCTTGCGACCTTACAGAGCTGAACGACGTTATTTATTTTCCTTATTATGAAACATGAACTCAACCATTAGTAGAAATACGCATCTACTCATTTACATGCCATTAATATTGATGTAAAAAAAGCTTTCTTACTCCGTCCAAATAATATAAAGCAGTCCGGTTTATGGAGTGGAAATATTTTTGCGTGTTCAATAGATTACGATGAACCTTCAAGATATCTTTTTGAAGCAGTTTAAGCGCATTTTACTCAATTTACAACACAGCTAAAATGCTTAGCAATGCTTTTTCATAACTTAAAGTGAGTTAGAACGTGAAGTACCACGAATTCATAGAATTCCTAAGCTATTTTAGGTCAATAGAACATGCATTTTTGTGAAACGGCAGGCAGTTGTTTTTGTCACCATAGAAACACGTCGAAGAGCTTAGTGTTTATTTAAAAACAATTGACGTCTACAAAGAAATGAAGCTCGATTTTTATTACAAAGGAACATGTTTTTAGTAACACGCCAGCATACAAATAATAACGTAGAAAAAAAACACTACGTAATCAAAGAAGGATCCGGAATCCTTGCTTTATATCCCTTTAGAAGTAGGCTGTCTGATTTAGTACAACAAAAACAATGGTTTATCTAAACAGATCGCGCCTGAACGAGGCTTTGCGCGAGGCTGGCTACGACATCGACGGCGAGAGATATCCGGAGGGCTATCAAGAGGCACCGCTGGCCTACGACGCAGTTTGGGCCGTTGCCCTGGGTACGTACTCCTTTTTTATGTACTTACAAATAAATTGTTAGAAAAGCTTTTGGTCTTCGTTTTGTGTGTCTGTTTCATTTAAGGTTCATTGTTAGAGTGTCTTTTATTTTGGGACTTGTCTTCGTGGTCTATTCTTCTAACAGCAAATCTATGCGAAAAATAATCAATGAATAATGTAACAAAAAAGAAATAGAGTGGCTCATGCTAACGTAGATTTTACTATTAATCGCAATCACGCATTCTATACGTATACTTATATTTATCTATACTAATATTATAAAGCTGAAGAGTTTGTTTGTTTGTTTGATTGTTTGTATGTTTGAACGCGCTAATCTCAGAAACTACTAGTTAGAATTGAAAAATTATTTTTGTGTTGGATAGTCCGTTTATCAAGGAAGGCTATAGGCTATATAACGACACTTTACGACTAATAGGAGCGGAGCATCAATGAAAAATTTTGGCAAAAACGGGAATATTTATTCCTTTTGAGAGCTTCCGTTGCGTACGCTGCGTAAACGGTTAAAGTTACGCAAAAATCATGTATGACGGAAATGTTTCCCTTTAAAAGTTCTAAATAAAAGTCTCCGACAGCATATGTCTATCTTTTAAGGTGGCTAACCTTTTTTATGAGTATCAAATTTGTTCAATAATGCATTATTTGCGAAGGTGTTTTTATAAACATTTCTAGTAGCCCGTGGGAATATCGGGATAAAAACTATCCTATGTCCTTCCCCGCGATGCAATCTATCTCTCTGCCAAATTTTATCGAAATCCGTTTAGTGGTTTAGGCGTGAAAAGGTAACATACCTACAGACAGACAGACAGAGTTACTTTCGAATTTATAATATTAGTATGGATATTAATCCTTGTCTAAATAAGTACGTTATTCATCACAAGTATTTAATTTTAAACAAAATTGCCCTTTCCTTCATTTCAGTGAATATCTTAGGAGATATCATAGTTTTAAAATAACTCCGCAAGGCGGCCGGTCCTGAGAGGGGTGGAATATATTTTAGTAGGTTTTTCCTCAAATTAACGCAGGTGAAACCGCGGGGCTCAGCTAGTATCTATAATACTATAAAGATAATCTTCCAAAAAAATGTTGAAACGCTTAATTTGAAATATAATAATGAAATTGAAAGCCTCAGAATTAGCGGCTCAGCCATCAATATTCTAATGATATTAATGCGGGTTACAGACAAAGAGCTAAGCTAAGTTAGTCTAGCTTAGCTCGTGTAACGAATCTAGTTTTTCATACTTACTTGTGTACAGACCGCAAACTATGAACAGAAGTATGAAAAATTAGCCTCAGCTATGCGAGCTAAGCTAGACTAACTTAGCTTAGCTCTTGGTCTGCAACCCGCTTTATTTCTGTACCTCGTCTTACCATTTTTATTTTAAACATAGATGAAAAAACCCGCGATCTGAAAACCATGAGCATTTCATTTCTCCTGGAAAAATAATCTCGTATTCTTTCGATTAGCAAAATAATTCGCTGAACTACCTACATAAATTCGAGTAAAGTAGTATGTTCAAAGCAGAATAAGGCAGCCCTAATGTGCGTAATAAAATTTAACAAGTGTAGTGCTCGAGGCGCACAATAGGTGGCGCCACACGTCACGTGCCACATTACGTGCCAACACAAGGTACCTACGTGAAGCCACGCGAGGAGCACACCATAACAATTGACAACACAGTACACTCTTTCTTTGCTTATGTAGGTCAAAGCTGCTGTGAAATAACTAGAATTTCCTTTATAGTTAGAATAGATTTTGAGTACATTGAACTGAAAGTCATAGGTAACGTTTTGTCACTAAAGGAGTGGAATATGCTAAACCTAATATAATGTAGAATTAAAAACTTGTAAGAAACTAATGACTTTTCTTTACTTATAGCGGCGACAAGTGAATCAGTAGTACTTGTTCAAAGGTTTAAAAATGATCGTTTTCATAGGGCAAAAGAAAATTGTTGGACAAAAACTCACTAAACGAAGAACGTTTTATTTATTTCTAAGCACATTTTAGCTGTGTGCCTAAAAATAAATAAAAGCTTCTGATGGTTAAAGAACAAGACACCCAATTTCAGTTCCCTTTTCCCTTTCCCGGTACAATTTGGTTCTTTGAACATTTTCCCGGTCCATATTAATTTACCTATTCGCGGTATCCCACACTTGAACGGTTTTGTTTTTTTTTTCCATCTTCCGTTTCACGAATCAGAGCCACGACCGTGAACAAAGGGCCTTTGAAAAGGGATGTACAGTAATACCGTTTCAAAAATATTTTATATGTTGGCCCGGAAACAATTACTTTTTATTACTTACCATTCAATCATTTTTCAACCGTTTTTTGTTTTTGGACAGATGGAACCTTTTCATAATGATATGAAATGTTTTTTGGCATTCTTTTATTACTTTTGAAAGTGAACAGTTTGGCCTAGGTTAAGAATATAGCGGGTATGAGATCAAAATGCGCGATCACGGAATGAACTGTACAAGATTCAAAAGATGCCAGTTTTTGCGAGCAATAAATTATAATGTTTTCATTCTGCGAGCATTTATTGCCCAGATGTTTCCGCCTAAAATATCAGCGGGAACGCTCGCGGAGGCGCGCGCCTACGCGTTACGTGCTACGGTGCTACGAGCGTAGCAGTGCCTGGCGCAGCTCGTATACATAGCCTTAGCGGCTACGACAATGCACATAGTCTAAAATACGGCGTAGGAATACGAAACGCGCCTCGTAAACCACCCTGGTGTTGTCTCAAGCTTTGTAAAACTAAGTCAAAGCCACTATTCACACAACTGTCACCAAGACTCTTTGAGATAATTCCAAATTTATGCGCGGTATCTCCTCGTACAGTAACACACAGAAGGTCGACACTTAAGTATTTTGACAATAAAGTAATCCTCATGTCCTTGGATGAAGAGACTAACCTATTTGTATTTCCTTAGCCTTCAATAAAACTATGGAGAAACTGGAGAAAAGCGGACTTAGTTTGAAGAACTTCACATACACGAACAAGAAGATTGCCGATGACATTTACGAGGCAATAAACTCCACTTCATTCCTCGGTGTATCGGTAAGTATTTCTCTATCTACTGCACTATATCTTAAGTACGGGTTATCGCTTGTTAACTCGATATAAATCACGAGATTGATACTCCTTAACATTTTTGCTCAAATCTAAGTTTTATTAGAATACAGTATAAAATCCGAAGAAAGTTTCTCTGCCATAGAGAGATAGTAAATTTACTATGACAAGTAAATTGACTTGTTGTGTGTAAAACACTATTTTTAACCGACTTCAAAAAAGGAGGAGGTTCTCAATTCGACGGTATGTTTTTTTTTTTTTTTTGTGTGTTTGTTACGCGATTACTCCGCCAATTGAGGACCGATTTTCAAAATTATTTTTTTGTTTGAAAGGGTATACTCGAGGTGGTCCCATTATCATGAAGTTGGAATCTGATGAGAAGATCCCATGGAAATCGAGGGAAACCCTCAAATTTTATAGGCAAAGCTATAACGATTTGGGTATTTTTTTAAATAACTTGAGCATTTGCTCTTGGAAATCATCAATTGGTAAAGTGGAACTGATGAAGAAGACCACAGATAGTCATTGGAACTACTCAATGACAAATATTTCACGGGTTGCGATTCGATTACTTTAATATGGTTACTAAGCAATTTATGCTCGTCACAATGCGTATGGTGAGTGGTTGTTGAGGAGTTCTCCTGGTTCTTACCAGGAGAACTCCTCAACAATTAACGTCCTAACATCGGGAAAAGCAATATTTTGTAACAAGTGATGAGCAGTTGACATTTGGCTATTGTAACTTAGATATATTACAAACAGACCCACTAAAAAGTGAAAAATAAAAACTTTTTACAAAAAAAAACTTTTTACAAAAAAAAAACAACCGACTTCCAAAAATAATACTAAAAATTGAAAAATAACTTTAATTTCGGAAGTCGGTGTCAATAAACGAAAATGCGGAACCAAAGACACCGACTTCCGAAATTAAAGTTATTTTTCAATTTTTAGTATTATTTTTGGAAGTCGGTTGTTTTTTTTTTGTGAAAAGTTTTTATAGACATAGCTTTGTGAAAGTGTGGCTTACATTGAAAATATAAAATACATGTCAGTGTTTTGAGGTTTAGACTTTTTTACCACTTTAGGTTTCATTGCCAAATGGAAAATTATGTTGATAGAAACAAAAGGAAAGATCAAAAGCAGAACAACTAATTTTATGTAGTATTCTATTTTAAATAACTGAGTTAGTGAAGCAAAATATTTCATTAATTTCACAGTGAAACAAAAATATTCCGTTTATTTTTTCAATTCTGCGCTTGTTTCTATGCCATAAAATATCTACGGTCTATCTAAAATAAAAGTGCGCAGTGCTGCAAGCTCCTATCCTATTTCAAGTTAAACAAATATCAACTTTATTGCAATGATTATTAAGCTGATTTCAGAGTGAGTAGCACTATTGACAATGTTATTAAATGTTTGAAGTTGTAGCGTAAACTGAACTTTATTGTGTTGGAATTAAAATTATTTTTTTATTAAATCGTAAATGCACGGTAGTAGTAATAGAAGTTTATTAACATATAGTTGTTATGCTCCACAGACTAATTCGTTATTACCATCATCATCATCCGCCTAGCCATTTCCAAACTATGTTGGGGTCGGCCGGCATCCGGTCTAACCGAATGCAGCTGAATACCAGTATTTTACATGAAACGACTGTTTATCTGGCCTCCACAACTCAGTAACTGGGTAATACGATAACCCAGTTACTGGGTAACAGTAGGTACATAATTCGTTATTACCATATTTGTTGTAAAATCTAGAAAGAAAAAATATTATTCTACACAAAGGTAAATACTTACCTGCAACCACTTACTGTTGATGTGTACCTACTGTAGATACATATCACATCGTTTCAGTATCGTATTGTTACAATAACATCTGATAATGAAACAAGCATTAGTCGCGGTTACGTCAATAGCATAAAACGGCTGCAATTAAAGCTATAAAATTTATTTATGACTAGTTTTTGCTCCCAACTGGACTCGTGTAGCCTTTGGAGCTTCGGGTCAAGAGAAATGTTTATTGCTTGTTCACAGTGGTCAGAAACTCATGAATACAACAGAACTAGGTACTAGAAAACACTCAACTCTTGAATAAAATACGAGTAAAAAAAGCTGAAGATTTTGTTTGTTTGAACGCGCTAATCTACGGAACTACCAATCGGATTTTAAAAAAAAAAGTTTTCCATTTGTTAGCCTAATTCTTGGGGAAGGCTATCGGCTATATAAATTCACGCTGGGACCCTTAGGAGCCGAGCAAAAGGAGAATAAGTCAGAAAGAACGCTAAGCGAAAACGAATTAATATTGTGGACGCGATGTGATGCTGCGGGGTGGGTCGAGGGTATAAGAAACTTCACGCGGACGAAGTCGCGGGCAGAAGCTAGTATTAAACAAGCCATAACCATGAACTGTATAGATAAAAAAAGACTGACCAGCCTCAAAATATCGTGCCTTTTTTTTTGGGTGAGAAATCATCAAACGAACCCCCTCTCGCTGTGGGTGGAGCGGAAGGGAGTGTCAGACTCTTACTGACTAAAACCCACCCGTGTTCCTTCCTTAGCCCTTTATGTTCCGGGGCAGCGGTAACCCTTTCGGACAATCCCGCTGACCCGGCAGGCTTCGGCCCTAAGGGGCCCCTCCTATACTGTTGACATCTCTTTGAGGCGCGCGTGAAACACGTACGCGCCGTCCGGCACGGGCCTGGTCCTGATCGGAGCTACCCATTACCCTCAAAATAATAGCCTTAGTTAACGAATTCAATAAATGACGTGCCGGCGTAAGATTTATAAAAGTAATAAACATACCGGATTTTTTTCTATTATCAGATATAATTGGCATAGAAACAAGAATAAAATGAAATTACTTCGCCTTTGTGACAATCAAGCTTCCGTTTCAGTCGAGATGTAACTCGAAGAATTTTTCGGAAAAATAGAATACGAATAAGTTATTTCCTCTAGAGTTATTAAACTCCAACCAGTTTTCAAAGGGCTTTCACAAAAACAAATGTTTCTGCAAAACATCGATCATGGAAACTTGAGTTAAATGAACACTACCATGTTACTAATTCATCCTAGAAAACACAACAAAAGTGCTCTGATCCAAAAGTGCCTGATAAAAATATAAACAAATCAATCAGAAAGTAGTTGTTGTTTAAAAATCAAATCACTCAACTTGTACTGTCACTCAAAAATTTTGTGCGTTGAGTTGATTATTTGAACTTGTCAAAAATGTAGGAAAAACAGAGGTATTTTTAAAAGGTTGAGACAGATCAGTTGGGCCTAAAAAGGCCACTTTGGCAGAATCATAAAAGGATAACATTATGAATCATAATATGGCGAAGACAGTGCGTGTTTTTCTTTTTTCGCTGCACTTAGTAGGTATAATCAAAGAGATTGGGATTGGATTGGACTGATTGATATTTTACTACAGACAAAAAAAAATAACTGAAAAATCCTTCACCAATGGGATTTGATACGATTAACTTAACAGTTAACTGTCCATTATGATTCATAATGTTATCCATTTATGATTCTGCCAAAGTGGCCTTTTTAGGCTGTTAATGGTCTTAAAATTCCGAGAATCGTTTCTCCGATGCTAAGATTACATGATTAGATTACACGTGGAAAAAATTTATCACCCTTGCAGTAAAGTTAAAGTGTTAAATTTAACGAGATTGTCATCTACTCCATACTTGCAATCTTATAATTTACCTTCAATATACGTTGAAATAGTAAAGGTTTTCATTCAAAGTTTCAAACTTTGTAAGTGAACATGTTAAAGTTAAATGAGCAGCGTAATAATTTGTGAATCTAAGAAGTGTCACGAAAACTTGAAATTGTGCTTATTATCATAATTATGATTGGGTTGGTTTGAACTGATTTGAATTAGTAGATGGTTTGCCAAGGGAGCAAACAACTATTTTGGAGGCGAGAGTGTTTCATTGAATCCAGAGCGTAGGGACAGATTCTAGAATAGAATCCCGAGCGCAGCGAGGGTTTCTAAAGTAGAATCAGGAGAGCGCAGCGAGGTAAGTACGAAAGTACGTCACTCGAACTTAAAATAGTGTTGCTCCCGAGGTGGACACTCTACTTTTTATCACCCTCTATGAAAAAATAAGTAATTGCAACTTATGAATAAGAACAGTACGTTTCTTTATTTACATAAAATTTTGAGTAAACAATTACGGACGAAGGCAGAATGCTTTTCGCGTGTTTTATATTTTTTCATTTGTCTGTCTGTTTTATATTTGTTCATACAATGTTCGTGATTGATCTCTTTGGTGATTGGAACTTTTACTAACAATATACACATTCCAAATTCAAATCACTTTTAATTCCGGGATTAAAGTCGTCATTCATCGGGATTAAAGTGCTATTTTAGTCCCTGTTTACGAAGAATGAACTAGCTCTTTTTGAATAGATGTGATAAAAAATTATTTAACCCTTAGTATGCCGGAACGCAGATCTACGCGAGACACAATGGCTTTGTAATTGTGTCTATAATTACGACATACAAGGGGTTAATGTTTTTGTAATTGAGGCCGTCAGCGCAAAAGTGGCCCAACCCACAATTTTTCATATTCGTACTTATCTATTGCAATTTATTTAAAATATATAATAAATTTTCATGCAAAACCGGCCTATCCCTAGTTTCATCCATGAAACTAAACTATGAAACTAGGGATGAGGCCGGTTTTGCATGAAAATTTATTATATTTTAAATAAATTGCAATAGATAAGTACGAATATGAAAAATTGTGGGTTAGGCCACTTTCGCGCTGACGGCCTCAATTTACCTTCATATACTTACACCGTGTAACATAATTAACGTAAGACCTCATACACCCTAATTAGAGTATTGAGTTAAAAGTATAATACAATCACCAAAACTGTTTTTTAAAGCTACCTAGACGATCAAAGTCAAAGTCAAAACATTTATTTCAAATAGGCACATAAAAGGCACTTTTGAACGTCAAAAATTACGATAAAATAGAATTGATTCTAGTCGCCCATTCCAAAAGGTAGTTTTCGTATGGAGAAGAATGGGCAAGAAACTCCGCCGTTACTCTTTTAAAATGTTTTACAATATTTTGCATACATTAATTTTATAATAGTGAAGACGATGCACCTAAAATAAAATTACTATACCACAATAGGTAAAAGAATTAAAAATGAAACCATGACATAAATTAATTATCTGATAGATACATGGTGCTCACATATTTACAAACATGGTAAAAGTAAACGATTTTCATTTAAATAAAAAAATTACAAGTAATAAGTCAGGTTGTGAGTTTAAGTAATTACAGAATGTACTTAAATCAACGTCAAAAAAAAGAAGAAAGAATCAATTTTACAATTAAATTAGCAACCAGTTTGATTTTGTCTAGACTCTAGATTGTTCTATGGAGCAGGACCAGCATGTTTGCAAGCGTTCTTGTCTTGGATATAATCTTCTAATTTATAGTATGCTTGTTTACAAAGTGTACGTTTAATGTGAGTTTTAAATTTTCTTTCATTTAATTGCTATATATCACAAGGCATTTTCTTGTAACATTTAACACAGTAGCCCACAAAAGATGTATGTACTTTGGATAATCTGAAAAATGGTTGATGTATTTTATCTTTATTTCTAGTATTAAAATTATGTCTATCGCTTATTTTAATCGATCCATTTTTATCGATCGTGTTGACTCTAGCATTACTTTACGCATTTAAAATTGAGTATTATTGCCTTGGAATAAGATTTCATTTTCTTTGGCTCAATCGGCGGTCAGTATAGCAAAATACATATTTTTTGAAAAAAATACCTATATTTAAAAGTTAATGAAATTGATTCAGTAGTCAACTATGAACAAACTAATTCCAGGACTCGCGTTTATTTTGTTACACCTTGTTTAAAAAATGTAAGCTCTGTCAGCGGTTTTAAATCAAAACTATCATATAACATAATTGAAACCACTCACTAACTGACTTGAATTAAAAACTGACCGTTGAACGTGTAACCTAACCAATTTAAAAACAAAATAATTTTATTGTACGCCTATTGCATCGGTGACCATTACGTAGAATAAGTTTATTTAATGTTATCTTATATTCTCCTAATCAAAGTGACTCTTTTTGTCTTTTTCAGAATAAAGTATTTAAACCTAATGTCGTTATGGTCACCCTCTATTCCATGCTGGGACTTAAACAAAAATGTCGAAAATCTATGGGGTGGGCAGGAACCCCTTCGGGAAAAACGAATGTTATACAGTGACGGAAGCGCATGATTGGTTAAGAGCGTTTACGCCATACGGCATTTCATACAAACTTTCAAGCCCTTATTTTTCGAAATGAATGAACCAATTTTAATGAAACTTCATACACATAAGCAGGATACAAAGGTCTAAAAAGTTAGTAGAGAACATTTTCAAAAAATAGTGTTACAGCCAAATTAGACCGATTTTAAATTTTCCATATAAACAGAGATTTCCAGTTATCGCTTTTTAAATAACACATTTCGAAAATGTTCTCTACTAACTTTTTAAAACTTTGTATCCTGCTTATGCGTATGTAGTTTAATTAAAATCGGTTCATTAATTTCGAAAAATAAGGGCTTGAAAGTTTGTATGAAATGCTGTACGGCGTAAACGCTCTTAACAGCTACATTCGAGCTATGCTCTGACCAACCAGAATAAAGATGTTATAAATTGATTTAACGATTAGTCAATCAGTAAGCAAGTTTCCAATCGTCCCATTCGTCCCAAACGGACTGCGTTTTTTGCTAAAATCCTGATTATGACTCAATCCATAATTATGACTGGTTAAACGACATTGAACTGATACAAAGAACATCTTTAATCTTCAATATGCTCGCCCCGTACTGTCGAAAGTTCGGAAAACGGGCGTAATGTTACTTACATAATATACTTACTGTGTTAATTTCCCAGGGTCTGGTGGCATTCTCTTCCCAAGGCGACCGCATAGCGTTGACTCAGATCGAGCAGCTGACTGACAACCACTACGTGAAGCTCGGCTACTACGACACGCAGGCTGACAACTTGACGTGGCTGGAACGGGAGCGGTGGGTCGGTACGTACGACATTCAAATGAAGCTGACAAAATTATGTGTGTTATAAGCATAGATCGGAATGGTAGAGCTGTTTTATGTACTTGCCATAGGTTAGAATAATATGGATATTCCCTTTTAGTTACGAAGTTAAGTTTAGTTTCGAAGTTACTGTTGGTAAAGAATTGAATTCTAGTGGCGCAGAAAAAGCCAAAAACAGGTGCGTCACTCTAGCGACAATAAAATCACGTAAAAATCCCGTAGTATCAGTCGGAATCCCGTGGAATATCCATATTAACATCAATGTTTGCGGTCAATGAACCTAAATAGCTCTACCTATTCCGATCACTGGTTATAAGTGATAACTTCACGCACAATGGTCCACTGAAGGACTAAGTGCGGAAACCAAACCCATAACACAGAACATAGTTATAACTTTTAAATAACTATGTTAAGTTTACTTTAGAACGATTATTTCTTACAATTTATGAGCTGTGATAAAACATTTTTACCAAGAAATAAATTTTTGTCGAGTAGAAACAGATCAAGGTCAACCAAATGTATGTTAGCTTTCTGTTTATAAGCCTAGTTTTGTTTTTCCAAAGAATCCATATTACCAAGAGTGCCCAAAAACTATCTAGAAAAGCATAAATTTTCAACGCTGCCACGTATATTGCCAAAACTGTACGTATCCGTATCTCAAAACGAACATTTTTTGTTATAAAACCTTTTACCTGAAAATACAGGCACATAAAAACGAGGATCTGCAACATTTCAGCGGAAAAACCGCATAATAATATATAAAACAACAAAGCAAAAAAAGAAATTGTTATTAATTCTTTGAAAGGAATATTGCCTCAAGGCAAGGACTGGGAGCGCGTAGTTCTTAGTATTTATAACAGTCGAGTTATTGGTATCGTAAAGTCAAAGCAGCAAAAATTATTTCGTTAGCTGAACGAGAGAAAGACGACCAGTAAAAGGAAAAATAGCAGCAATTACATCGTGTAGGTACAGTTTCTTTCGTATCCCATATACCTAATAGTTTTATGTCTGTTTTACGAGCGTCGCACACGTTTTAGTGAAGCATGAAATGGGTTTGGATTTGGGCAGGTGGGAAGGTGCCCCCCGACCGTACGGTGGTAGTTAACGAGTTGCGGACGGTCTCTCTGCCGCTTTTTGCGTGCATGACCGCTCTCTGCATCGCCGGGATCCTCGCCGCCATTGCACTAATTATCTTCAACATCTTGCACAGACACCGGAGGTAAGAAATCCTATATATCTTGTTTAAAGAACCTTTGTCAACGTCAGCCCCCACCCTCAAGTTACTGCTGAAATCGGGTAGTGCATGATATTGACAAGGGTCTTGTTAAGATAATCCACTTAATTTACTTAATGCTCGGAACGTGTCCAACTGAAATTATCGTAGCTTGTTTTTTTAAACTCAAGAGGAGACTCAATACTGTTGTTTTTTCTGGTGTTTGTTCTCACTTGTTTTCTTTAAATTACTGTTCACTTCCCTTAACGTTTACAAAGTTGACTTAGAACTCACTCAATCTTATCTATTCAGCTATTTTGGCATTGAAAACTGAAAATCTGAGCTCGATGTTATATTTATCGAAAACAAATGTAGCTAAAATAAAACCGTGCTTCTCGCTGCGTCGCTCGCTGGTCGTTGTTTTATCCCGGCGGCGGAGTTTTATATGCCAAACGAGCAATTTGCGATGAGATGAATGTAAATGATCTGAAGCAGTGAACAGTCAAAAGGGGAACTCCGATAGTGTTGAGGACCGCCATCTTTATTAATTTTTTTTATATTTTATTCCTGTCTGAATTATTCCATTCCTCTTCGATGGAAATGAAAATAGTACAAGATTTTAGCGAGAGTATAAAATGACACAAGGAAAAGGAATAAGAGTATCATAATGTTTTAACGTCAAAGCCGATATCTCGTATCCGTTGTGCGCTTACTTTGTTTTGATTTTTATTACTTGAAACCAATGCTGCAGTCGTTAAAGTTGGTACATTGGGCCGTAATTTTTGTTATATTTAGGTTTGCTGCAGTACCTGTAACATAGAGTATTGTGTGCAGGGTGATTCAGTGGTCGCACCCGGCGTGTAACACGGTGATGCTGTGCGGCTGCTGCATCTGCCTGAGCGCGGCCATCGCGCTGGGCGTGGACGGGCGCTGGGTGATGCCGCAGCACTTCTCCGGCCTGTGCGCCGCGCGCGCCTGGCTGCTCGCCACCGGCTTCTCTATGGCATACGGTGCTATGTTCACTAAAGTATGGCGAGTGCATCGGCACACCACTAAACCTAAAGTGGAAACAAAGGTAATCAACTCGGTAATTGGAATTTCCGTGCAATCCCCCACGTAGGTTTTGAGAAGAATTTTAAGTGGCTGTTTTTACGGAGCGTGCAAACGGTTACGACTACAGTAAATAGGTACCATAAGTTATATAAACAGAGTAAAGAATTGTATTATATTATTTTACTGCCTTTATCCTGTCTAGTTTATGTCACTTGTCACATTACTCATGTGTACTACATACCTGTCACATTTCCCTCTACACTTAACCCGAACAAAAAAAAATCTTTATTTATGTTATTACATTAGAATGAATTTTCAGACGTCCGTAACGCTCATTCGGTACTAAGTTTCACATAAATTACATGTAATGTGACATAATCCTTGTCGAATATCACTTAAGAGCGTTTACGACGTACGGCATTTCATACAAACTTTCAAGCCCTTGTTTTTCGAAACGAATGAACCGTTTTTATTGAAACTTCATACTCATAAGCAGGATACAAAGGTCTAAAAGTGAGTTAGAAACATTTTCGAAAAATAGTGTTACAACCTAATTAGACCGATTTATAATTTTCCATAGAAACAGAGATTTCTAGTTATCTTTTTTTAAATAAGACATTTCGAAAATGTTCTTTACTAACTTTTTAGACTTTTGTATCCTGCTTATGCGTAAGTATGAAGTTTCATTAAAAACGGTTCATTCGTTTCTAAAAACAAGGGCTTGAAAGTTTGTATGAAATGCCGTTCGTCGTAAACGCTCTTAAGTATTTGGCAGATTCATCCAACGTGTAATATTATAAAGTCGTAAGAGGGGATATAGGTATAATTTTCTCTGGGTCTGCTACTGCCCCCCTGAACGTCTTATTATCGCCCACATTGAGAACCTATGATCTAACTGAAGACAGATCCAGTTCCGACAGACGTGAATGTTAAGCAACTCCTTTCAACCCCAGCATACAGTACAAAGGAAATTAGATCGTCGTGTGTCACTTTACATATCGAATGTTTGCGTTTTTTGTTTCCGCACTTCATTGCGTCCTTTGAAGTTTTCCTTCAGGACTTATTGAGATCACATCCGACGAGGCCCTTGTAAGCAAATACGGAGCAAAAGCTTTTTGAGATATCGGGATTTTTTATTTTCTTGAACCTGATACTACGCCCACCCGTTGCGTCCTTTAAATATATTGTATTGTTGACTTCTGATTTGCTTTAGTCAGAAAAGCCGCCATTTGTCCTTTTCGGAATACGGAATTGCTATCATTTGAGTGGGATGATAACACTGACCTCTATAATACAACTTTTATTATAGAGGTCAGTGGATGATAAAGTTAAATACGTCATATTTAAGTATGAGGCTATGCAGAATTCTAAATATATCTAGATACATATGGGTAGGTATGTAGTGTTAACTAAACATGATGAATTTAGTTTAACGGAATGCAATTGACTTAATTGTATTACATATTACAATGACGAGTTTACATAGTGTGTACACAGTTCTTGCAAGCGTGATTTGTGATCAAACCGGAATTTAATTTATTGCATCACAAGTTAATCAACTTTAACTTTTGTTAATTAATTATGCTGACTGTTCCACAACTTATAATAGCCTCCCCGACCGTTTTCGGTCACGATGGCCAATCTCAATGGAGATTAGCCAGGTACGCAGGAGATATTATAGTGCAGAAGTGTGTGCGCAAACACAGATGCACTCTCTGTTCCTTTACTCTCATAGTCCGATGGGACGGCAATCCGACACGACCGGGGAGAGTTCAGGCGCAGGACCAACGGCTTTACGTGCTTTCCGAGGCACGGGGGTATTAAACCGCCAACTTCTAAACTTCGGACTGTTACTAAGAAATTCCTAATGGAATACCCAATAACACTTTGTCCGACCCGGGAATTGAACCCAGGACCCCACGTTCAGCAGTCGCGCTTGCAACCACGAGACCAACGGGGCAGTCAAAACACAACTTATTTACACTAATAATAAAGTTGAAGAGTTTATTTGTTTGTTTGAACGTGCTAATCTTTGGGACTACCAGTTGAAACTTTTTTCATTTGATAGCCCAATTCTCGAGGAAGGCTATAGTTAGGCTATTTAACATCACGCTAGGACCCGAAGGAGCCGAACAAAAATAAAAAATCAAAAATAACGCTAAACGAAAACGAAGTAATAGCAGGCAATGTGATGCGACGAGGTGGGTCGGGAGAACAAAAAAAAACAGTGGCACTCCAGGAGCGCCGATAGAAGTGAAAACAAAACACAAACAGAATACTTTGCCATCACTCACTGACATATCGGATATACATTAAAACCGAGTACATCCCGAGGACAGCCATATCCGAAGCGGGTATTTTTTTAATCGCCTTATAAACAAAACAAGCGCGGTGTCGCTTACGGTAACAGTGGCGCGAGTTCAATGGTTTTTTCCCATCTCAGAAAATTACCAACGCGCCCAAAGAAGTTTTCACTTCAAAAATTTCACGCGGACGATGTGGCAAGAAGCTAGTAGTTAATATAAGTCTAAAATAGCCAACCCGTCTTGAGCAAGCGTGGTGACCAATGCTCGTGATAGCTTTGTGTTAGAAGAGGCTATTGCTCTGTGCCTTTGTATTTTTCATTTTTGTTGTATATGGGGCGGGGCTTACATGACCTAAAGCGCGGTCACTGTCGGACTGCATAGAAAAGAGAGAGAAGCGCGATTACACAACGCTAGTAGGTAATTTATTGCAAAATATGAAGCAATTATTTAATTACAAAAACAATAGACTACACTAGTTCTTTAGTATGTTGCTTGTAGAATAATCTGACAAAAAATCATAATGATTGTATGTCTAATAGTATGGTTTTTATTGCAAAAAAATTTTTTTTTGAGGTTACTTCATGATTTTTTTCCATCGTATCAAATTAGTTGTATTATGTTTTCAACACACTAACTGAAGAATCTCATAATATTTTTCTGATTTTGTTGACTGTAGTCGATCATTTATTTATTTCTTTATTTATTTATTTAATACTTCAAGCACATAAATGTACAGAGGCGGACTTAATGCCATAGATCATATATAGTTGCCGGCACGTAACTTGGCAAGAGTTTTTGTAGTGGGGGAAGTTTGCGCACGCACAATTTCATACATTTTTATATGCGCGAACTTCCCCCACTACGTAAATCTCTTGCCAAGTTACGTGCCGGTAACTGTACTTTTATTGTTTCTAAAACTTGCGTTTTTTTGTTTAGGTCCTGTAAGCCCCTTAATTTCTTAGTATCAGCCCGGGGTTGGGAAGTCGGTGGTGTGATACTTGGACAATGAGAGTGAGAGAAGAAGGAGTGCACCTGTGTCTGCGCGCACACTTGTGTACTATAATATCGCCGAAGGCTAATCTCCGATGAGATTAGCCGCCGTGGCCGTAATACGGTCTGGAGGACTTTATTATTCATTATTTATGGTCCACTTAATACTAAACTGCGATGACTACATACTGAACTTCCTTCAATATCTCCTAACAGAAAAAACGCATCCACGGCTGGAAGCTCTACACAATGGTAGGAGGCCTTCTAGTGGTGGATGTGGCACTCCTCACGGCGTGGCAGCTGCGGGACCCGCTAGAGCGACGCGTGGAGATCTTCCCGCTGGAGGCCCCGCGGCACCATGATGACGACGTGCACATACGACCCGAGCTTGAACATTGCGAGAGTAAACACAATACTGTATGGCTTGGTAAGTGTCTTTACTTTGACAAATTCATTGTTTTTGGAGTTGCTTTTGCAACAAAATAAAACTAATTATGGCTCTGGAACCTTTTAGGAAAATTAGCTATTTGGTCTACTTTTTACGATACCTCTACAGCAAGAATAATTTCTGTTTTATTAAGAAAAACAAGAGCTTTTGAGACATTCGAGTACACTCATTTTAATAAATTGCTATATCAATGCGTCCACTTTGACATTCTTTGAATGATACAGTATACGAAAATGCAATAAAAAAAATATGGAATGAAAAAATATAAGGTGTAGGTATTAAAAAAAACAAGTAATTAAAAAAACTAAAAAACCCGACTGCGGTAAAAAAATTAATTTACAAAAAACTGAAAAGCTAAGAACAAGGCCATTTTAAATTAAATAAAAGTTGGAAGCAGGCGGGACCCATTTGAGTTTGAAAATGTAATAAAAAAATGGTATGAGTCCCGCCTGCTTCCAACTTTTATTTAATTTAAAATGGCCTTGTTCTTAGCTTTTCAGTTTTTGTAACTTAATTTTTTTACCGCAGTCGGGTTTTTTAGTTTTTTTAATTACTTGTTTTTTATTTCCAGCTTATTAGTTTACAAATTTTAAAGATTTCGCAGACGATTTAGTTCTTGAATAGAATAGAATACTCTTCTTCTTTTAGAGTTCTTGGTACGTGTTTTTTACGATTTGTCACTTCAAATTACTTTTAACCATATAAGTTGTGTATATTTTTGTAATCACCTTTAAAAACCCTTTATTTTGATACCCCACTCGATAGGTTTCGAGAAAAATAATTTTTTTTGAAGACATAATATTGCGCCAAAAATCGGCCATTTTATATTTTTTCAATTTTGATATACCCAGTGACACTCGCGCTACCAAGACAAATCTAAAGACGTATAATTCATCAAAATCTGTTCATTCGTTTAGAAATTACGAGGGAACAAAGAAACGGACATACATACATACATACATACAGGTCAAACACATAACCCTCCTTTTGGGCTTCGCCGCAGTCGGGTAAAAATCAAACTCGTTAAAAAAATTTTTCTATCATTACGCGTGCAAACTTCAATATTAACCCTAGACGGTCAAAACCATTGCGCAATTCGTGATATTGAGCCATAATATAATTGATCGTCTAGGGCCCGCTTAAAAACACAGCTGACGTCAATCTCAGACTCAAAAAAAGAACACAATTTAAAACAAATCCTAAACAGAATGAACGATCACATGAAACAGATAAAAATCTACTCGCAGGCGCCATGTTTAGCTAGCTTTATTACTAACAGCCTTATACTCCAAGCTCTAGAATCTAGATTGTATGTTCCTTACATAACTACTTGTAAGTCGTAGACTTCCTACGCGTAGTTGTACGTCCGGTAGCGTCTCGCACTACGAAACGTGGACATACGCCAAAAACTGTTCAAACTGGAAATACAATCTGTATCAGGAGCGAGACAAGCTTTTATAAAAATATTATGGTATACAGCTGGATACTGCTGCCACCTTATGGTAATATGTAGCCTAAAATAATATGAAATGCGAGATATCTTGAGTTTTCATTTGCGTAACGGCCAAGTGGCATTATTCTCGTTGAATACATTTTAGAGTACTTAGATAACTAATTCATAAGAGAAAGTGCTAGACTTTTGTAGCCTTTGTAGCTAGAATAGACATGTCTATTCTAGCTACAAAGGCTACAAAGGCTTTACGTGAGCTCTCAAAACTTTTACATTGTGGGATAGTCTTGTTGACCAAGCTCCTTAATTTTTTTTTGTGGTAGTAATTGAGTCGCTAGACGTAGGCCTAAGTATAGCTAAGTACTTCTCAGTACATCTTTACATTAAGTGATTAACATAATTAATCTTGCTTTGAAGACGGGTAATAATAAACTAGGTACAATACAAGTAACACTGCCGATCTATGATAATTGAACAAGAAATAATAGTACCTATTTACATAATTTAAAAGCTAACAGACTTAAAAAAAATATGGACAAGTATATAAAAAACTGACCAAGTGCTAGTCGGACTCGCACACGAAGGGTTCCGTACCACAAGGCAAAAACGCCAAAAAAAAAAACAGGTTTATTGTATGGAAGCCTCCCTAAAATATTTATTTTATTCTGTTTTTAGTAATTTTGTTGTTATAACGGCAACAGAAATACATAATTTGTGAAAATTTCAACTATCTAGCTATCACGGTTCATGAGATACAGCCTGATGACAGACAGACGGACAGTGATGGAGTCTTAGTAATAGGGTCCCGTTTTTACCCTTTGGGTACGAAACCCTAAAAAGGAAAGAATCATAGATAGCTAGGGCATCAAAAAATTCGTCCGCATCGTTGTCAATAGGAAAAGTGTCCAAAAGGCTGGCAGCATTGCTGATTCTTGGCCAGTTTTATAGTTAATAGCAATTTACTAGAGTATTATATTACTTATACAATAATGCCACCGATTCCTTTCAAGTAACATATTGTTAGGTCTAATTATTGTCTGTTTACGAACAATACAGAGAGCGTCATTATAGTGTACGTATGCTGGGTACTGACGTGTGCATATTCCTCGAAATACTATTCAATTTCGATACTACAATATACAATAGGCATAACGGACAGTACTCTATGGAGAGCTTGCATGGAGGCTGGGGAAACCGTTGCGCATGTGCTCTAGAATGCACAGGCGTCACCCAGATTTGGACAGAAACCCTCGGGGCACCCAGATCTTACACAGAGATTCTTAACAGACCAGGAGATACAATCAAATTCTGGGGGGAGGTGGTGGGCCGGTTAGAATAACTACCGACTGCCGCCATAGCCTACGCGCAATGATCCATCTGAAGGACTAAGTGCGGAAACCAAACCCTCGAACATAGAACATAAAACTACCCAATATCGATATCATACACATAGCCGGATACTCACCCGGATACTCAAATTTCTAATAACATAGCAAGCTATCGAATTATTTTAATTCAAATTATAATTAAATCACGAACGAAAATTGTTTTACACCTAACATTGGCAAAAGTTTGCAGTGGAGCAGTGGGTGGCCCAGTTGATCGGCCCCGACTTACGCGATAATTCGTGGGTTCGAACCCAAGCAAGCGCTTTAGTGCGGGCCTGCGGGCGGAGAGTAATGGGTAGCTCATCGTCCGATCAGGACCAGGCCCGTGCCGGACGGCGCGTACGTGTTCCACACGCGCCTCAAAGAGATGTCAGCAGCAGAGAAGGGGCCCCCCCTAAGGGCCGAAGCCTGCCGGGTCAGCGGGATTGTCCGAAAGGGTTACCGCTGGCCCGGAACATAAAGGGCTAAGGAAGGAACACGGGTGGGTTTTAGTAAGTAAAAGAGTCCACACTCCCTTTCGCTCCGCCCAGAGGAGTCATTAGTTTGATGACTTCCCACCAAAAAAAAAAAAAGCAAGTGCTTTAACTTGTGTAATTTATTTCATCACAACTGCTTTTAAAACGGTGAAGGAAAACATCGTGAGGAAACCGGCATGTCCTAGAACCGAAAATTCTAAGACTTGTGACATCCACCAACCTGCATTGGACCCACCTGGTGAATTACAGCCCGCTGCCTCTCACAGAAAGGAGGCTTGTATCCCAGCAGTGGGAACATTAGAGGCTGAATATTATTCAACTTTTCAAGAAAAATTTGCTGCCTATTTGATTATAGTAACAGCCTGTCAAAGGAATCGTGAATCCCACGAAATGTATATTATTCTTCAGGTCAGGACGGGATTATTAAACAGCAATATCTACGTAGTTATAAAAGAGGAGCTTATTAAATCATCTCAATCAAGAGAAGTACCCTTTGATATCCGGTTCCGAGGAAATACAATCAAACGGTTCAGTTCTTGGTACCATTATGTGAAACTAGAACAAAGCATTGTGATGCGGCATCACAACGCATAATTTACTAGTTAGTTCCTGCGTTGAATGCACATGGCGCTAGGTTGCGGTTGCGTCGGCAGACTTTTGTGATTCGACCATACACACAGCACAAATAAACACAGTTTAATGGTGGGTATCTCACCAGGCGTCCAATCGGATGCCCAAACAACCATACATTATTTGACAGTTCGACCATGGTTGCACCGCCACTGGTGTCCTAGCTAGGTACGAAAAAGTGCAGATTATTTTATAATTAGAGATCCTTATATATTCTACCTTAAATTAGGCATGCAAACATTAAGCACAAGTGCTTAATAGACTAAAATACTGTCAATATGAAAATTCTTATAATATGGTCAATACAATTAAATAAAGATTAAACATGTCAGGATTAATTGGGTAGGTAGCAAGATAGGGCTCTTAACGAGTAAACATATGGCAAACGTTTTTGATCCTTTTTGCATCACCAATTTTATTTACCAACATGTAAATACAACGTTGACAAACGTTTTAAAATGTATCCAATTATTTTAAATATAAAGTGAAAAGCTTGTGAAACATGTTAATATTGGCGTAGAACGTGTCCTCTCTGCCTTCAACAACGAATACGTTACATTTTCACGCATCACTTACTCCAGAATATTCCAATGCGCACTGCTCAAACAAAAATATTGTTCCCCGTAACCTTTACTGGAATCTAAAAGCCCCTAGTTGCTGGAGCCATTTTGTATCTCAAAGTACAAAATGAGACAACCGTTTAATTTGATACCAAGTTTTAATTACAAAATGAACCAACTGAATTCTGCGCCCGCCCTTAAAATACAAACAACGATAATTATAAAAGATGAGCTCTAATACGAAGTGATTTAAAGAACCGTAAGCAGTAAATTACATTAAATAAATCTCGTTCCAAGTCCACTGCGACTCATTTGCGACGGACGGTAACTTGGGAATTTTAAAAGTTTTTCTTAAGTCGTTAATAACATCTGTTCTCTTTGTTATGTTGTTTAGTGTCCTTTTCTTAAAGGTGTGCGTGTTACTCCTCCATTGCTCGAGAAGTCGCAAATGCAGCTTTCAGGAGAAAATAACTGCTTTTAATTTGCAGACCGGGAAGGATTTTTAGATTTAAAGAATTTTCTCAGTAGCAACCCGAGCTTTCGAAATTGTCTATTAGACACCTTATCTATGATGAATTTAAAGAAAACAATTGAATAGTTAGTGAAAATTTAATTTTCATCTCTCATACTCGGAAAGTAGTGTTTGTTTGATCCGAATAGCGGGTGGAAAACGCTGCTTCCCACCCTTGGGCGGGAAATTCTCATAGTAATTGCTTCCCTCCCTAGGGCGGGAATGAAATTTGAAAATAGAACTAAATTTAGTTAGGTAGTCAGCTCAGTCAAACCTCGTATGGTTTGACTGAGCTGACTACCTGACACCCTTATTGATTGATTTATTATGCTACCCATCAAATATTATGAATGTGTGTTAACTAGGAGAGTTGGATAAACAGCTCATTATGTTAACGTCATTAAATCTTTCATATTTAGCGCACAAGTTAATAATTTACCTTGAATAAATTCAACATACTTAAGTACGATAATCACCATTTTGATATCAGTTGTGGTCGAGGCTAAAAAACATAAAAATTGGGGATTTCGAACATCCTGACTTTACCATATGGGGCTGTGAATATACATCATTTAATTATTTGACGAATTTATCCATAGTTTAAGATAAATAAGTAGTGGTAATGAAGTTTTTTTGATATCTAATGTCGAAGTTACGCGCGTGTGTGTTTACATTTTTACTTTTCACAAATTTCATACACACAGATGTAGATAAGATTTAAAATGTGACAAATGTTATTGAAAATATTATAAACAACACGAAAATGCCCAGGTTTTAACGTAATATTCAAACACAGGTTCAATAATACGTATTAATCATTACCACTACTCAATTTTATTTGTATTCAGAATCGCCGACCATTATTGTTTTTTTTTTATTGCAATGATGTGTGAAAGCGATTATTCCAAACAATTTTTTTTTTAATTTTGGTTGACTCGAGTAATTATTATGACGAATGTAATCGATATTTGAAAATAAAATAAAATTATTTTAAGCAATAAATACAACAAGCATTGTTTATAATAATGATTTATGCTTTTCTAATATAATTTCAATCTCTTCTAATATCATGTCAATAACTGACAGTCGGACATAGGTACCTAATTTACTGAATTTCGCGCTGAAATGCTTCTATAATTGAATTTATATTCGGAATGCGCTCGCTGTTTAAAATTATTTTAATTTATTGGACAATTATTTATTGTGGATTTTATTTTTGATACTTTCTAATAGTTTACTACAGAATTCCCAGTATACATTTTTTAGGTAGGCTTTCCAGAAGTTTTTTTTTGAGAATGATGATAATTAATTAATTCTATAGATTGGATATTCTGCAAACACTTTACATTTCAATGCATTTTGTTAGTTTAGAGAGTTTCTATTCAGTTTCTACAATTTTTTTTCATTTTTTTTTGCGAGTATCAATTAGGCTGTATGCAAGGTGGACGGTCAGCACTAAAAAGTGTCACGTCGCAACACAATTTTTAGTAATTTTTATCAAGATTATCGTGTTTTCTAAGTAATTTATGAAAAATGGTAAAAGTAAGAATGCAGACAGAATTATAATAATACGGGCCCTAGTAAGCGGGACGGCCCGCGGTGATGACACAGTATCTACTTATGTGGTGGTGACGTGGTGTGTTCCATACTTCAAATTTAAAAAAGACTACCTATTATTCATGTAATTATTATCAATAAATATTTTAGAAAAACTACTAGTTTTTACTTTCCTTAAATTCGAAATGAAAAGTAGAGTGTTTAACGCAGGTGAAAGTCATCAATTCCCACTCGGACTATAGCCGCCCTCGCTGCGCTCTGGCGTCTAAATGCCTCGTATGGGAATTGATTCCTTCCGACCCTTGTATAACAACCTACTATTTCCGTCTCATACTGTGCACGAAACTCAAACTCAAACTCAAAACATTTATTTCAATTAAACCTTGTACAGGCACTTTTGAATTGTCAAAATTAAATAGTCTGTCAGTTAGTCAGAAAGTTGAAGCTAGTTGCCCATTCCAAAACGTAGATCTCTATGGAGAAGAACGGGCAAGAAACTCCATGGACACTCTTTTAAATCAAGTTATTACAAAATCCTGGGTACATTATTCTTGTTGCTTCTATATGTGAGAACAATGTAAAAAAAAAAGACAAATGAAGAAACAATTCAAAATATAAGATTAAAAATAAGCCTTGGCAGTTAAGAGATGACCAGTCTCAACCGACGGCACCCGTTCACGAACATGACGCGTGGATCAGCACCATCCAGCTCAACCATTTTGTAGGGAACCGAATAATCCAACACACGCGCCACCATCGGTGAGACATTTAAGTGAGCATGACACGTTCTCAACTGCCATGCTCTTTCAAGTCAACAACAAAAAAAATCATAATAAACGGAAACATGGTTCTTACATTTACAAAATTAAAAAAAAAATGCTTCTAAATTATACAAAGCTATAGTTTGCAATTTATTTAAGATGTTAATATAATTTACTACCAAACAGGAAGAGGTATCTAATATTGCAGTATTCAACAATTAAAACTGGATTGAATAAAATAAAAAAGTTATGTTAGTAATGTCAGAAATATTGAAAAAGAAAAAGGGAAGCACCTCTTCCAAATATTGAAATTTTAATTAGTGAGCCCAAGTGCCTGTGGAGCAGGACCAGCATTAAGCCAAGCATTTTTATCTTCGATATAATCATCCAACTTGTAATATGCTTGTCTACATAGTGTGCGTTTAATGCATGTTTTAAATTTCTTCTCATTTAATTGAAGAATATCGAATGGTATTTTATTATAACATTTTACACAGTAACCCATAAAAGAAGTTTTTACTTTAGACAATCTGAAACGCGGTTGATCTAATTTGTCCCTATTTCTAGTGTTAAAATTATGCCTGTCACTGATCTTACTAAAAAGATGTAGATTTTTTCGAACGTACATAATGTTTTCATATATATATTGACAAGGAACCGTCATGATGTTAATTTCTTTAAACAGTTCTCGTAGAGAATCGCGTCTGCTGAGCTTGTAGATGGCTCTGACAGCCCTCTTTTGCAGAATGAAGATAGAATCAATATCTGCAGCCCGTCCCCACAACAAAATACCGTAAGACATGATGCTATGAAAGTAACTAAAATAGACCAGTCTCGCGGTATCCACGTCTGTTAATTGGCGAATTTTCCAAACAGCGTAAGCAGCCGAACTTAGCCGTCCTGCAAGTGATGTTAAGTGCGGACCCCACTGTAGCTTTGAGTCAAGCGCGATCCCCAGAAAAACCGTATTTTCGACGAATTCAAGTGTCTCCCTATTCAATACAACATGACATTCATTACTTCTAACATTCGGTAAAGCGAATCTAATGCATTTAGTTTTTTTCTCATTTAATACCAAATTATTCACAGTAAACCAATTATGGACCACATGCATAGCGTTATTTACGTCGTCAAGCTCCTGTGCACGTCTGCTTACTTTAAAAATCAGTGATGTGTCATCAGCAAATAACACCATTTGTGGTTGGTTTTTCAGTAAATGAGGTAAATCATTTATATATACTAGAAATAGGAATGGCCCCAATATTGAGCCCTGCGGTACTCCCATTTTGACTTTAAAGCCCGATGAATTCACACCGTTAATTTGAACTTGCTGAAATCTATCATTTAAATATGATTCTATTAAGCTAAGAGCAAGTTTACCTAGTCCGTAATGCTCAAGTTTCAAGAGCAGTGTTTCGTAATTCACGCAATCAAATGCCTTGGATAGGTCACAAAAAATGCCTATAGCATCTTGTGCCTCTTCCCATGCGTTAAAGATGTGTTTTAATAAGGTGACACCGGCGTCGGTTGTACAACGTCCTTTGGTGAAACCATACTGTCGATCGTGTAAGATGTTATTACGATTAAAATGATTGAGCATTTGATTTAACATTACTTTTTCGAACACCTTGCTAAAAACCGGCAAAACCGATACGGGTCTATAATTATTAGTGTCTTTGCTGTCCCCAGATTTGAAAAGTGGAATAACTTTACTGAACTTCATTAAATCCGGGAAAACCCCTTGATCTACACACAAATTAAATATTAAAGCTAAATAGGGTGCAATTGTCTCAATAAAGGATTGACAAACTTTAGTGGACATGCCCCACAGATCTTCGGTAAGTTTGATCTTAAGTTGCTTAAATGCCTTTATAATGACTATGGGGTTTATATGTTTAAATTTAAATTCCACAGGACAGGCTGACACATTCGCTCTTAATAATTCAATAGCTAGTGCGGGCGAGGAATTTAAAGTTTCTGTAGTTTTAATTGGGATATTGGTAAAGAAAGTTGCAAATTCCTGAGCAACATCGATGTTATCGCTAATGAGACCGCGGGAAGTGTCCAGTGTGTAATCAGTATTATGTTTTTTGTTCCTGTTCGTTTCATTGTTTATAATTTTCCAAACTGTCTTTATTTTATTGTCTGCGGATTTAACTTTGTTACTAATGAAAGAAGCTTTAGCTGCTTTGCAGATATTTTTAAAAATTTTAGAATAAGTAGCAACATACTTATTAAAAGTATCCGTGTTTATATACGGCTTAAGGCCATACAGTTCAAATAATCTTTCCCTACTTTTCCTGATTCCTTTAGTTGCCCAGTCACTGAATAAAAACTTAGGGCAAATAGTTTTAGATTTCTTCTTAAAGGAATTATTGAACTCTGTTTGCACTAATGAAAAGAATTCTTTATACAAAATATTACCATTCGTCATACTTAGGCCCTGAGCATTTAACTTGCTAATTAAAGTGTTATTAAACTTATTCAAATTACCCGATGTTATTGGTCTAGTTTGAATCTGCACTTTTTGTAACGGTGTGTTGCACTCAAAAGACACGGTTTGACCACTGTGATCCGAAGGGAGATAATTTACAATGGCTTTATCTAAATATTCACAGCAACAAAAAACATTATCAATACATGTAGCCGTAGCCGTAGTTATTCGCGTTGGTTCCAAAAATACATTTGACAGATTGAATGATTTGAAGAGGCTTAACAATCTACTGCTATTTGAATTATTTTCCAAAATATTAACATTAAAGTCACCACAAATAATTACTGAAAACATGGCTCTTAACCTTTCATTCTTCGACTGTACATCTCTTTTACACGAAGCAATTAATAATAATTGATAATACTTAATAATAGTTTATTGATCAAAAAGGTACAGATGGTGAGAAAAACAAAACTTATAGTTACTAGTATCAAGCAAGGTATATAAAGTGTGTTATTATAATATATGGTAAAACATGTTGATGGTACATCTGTTGACAATTTGCGTTACCCTGTCTCTTAAACTAGGGTACCTGTATCTTAAGAGACAATGGACGGCAATAAGGTTATGTTTTAATATTACCTATTATTATGTGAGGACTCTGTCGATCTACCCACAATTAAACAATTATCAGAAAATGGTAATGGAAGTAAAATTGAAAAAAAAAAAATAATAATAATGAACTTATATGTAGGCTTGACTGTACAGCCACATCTTTGTTCCAGGTGTAATGTACGGCTATAAAGGCCTGGTCCTTGTATTTGGCCTGTTTCTGGCCTACGAGACGCGCTCAGTAAAGGTTCGACAGATCAACGACTCCCGCTACGTCGGCATGAGCATCTACAACGTGGTGGTGCTGTGCCTCATCACGGCACCTGTGACCCTGGTCATCGCCAGCCAGCAGGACGCAGCCTTCGCCTTCGTCTCCTTAGCCATCGTTTTCTGCTGCTTCCTCAGCATGGCACTGATTTTTATTCCTAAGGTGAGTAAGGTGAGAAAAACTACGAAGATTTATTTACTTTTGTATTTGTGTAGGAGATTTGAAATGTATCTTACATGTAGTTGTAGATAGTATCACGTGTATTACTTTGTAAGGTCTGGGGGCCTAAAAAGGCTACTTTGGCAGACTCATAAAAGGATAACATAATGGACAGTTAACCGTTAAGTTAATCGTATTCGGTGAAGCATTTTTCAGTTATTTTTTTTTTTTTGTCTTTGCTAAAATACCAATAAATCCAATCCAAATCCAATCCCAATCTCTTTGATTATACCTACGTAGTGTAGCGAACAAAAGAAAAACACGGACTGTCTTCGCCATATTACGATTCATAACGTTATCCTTTTATGATTCTCCAAAGTGGCCTTTTCAGGCCCCCTGGGAACTTGATTGTAGAGCAGATTTACACACTGCGTCAATTTGCCGTTTCATACGATCGACAATGAACGACAGATTTGATTGATAGTCAATTCGCTTGTCAATCAAGTTCCGTGACTTTACAATATAGTTAAAGGTTCATTTGGTAGTATCAAATTCACAGTTTAGGCTTCATAGTAGACAGAGATTTCTTATCCATCACTTGCATGAAATACAGAAAATAATAGCATAAACCTACAATGTTAAAATACAGAGTATTCAGGCATACAAAACACCGGTCACACCTGAAATCGAAATAAACACGCGAGTAACATAAACTTAGTTTGTGGTCACTTTTAAGGCCATAAAGTTAATTGAATAGTCACGAACAAATACACTGAACATTTTGATATTAAATTAAATGTCTGCGTATAATGGTACAACAAATATTATCTTGCTCAGAAGCTTGCTACAGAAAATTGGCTCTTTAAATTACATCGGACCTAATTTACAGTGACCTATTTAATTATAAAGATCCCAGCTTCCAAGATGTACAGTCAGCAACAAAAGTCGATTAACACTTCAGTTTTTTTTTAACCTCAGTTATTGAGCAAAATATTTGTTCAAAATTGCAGCAGATGTACAATGCAATTAAATTAAATACATTGTGCGATACGCTTTATCAATAGCAGGCAGCCGACAGTAAGTGGGTACGGTCAGCAACAAATCTCAGTTATTGAACAAAATATGTGTTCAAAATTGCATTGTACTTCTGCTGCAATTTTGAACAAATATTTTGCTCATTAACTGAGTTTTGTTACTGACCGTACCTACTTACTGTCGGCTGCCTGCTTTTGATAAAGCGTATCGCACAATGAATACAATTGGAAAAAAACTATACACAATAAAAAAGTTAAACCTCTACTGAAGAAGCCTGCGTTCAACCGATTAAAAAGAAACTTTTTCCTACCCGTTTCGTGGATAACCCGAATTCGGGTCTTAAAAAACTGGCCAAGTGCGAGTGGGACTCGCACACGAAGGGTTCCGTACCACAAGGCAAAAACCCCGAAAAAAAACACGTTTGTTGTATGGGAGCCCCCCTTGAATATTTATTTTATTTTGTTTTTAGTACTTGTTGTTATAGCAGCTACAGAAATACATAATTTGTGAAAATCTCAACTGTCTAGCTATCGCGGTTCTTGAGATACAGCCTGGTGACAGACAGACGGACGGACAGACAGCTGTAGCGGTATCTACAACGCCACATACGAACAACGCGTCATACTGACGTCACGCAAATCCTGCATCGCGCAAGCAGAGTTTACCGCGCAACTAGCATAGATACAACGGCCCGACATGAATCATCGGGCAGTTGCCCGCCAGACACAACACCCGTCTGGTCGGAGGATCCTCCCTTTTCTATAGAGTATGAGTGAACTTTACACCCTGTTCCTCATACCTCCATACAGCAAAGTCTTAGTAATAGGGTCCAGTTTTTACCCTTCAGGTACGGAACCCTAAAAACCGAAAACTAAATGAGTCTTCAGAACTTTTAAGAGGGAGATAATGATGCTTATTTATTACATAAACGAACGTTTTGTCTTGGCCTTTGGAAATTGAGCGCGCAGATTACGACTATAAAGGCCGAATTGATTCAGTAGTTAAAATATAAACCAAATTGTGATTTACGGCCGAAGTTCGGCTTCCTTACTGAAATTAATGCCAGCCTATCTTTAAGATACTTTCACACGATTTAACATGATAATCGGTATTGTTAAGCGGCAGTTTAAATAGAAAAATGTCTTTGCGGGATATTAACGTTGCCTTAACGGCACTATATCCACATTACGGCCGATAGAGTTCAGCAGAATTTAAAAATTATTACATTGTATGAATATACAGGCTTATTTTTCAATGACCAGCCAATATTTATCCCAACCCTCTATTTTTTATTTTATTTTCCAGTAGCTTCTGCCCGCGACTTCGTCCGCGTTAAATTTCACCCTCCCCCCTATTCACCCTCTTAGGGGTGGAATTTCGAAAAACCCTTTCTCTCTTCACAAAGAACACACTCTCCAAATTTCATGTCTCTAGGACCAGTCAGTCAGGACTTTGAATCCCTACTAATGTTATACCTAAATGCGAAAGTGTGTCTGTCTGTCTGTCTGTTACCTCGTGAAGAGGTAACAGACAGACAGACAGACACACTTTCAATTTCATCTAAATCGGTTCAGCGGTTTAAGCGTGAGCTTAAACCGCTGAACTGATTTAGATGAAATTTGGTATATAGATAACTTGAGTCCCGGGAAAGGACAGGATTGTTTTTATCCCGATATTCCCACGGGATCGAAACTTACGTGTTTTATAGATAAAGATTAGGTCAGTGCTACAAATAATAAGCAGTGATCGGAATAGGCAGACTATATTTACGTAAACTTCGGAGAACAGAGACAGAAAGTGGAGACTTCCTTACGACGACATTTTTTTTTCTTCCGGAATTCGGGAAAAATCTTATATAAGTTGAAAATAAGCTTTATTTAAGATGTGTAAAGGCTATTTTTAACTTAATTTGCAATTAACAAATCTTAGGATTTTTCACTAAACTAATCTAACTTAAATCATGTATTAGAATTATCCTTAAACTAACCGTTGTTACATCAAATCTTTCAATACATAACATTTGTCAATGTGTAACACCTAAGTAAAACTAATTTATATTTGCATAAAAGGGACTTCGGTATATATTTCAAACGTAGGTACTGTAGATTTACGAAAATTCGTCCGGGATCTTAAAACTATTGCATTATCTTTTTGTGAAATACACAAATTACGTATTTACTCTTTCCCTAGTTAACTACTTACTATGCCGGTGTCCTGGAACTTTCTGACACGAATTTCGTGTCGCAATTTGAGACTCAGCAATGCAGATACAGGATTGAACTAATTTTTTAAGAGGTATATGTATATACTTAAAATAGAAGAAAAGCATTACAAACATGGATTTAACAGCTTTATATTAGTATAAATCACTTTATCATATAGTAAAATAAGTATAATCTATATTCTAATAGATTTTTAGTTTTACGGTCTTCGAGTGCATAAATCAAATAAAAAAAAAAAAAAAACAATTATATGCAATTAGAAATTAGTTTTACTTAGGTGTTACACATTGACAAATGTCATGTATTGAAATATTTGATGCAACAACAGTTAGTTTAAGGATAATTCTAATACATGATTTAAGTTAGATTAGTTTAGTGAAAATTCCTAAGATTTGATAATTGCAAGTTTTTTTAAAAACAGACTTTATTAATCTTAAATAAAGCTTATTTTCAACTTATTTAAGATATTTCCCGAATTCCGTGAAAAAAAATGTCGTCGTAAGGAAGTCTCCACTTTCAGTCTCTATTCTCAGAAGTTTAGGTAAATATAGTCTGCCTATTCCGATCACTGATAATAAGTTATCAGCGTTATTTGGCGAGTCTTTTATAATATAACTGAATTTAAAATTTGATAAATGTTCAGTACAGATAATAAAAACTGATCAAAAGGACAATGCCATTACAATCAATCTACGTTCATACTTATCCATTCAATCAGAAATAACTTATGATATCTAATTATTATCTGACTGAACCATCTGGTTCGATGCACATTATTCGTAGTATTTATTTGAAAGTAATAATATTGAGGTGTAGGGAAAAATAAAATTATCTTGTTTATCCTTTTATCACAGATTGTAAACTTGATTTATGATTTACTAGCAGCACCCCGCGGTCTCACCCGCATAAGTGTCGATCCCGTGAGAATATCGGGACAAAAACTATCATATGTCCTTTCCCGGGACTCAAACTATCTCTATACCAAATTTCATCTAAATCGGTAAGAGGTAACAAATAGACAGACAGATACACTTTCGCATTTATAATATTAGTATGGATTTTTACCTCATGACGCAGATCACACTTCATATGCTTATAATATTAAAAATTAAGACCCGATTAACTTTTATATTAATCCTTAATCAACCTAAATGTAAGGTAGATAAAAAATATTTTTTACTCGTATCATGTGGTAGGTATTAAAAACACACGTTGGTTTTTCGTTTTAGCATAAAATATTTTGTGGTACTTACAACTCACCACCTACATAGATGAAATTATTCAATCCACTGTATAAAGTGTGGTTTTACCACGTACTGTTTCGTAATTAAAGTATAGTTTAATCGACCTCTAATTTACGAAAAATTTACTATACCACAAGCTCATAGCATTTATTTAAATTAAAACATTAACGGGCTCTTTTGAATGCTCAATGAGTAGTCAGTCAGAGAAATGAAGTTAGTTGCCCATTCCAAATCGTAGTAGTTACCTACGGAGATGAACGGGCAAAAAACTCCATGGACACTCTTTAAAAAACAAAATATTGGTTACATCATCCATTTCACATGCATCTCATCTATCAGTATTTAGGTAGGTACTCAATGTCGCTTTAGATGCACTTACGATCGCATGGCGTGATAACGCAAGCGTAAAATAAGAATTTATATTCAGGTGATCGAAGTGATCCGTCACCCGACGGAGCGTGCGGAGAGCGGCCGGGGCTCGGGGTCGGGCTCCGCCCCCGCCGACGAAGAGCGCTACCGGGAACTCGTCAAAGAAAACGAAGAATTGCAGAAGCTCATCGCGCAGGTATAAATACTACACTTCTTCCCTCAAGTAGGCACGAGGTATACAGGGGAGACTTCACAGACAGGATCGATATCGATAATTTGTAATTGTTGTATCACTTCTCACTTTCGATCAACAATAGTAGTAGATTTCCGATGAGTGCGTCAAAAACGGCGGGAAAAATAAGACCACAAATAGTATCGTGGTCTTATTTTGCAATACAGTTTTTTTAACCTTGCGTAGAAATTATGTTCTATTTTTCAAAAAAAAAACAGTAGTTCTTATTTTACAAATAATTTTACTTTTCATAGTTTTAAATATATTGCAAACGATAATAAACTTTATGTTTGCAAGTTAAGGTTTATAATCAAGTTATAGGTAAGCAACCACTTGAGTGATGTGTTTTTGTTCGTATCCTTAATCTAGAGCTATTATTGATCGAAGCTTCTCACAACAATTCCCAGTAAATTGAAACTTCATTAAGATTGAAACTATTTAACTGTAATAAAGGCAAGTAGAACTTGTCGTTTTATGACGTGCAAGTGACGGGCAACCCTAAGGTGGTAGAGAAATACACGATAACCTATACCATCATAAAAAAACACACTCTTTTAAATCATAAAATTGTTACAAAATATTGGTTACATCATTCATGTTGAAATTGTACTGACAACACTACACAACCATACTGACATCAACTGCGGGTAGTTTAAATAGTTACGTTCTTGAAAATGATCTGTATGAGTTTAGAAAAACATTATACACTGTTACATTTTGATCGTTTTAATCCTTTTACGGGGTAATTGTACTCATCATCATGAACAACTTTTACTATGGGACCAACCCTAAAATCCTGAAAAAAAAACAGCTGATCCATACATTTATGTTAGCCTAACTCGACATAATGTATGGATCAACAGATTTTTCTTTCAGGATTTCAGGGTTGGTCCCATAGTAAAAGTTGTTCATGATGATGAGTACAATTACCCCGTAAAAGGATTAAAACGATCAAAATGTAAGGGTGTATACAAGATCTATTAATTTCTTTTTTTAATAGATATCGATACGCATCACGTTTGTTAAGTTTCGCCAGATAATTTAATTTCTCCATGTACAGACGTCAGCACATCAAGTTACTCGAAACTGTCAAATTTTCCCAAAGAACTTTGAATCTTATGCTTAAGCAATAAAGTTGAAAATCTATTAAAGAAATTTGACAGATTGTAGTAGCTTGGTGTGCTGGCATCTGTTCATGTAATTTTGCCAGTCGATTCTGTAAAAATCTCACCATGAAAACTTAGGTGAAGTGAGTTTGTTTTTGCTAGGAGTTGACACTATTGACAGCTCTCACTCACTCCACGCTCACTTCACCTAAGTTTTCACGATGAGATTTTTACAGAATAGCACCACAGCACTTATTCCAGTGAAATGATTAGCCAGTCTACAAGTTTGGTAGCGAAGCTGACTGACCAAGCACTCGTGAAGGTTCTTATAATTCATAATGCACTAGGAATAAAACATTTATTCTAATTTAAACCTTATTTAAAAAATGTAGGACGTGTTTCCAATTATCTTTCTATTTTCCTATGGAAATTGAAAGAAAAACAGTCTCGTATCAGATACACATTAGAAAGGTTGGTTCTAAGCGATAAATAATGTTTCAAATTAAAGTTTCAATGATACCTACTTACAGTTCACCGGCCACAGTTGAGTTCAACAAACAAGATATTTTTGGACGGAAAACACTATAATCCTGCCATGTAGAAGTATTTACAGTAGATTTGAAGCAATATTTTTTCACCTAAAACAAATCAGGTTTCTACATCAAATATTAGTCGATGCTTTTGGTAACTCTCCGTCTCTCGTTACCCTTTCAACATTTCTGCTGCAGTTATATCCCAAAAATATTCAAGTTTCCAAACCGTTTTGGTCGGAGTGCATTTGCAAACATACATTTATGCATAATGCAGGTAAATACTAGCTACATAGATATACCTGTTATGTATGACTCGCGTGCAATCACGGAATGGAGCCTTCACAATGTCGTACATAAATAATGTGGGTCTCACCTTGACAGGTAAGGGAAATAAAATCCTTCGTAAGTAGGAAACCCTGTCAATCGGCTTTACTGATAAGGGGCTCATGTCCATTACAAACTATTGGCAGAATTTTATATAAGGTGAATGGAATTATAATAACACTAGCAGTGCCCCGCGCTTTCACCCGCGTAAGTTTCGATCCCGCGGCAATATCGGGATAAAAAGTATCCTATGTGTTAATACAGAAAATGATATATCTGTGTCAATTTTCATCCAAATCTGTTCAACGCTTTACGCGTGATTGAGTAACAAACATCCAAACATGTTCACAAACTTTCACATTTATAATATTCGTAGGATAATAAAATAATTATAATATTAATTAATAGTAGGATAGTAAGAAGTAGGATAGAAAGATGGATTTTACCAATTTATTATGTTTGTCTTTAAAAATAGGTTTGCTATTAGAGTAGGGGAAGACCAAAGAAACGATGGATGGACTCTGTGAAAAATGATACGGTTAGAAACGGGGTGACTACCGAGATGACGACTAATAGAGTACTATGGAAGAAAAATACATGTATCTAGCGCCGACTCTGAATAAATTCGTATAAGGGCAGGAGAATGATGATTTTAGTCTTTACTAAAGTAACTGGCCGTTGCCAGCAAATTTGTTTGCATATAAACTCCAATTCTTCGTTAGACCAGGGGGCCTAAAAAAGCCATTTTGGAGAATCATAAAAGGTTAACATTATGAATCGTAACATGGCGAAGACAGTCCGTGTTTTTCTTTTTTTCGCTGCACTACGTAGGTATAATCAAAGAGATTGGGATTGGATTTGGATCGGATTGATTGGTATTTTAGCACAGATAAAAAAAATAACTGAAAAATTATCCACCAATGGGATTTGATACTATTAACTTAACGGTTAACTGTCCATTATGTTATCCTTTTATGATTCTGCCAAAGTGGCACTTTTAGGCCCCCTGCTCAGGAGTTGTTCCAAAAATCCTAATTATCTTACGTATGTAGTAAATCCATACGTTACAATAACGTCGACGTCGAATCCGCAACATGCACCCCTCCCGTGCATCCCACGTTTATCTTATCTGTTCCTACATATTTCTGTCACATGCTACGTACGCCAGCTTATTTGTGCTACTATCTTTGATTTACTTTCAATGGCTGATTACAACCGGACGATTGAGAGTTATTTGTAGGTGTGTTATTAACAATTAATACTTCAATAACAAGATTTATGCTTCAACTTTGCAATTTAGTTAAACGATGAACAACATCTTCTAGTAGTCAACTCTCCGTTTAACACCCTTCCTATCCATAATGGATTACCTTCGCAAACTCATTATTCAAAACGAGAGATTCCTGTCTGAGGAAAAGGCTTGACACTTCCTGCAAAAAAAAAGTATTTACTCGCTTTATCTCTGGCACCTAAAGGTGTTTACTTTCATGTTTAATTCATCTCTTCTGAAGGCACTACGACACATCCTCCGTTAAATAAAGCACCCTTCCACTAACTGTATAAATATTCGTATAGTTTTTATACCACGGAGGCGCCTAAAGCTCACAATACATGTTGTTTTCCAAGTCTACGTGTGGCTGTATGTGTACTGCCTCTGTTTGTTCCTTATACTATTCCACACATCACGTTCGTGAAACAGAGAACAAAAAGTGATGCGTATTCATGAATGTACGTAAGGAAAACATGACTGATTGGCAACCACACAATACCTCATCCAATGCGAACAAATATCGGATTTTTTCGATATACAGTTTTTGTTATAAATGAAGGTTTTATAACTCCTTTGTAGTGTACTCGTAAACGCATGGGATTAATGTTATACTTGCTGTAACTACGTGTATTATTGATTGCATCAATTATGTAACTGTAGATTAGAACTATTAATAAATTGGCATTTACTTTCAATCAATTTATCTATAGCGTCACTCGACAGCTCTGTACAAACAAACCCATTGAAAACTAATTAGTGCGATTATTATCAAATAAATCTTTGATAGTGCCAATTAGTTTAAATTGACTGCATACCTACCTATCTACATAATATATTAATTGAGTTTGCAAAGTCAATTCGAAAATCGTTTGTTCGAATTTCATTTCATCGATAACTGTTCGTCGATATATTCCTATTTTGATTCCTTATTTTAAGGAGTGTCTTCTGTTCTGCGACGTAACCTTAGGACCCTTTGGTACTTCGAAGTGTTTACTTCGAAAGTCTACTCATCCAACTCCTTGAAGTAAATAATGTTATATTGAAACTGGTTTCGGTATCAAGGTGGCCGGGACGTCGACGCGCAAACTGTTGGGTCCGTGGCTTAGGCCCCCAGTGGTCGACGCACCTGTGGCCGACGCCCCCAATTCGATTAATTTAATTCAAAGTAATTTTTGATCAAATGTACTGTCAGGCACAAAAATTGTTTTACAAAAATATTAAATGTACTTAATATTGATTGTAAGTATATGCATAACATTAAATCGTAATTATATTTATAACATAGAAATGCTTTTATATTAGAGGTGTGTTTTGAAGTCTTTTTGATTTTTTGGATGTTTGTACATAATAAATATGCTTCTAATGGGGAAAAAGGTGTGTAAGGATAAGGTTAAGTGGCGATCTATTCTCTCTGCTATTTGATAGATAACTTTTGTTTAGCAAGAAAAAATACTTTATTAATAGGGTGAGACACTTTTCTCATTTACTTGTACTAAGTGAAAAAGTACAAAAAAAAAAGATATTAAATTAATCGTATCGGGGGCGTCGGCCACAGGTGCGTCGACCACTGGGGTCCTAAGCCACGGACCCAAACTGTTGCCATGGATTCCCCTTGCGTTCATATAATTTTTTTAGATGATATAAAAAAAAACAGCTGTTTCATAGAAAAGTGCAATACTTCCGCGGTCAAAATGTAAAAAAATTATGTAACGTGTGTGTTGTTGCGCATTTTTTTAACGAATTCAGCTGATTTCATGGTTACAGTTTGCGCGTTGGTGATGCCACCCTGTATAGTCATTAAGTATGACAAATTGTAGTAGATCTAAACCTAGGGCGAGGACAATCATTATTTAAGACTTCTTCTTCTTCATGTCGCTGGCACCACTGTGTTATTTTCATTTATTTATTTTTTTAATCTTGACTAAACTCTAATTACTTAGGTACTACATGTTGATTAAAAATCTCTTTTCATAATTTATTATTATTTTTTAATTATACCAAAACACTACATCGTGTGAATAAATTAGTATGTAATTAGGAATTCCAACCATCTTTATCAGTTAACTTCTAATCTCGAGGTATTATTATGATTAAATTGATTTATTGACTCGCTCGTTATTTGCGTAAACAGCAGCAAATTAATTAATTATTCATATATTTACTAATTCAGAGGAGATAAAGAAAATAATCTCCTCATCATCATCATCATCTGCCTAGCCTTTACCCAACTATTTTGGGGTCGGCTTCCAGTCTAACCGAATGCAGCTGAATACCAGTATTTTACATGGAGCGACTGCCTATCTGACCTCCACAACCCAGTTGCTGGGTAATACGATACCCCTTGGTAAGACTGGTTGTCAGACTTTCGGGCTTCTGACGACCCGTAACGACTGTCAAAGATCCACGAATGACAGCCGGGACCAACGGCTTAACGTGCTTTCCGAGGCACGGAGGGGTCACGGTATAAGAAAAAAAGAAGATAAAAAATAATCTAGTATCTTGATTAAATGTTTATCATAATCATAATCATTTATTCATTTGCAAACATGGGTAATTGGTACAGGTGTTTCTTTTACGAGTATAATAAGCCCTCCATGTTCTACCGTCACAGGGGCATGCAAATTACATTAAATTTCAAATTAAATTAAAAATTGGTATGAGAAAATGCAAAATCGTACGATATCGTATCGTATCGTACGATGACCTTTAAATGCTCGGATTAGGTTGTGGTGGTTATGCTTCTGATTAAAAATCACATCAATAGCTTTTAATCACTTTGAACAAAATATTTGTATACCTACTTACCGGTGTTTTTTTTTACCAATAGATTAGATACCTAAATGTCTTGATTCTATTGATATAAAAAACTTTGAAAGTTGTCTTGGGTTATGGAGCTGCACGCTGGCCAAACGTTGGACACCGTAAAACGCTCAGCTATTTGTCGCAAAGTTAAGCCAGAAAATTGAAAGGATTGTCAAAAATGTTCAAAGAAAAGACTTTAAATACTAAAATATTTCATAAAAGTAAAAATGGATCATGATAAAACAATCGTAAAACATAGCTCAACAAAATATTTAAATCGTCGCATAATTCTCAAACTTTTGAACGTAAACTATTATATTATTTTTATGTAATGATGATAAAGGGAATTCATTTCACTAAAGAAATACCTAAAAATTACTCCAATGAGCCGTGCATTTTTTAATTTACTTAAAACTGCAAAATTATTTTTATTTTGGTGGTCATTTGATTCAACTAACATCAAACGTATCGCTGTTTTGAACCTTATTTGTTGCCGCGATGCGCTATTGTGAATTACCTAATAAATTGCTTCTTAAGGCAAACTAAATAAGAACAAAATTAAATCATCATCTGCCTAGCCTTTTCCCAATTATGTTGGGGTCGGCTTCCAGTCTAACCGGATGCAGCTGAATACCAGTATTTTACATGGAGCGACTGCCTATCTGACCTCCACAACCCAGTTACTGGGTAATACGATACCCTTGGTAAGACTGGTTGTCAGACTTTCGGGCTTCTGACTACCCGTAACGACTGTCAAAGATCCACGAATGACAGCCGGGATCAACGGCTTAACGTGCTTTCCGAGGCACGGAGGGGTCTCGGTATGTAAAGATGGTCACCCATCCACAGACCAACCGCGGCAAGCGTAGCTTAACCTGAACGATCGAACTGTGCGGCTGGTATTATTTAGCCACGGGCCCCTCAAACAAGAACAAAAAGAAGAACAAAATTAAATGTCAACTGTTTTAGGTAATCAGATTGCCATGCGAACCAAAAGACGCACAGCATCTGCTGTTGTTCCGAAATACAAACTTAAAGTCAAAGTTGTACATAGCATTTTATTCGCTCTAATAAACTTAAACGTTTTCCAGCAGAATTGCTTACCGTGTTGCACAATTACAGCTCTTGCATAATAAGATAAGTTCTAGCGAGCTCCAGCATAAAAGAAAGGGTAAAGAGAGAGAGAGCGAGTAAAAACGAGTCTATGTCTCTATCTAAAAGTGTAATTACAGAAGGAGGAGCGGATCCGGGTGCTGAAACAGAAGCTGGCGGAGCGCGAGGCGGCGGCGGCCGGCGTGACGCAAGGTACGGGCGGCGTGCTGGCCGACCTCGCCACCGCCACCTCCGACTACGGCACCTCCACCAACTACACGCGCTCCTCGCGCGCCTCCGTCTCTGACCTTGACTTCTCTGAGAGCTACCTCTAACTGACCCCCTGACACCCATCTCACACCGACTTTAACTCAAAGCTCTCTCAACTACACCACTCTGTTCTAATGATTTCAAATCTTACATTTGTTTCAGCCCTCTTAATATAAAAGAAAAAAACACAATGTTAATAACAAACTTGTACCTGCCTGTACCTATTTTCTAGTGTTCTTATTTTTGATAAACTAGAACTATAATAAGGTTTACCCTGAATAATTATTCAATTAAAATAAAATAAAGCACACCCTACGTCCCGATCTCGTAACGTTTCATACACCCTTAGACCGTGATCTTCACTAATGAACTATTCGTTTTTTAACGGCCTATAAAGTCGGGTCTATTAAACTGCACGCCTGATGGAAGTAATAATTTGAATCGATAATTCAATTACATTTGAAATGGCTCTCTTTAGTGAAGGGAATACAATCGAATGGCGGTGAGATTAGTCTATCACCGATAGAATCACACTCGACCCTCATTACCCACGTTTGGGCTGGTCATTAGGCGAGCTGACTCGAGCCAGTGACTCTCCCGTATCGCTCGACTCGTGTTTAATTAATATGCTTCGGTAACACGAGTTGAGCCTCTGCTAGCTCCCGACAATTCTCCTGCAATACCTACTAATGCTCACCACTGAAATGACAGTCTGTGAATCCCAAAATACTTCCTTTGATCTTCTCGTTACCTTTGTAATCTTTGTGTCCGATTGGAATATGTTGATTGCGATCTTGTTGTATTACCTAGCTCCTGTGAGACTAATTAAGTAATTACATATCTTACGATTACCTATTTTAATCCCTTATCAAACTGACAAATAACTATATCCATACCTCCTCTTAGTCACACCGCTACAATCGATTATGGATAAAGTAATTTGTAGTAAAATATTACTTTCAAGCAAATTGTGAGCGTCATTAAATCTAAACGGCTCTATTAATAACGGATGTGACGTCAGCTCGTGTCAGTGATTGAGCATTCTAACGTAATGTGCGAGTATTGATGCATTGTTATTGCAATTTAATGTTTATCTCGATAAGGATGCTGTTCCCAAAATTATGCCCAACATTATGTCCAATCACCAATATTGCAAATATGTTCGCATCAGTAAGTTTAATTTATTTCATTGACAACTGAAAACCGCTTGGCTTCTTAGTTTCATTCACGTATGCGAACATATTTGAAACGTGGTATACTTGCCCCTGAATCAGGCCGCGATCTGTGTGAAAAAAAAAAAAGTCTAAACCATTTTTATTAAACGTAAAAATTATCTTTAAAAAATATAATCATGATAATATAAATATTAAAAAACTAGACTTTGTAGAAGTTTATCCCGCTGCGTTCCCCGCTGTCAGTCAGACCGCGGCCTGACCTATTCTACCTCACACGTACTGTTACGATTGCACGTGTCTTTTACGTCTAAACAACCTATCTACTATTCCTACTAGACTGATTTAGTGGTACTCTTAGCATTATGAGATCTACTCATAAATTGTTTCTACATACTCAATTGTAAGTTACGATTTGTAGATGTTACTCTCTAAAATCCAATAGGCTATTAGTTCCTAGTATTAATTTGTGTCTCTACAGACGAGAACCTAGCATTAAGTATGGCTACAACGATTGTTCTTTATGCATTTTTTAAATATTAAAAAAAAAACATGGTAACTAACACGAATTTCTTCAAATTAACACATTTCTATTTTATTGGCACAAATATCTAGATAGCTTTAGCCTCATACTAACGTTGACAGATTACATTTCTTTATGTAAAAGTTATGGTTGGTTTCATAGAGAATAAGTATAAATAATGTCCATTTTACATTCTGTTCTCATATTCAAATTTTATTGCATATCTTTAACGCGTAGCTTTTAAAATTCATGCAGTCAAATCTCGTTATGACGCACTTGTTAATTTTATTTAATGTTTAAAATAGCACTGTTCGTTTGAAATGTAAAGAAAAAACAATTAGGACACACTATAGTCTGTAATGGGGAGAAAAAGACCATTTAAAGGAAGAGTAACAGAGGAGCTCGATGTATACATAGGTATGTTGAGCCACGTGTGACCCCAGCTCCTAGTAGTTACGTAAGTAGTTTGAAGATGTTGTCCGAGCCCGTAGTTCCCCTATTGTCACCCCAGAGATGCATGTCACCCACACTACACCGCATTCCGGTCCTCCGGCCCTCTATACTTGGTGCTTGTTTCTGCTTTATTAAGGGAAGGATACGCCAAGGTAGCCCGCAAAATTCAAATTTTCTTAGGTTTTTAACAACTTGCAGGTCAGTGTCATGTTGTACTCGTATGTCGATTAAAATATGATTCCTGATCGTAACAAATATGACTTTACAGAATTATAATCATAAGAACCAGCAATGCAACTTGAGTTACAATTGGCGTCAATTGTTATGAAATTTACTATACTTATGTTCCATCTTTTTATGTGTACCTAACAATGATTTAAGACAGGGTGCCGAGATGGGACGATACCATGATTTCAATAGGGTAATAGGAACATAGATAGTTGTATTGATGACTTTTATTATTATAATTCTATAAATAAATTTGTTACGGCCGCGAATCATATTTAAATCAACATACAACCTGGGGGCCTAAAAAGGCCACTTTGGGCAGAATCATAGAATTATAACATTATGAATCATAATGGACAGTTAACTGTTAAGTTAATCATATCAAATCCCATTACACATTGGTGAAGGATTTTTCAGTTATTTTTTTGTCTGTGCTAAAATACCAATCAATCCAATCCTATCCCAATCTCTTTGATTATACTTACGTAGTGCAGCGAAAAAAAGAAAAACACGAACTATCTTCGCCATATTATGATTCATAATGTTATCATTTTATGATTCTGCCAAAGTGGCCTTTTTAGGCCTTTTTGACCTGTAAAATGCAGAAAACGTATGAAAAAAAAAAAATTCGCGAGGTACCCTGTCGCTTTCTCCTTAATGTCCAGTTCCTAGTAGCAATATTGAGCACTGACCGGATCTAATAACAAATTATACTTTCACGAATATTTTATATCATTCTAACCTTCTGGAGTACACCCCTATTCAACACATAATGATTTACACACAGCACTCCATTGATTTATATTGCCGTACCTGAGTTTAATGTGTAACATTAGGTATTAAATATGTATATACTTAGTAGGTAAATAATGGTAGGTGTTGGTAAAGGCTGACTAACGAGATTTCCTTGCATGAATGTTTGATATGGTTGTTTTATTTTATGTAAATTGCGCTTATATTTGTGTTTATCTGAATATATTGCGGTAAAAAGTGTCTGGGAAAAAGTAAGCTAAAAATTTATCCAAATAGCATCATTGAATCAAAAAAGGGAAATTTTAGTTTATCCGTGATCGTCCCATCTCCATTTCTTTTCTTTTAGTTGTGGTAAGATAATGAAATCTTCAGGACATTTCCAACTCACCTTGAACAATCTTTTCTTCCGTCATCAACTTCTTGACCTCACCAAAGTTATTTCCGATATTCTGACTCCTTGAAAACTTATTGCTACAATGAAAATGTATTCTAATATCGCTTTGATGTTTCTTTTGTTTGCTTTTATTTCCAAGCTTTTATATGTACCTGCTAGGTAATGTGTAGATTTGAACATTTATGGGTTATGATCAGTCTATATGTGTGATTTCGTAAATGCAGTTTAGCACGTATTACGTACCTACGCTGTGAAGGATATATTTCAGGGGTTGGCTTTCAGCGAATACACTTTTAAATAACTATAAATAGTTGGTGCTGTGGTTACGAAATAGTACATATAGAGGGAAGATATATACATTGTTAACTAAATGATCTTTTTCTCTCTCGGCAGATGTACAGGACGAACACATCTGATCGCAAGGCAATCTCCGATAGAAATATTAGATTAATAGCTGAATTTCATGTTGAATAGAACTCTCATCGCGCCGTAGTGAATTTCTTTTATATTGATAAGAAATAAAAGTGTTCTTATATTGTTAGTTAACTGGACTAAGTGCGTACGTTGGCGTCAGATGGACGTTCTGCGCTGAACTTACCTAGCCAATCAATTACTATTATATATTGTACCTCACGGTGCGCATTGTTTCGTTTTAAGTTATGTGTAGGAGTCTACATAGTGTGCACGGTTTACGAGACACAACATAGATGTGAATAAACTTGTTATTAAATAGTTGAATTTAATTGATCGTTGCTCAGTGTATAATAAAATGAAGGTAATGTTAAAATTGAAATTATAAGATCACAGTAATATCCTCGAAATCGAAGACTTTGACGTACCGTCTGTCTATGATTTGATATAGTATGTTAAACAATATAAAATTTAAAAAAGAAACCTTAAACTTTCATGTTTCCCTTTAAAATATACTTCTTTATACGTCTGGATCTAATACCTCTAAAATGTACCTTGTAAATTTTATAAATACATGTTTCAGTCTACAATTCCAATAAAATGTAGCATTATGTTTTACATATCACAATAAAACGTACTTAATGATGAAATCTGAATAGAAAACCTTTTTGAAATTATAAATAAGATATTTGATCAATGTAATATTAATCGAGCGGCTCAACTCCAGTGATAATGGATGCCAAAGTCATGTTAGGAACAACACATACATTATATTTACAACATATGCATTATTAGTTTGTTAATTTCACCGTCTTTAGCAACTTGACAAACACGACAGAAACACGCAGAAGCTGTGTTTATTTAATAATCATTAAGAGGAGAGCTAGTCGAGCAAACACTAGAATATAAGTAAAATATCCAAATATTATTTATCTAGTCAAATCGATAAAATTAATTCAAAAACAAATCCGTCATGTTACCATACAGACAATTAGACTTATGATACAGTTGTTACAGCACTGCCAAGTCATTTATATTTATAAGTAGATTAAATGGAGACAAGTCTAGAACTCTAGGAATAGACCCTTTAAGGTATCGAGTTTTGTTTTATTTCGAGTATTTGGTCCTGTAAGTGCAATAGAGGTGAATGTAAAGATAAAATGTTATGAGATTAATAACGATATTAAAGGTTTTCCGTTGGTACATAGGTATGTACGTTGTCCACAATGCAAGCTGAGCTCGTGTAGAATGGCTGTTCCCGAATGTCTTTTTGGCGTGTGTTCAAAAACCAGTCCAGTTTTATTTCCGCAAGTTTAAAAGAAAGATCCATCCAAATAGCATTGCTGTGTCTGAAGTTCGCTATTACTGTGGAATGATGTTACGTAAGAGAAATGTTACTTTATTTATTATTACCGAGATGTACCTACTACTAACCTAGGTAGGTATATGTTATGTCGCACACTTAACAAATATATAACTGTTTGTTTTGAACACAAAATAGTCTCAAAATTAGATAGATTTCATTATATTATTTTGATCGTTATATTGATAGCGTTATCAATTTGTTGTTAAATAATATAATTATGTTTTATTTATCTTTCTCTATAAGTCACAACTTTGTTGATTATTATAATAATAATAATACAAACATCACGCATTCGGCCTTAGAAAGATTTGACTGCATAGAATTAAAGATTTTTGTTACGGGTGTCACCAAATTGTTGTCTAACGTTGTACATATTGTTTCTTAAATTTTAAATACATTTAGGAAATCGTTGGTATTCTAAATTTTATTACATTTTGAAATGGTTGCGATACATTATTGTGACCCCGTCAGTGACAGGCTCCGCTTGGCGTGGAGCGTCTCACGGCGTCTGCGGTGACGGGCCGAGATCGTACAAGTTTATCTAGAATGTTAGTCATAATGTCAAGTTTATTATAAGCTTCGTAATAATTAGTACATTACTTTCCTGTGATCTGTACGTTTGGTTGTATTAAACGTTTCACCCAAATCATCACTGTGTAAATAAAGAGTCATCGAATGATCTGAATGTAAAAATACGTTTTATTTCTATAAACCCTTATCGCGGCGCTCACAGCGCCAAAATAAACATTTAATTTTACACTTTACCTTTTCGATCACAGTAAAATGGAAACAGAGTGATTCTGCGAAATGCTCGAACGTTTTACTATTTTAGTAGCCTTTATAAACGAAATCGATAGTGTATCCACGGGCGGAGTGACCTTCTCTACATTTTGTAATAAAGTATTCGATCTATCACGCGTCATGTGTGAGCAACTTTCTGATGATATCTATTGAGTCCCGTCAATAATCAATTACTCATTTCTCAAAATCAGTAAGTTACAGTGCAGTTGCTAGGTTGCTACTACCGATGAATGAGAAAATTACTGTTGTAAGAAGCTCCCTAAAAGATCAGTCAAGAAGTTGAATAATCATATCAATAGTAAAGTTGGTAACTGTTATCATCATTATTTTAAAAATGATAACAGTTACCTACCTACAAAAAGCAGCGCGCTGGCAAGGATTTATTTTTTCACAAAGGTAAGTACTCCCAAAGCCGCAAAGGAATTTAAAAGAATCTCCGTCAGAACAATAAACATTTTGCAAAACTGAACAAATTAGTTTCACGTTTTCATTAACGGAGATGGTTATTTCTAAGCGTAGCGGGAACGAAGCAATTTGTTCTAAGAGCTGGATTAATCGATGACTAACGACGAAGCCGGCGTGAAGTCGGCAGACTTCTGACTGAAGTTGCCGACCGTATTATTAGATTTCCGGACGGAACTAGCCAAATATGTGTCTATTCTCGTCCGTACACTTTATAATTTAAAGAGCTGGGGGCCTAAAAAAACCACTTTGGAGAATTATAAAAGGATAACATTATGAATCAGAATATGGCGAGGAAAGTCCGTGTTTTTCTTTTTTTCGATGCACTACGTAGGTATAATCAAAGAGATTAGGATTGGATATGGATTGGATTGATTGGTATTGTAGCACAGACAAAAAAAATAACTGAAAAATGCTTCACCATTGGGATTTGATACGATTAACTTAACAGTTAACTGTCCATTATGTTATCCTTTTATGATTCTGCCAAAGTGGCCTTTTTAGGCCCTACGACCCTACGACGAGCAAAACTGAACTAAAAAGGTGAAGAAAAGATTAAAACTAAAGTCATTAAAACAGTTGAAACATTACAAGAAACCTTCAAATCTAAATATAATCGAATCAATACTTCCAGTCATGCATTAGTAATGGGTTCATACGAATGCTGCAAGGGCAAATTAGAATTGTGACCTCACATTTCCAGTTTTAACCACAATCAAATTTACATAATCGGTCCATAATGTGCCCACTGCTGGGACACGGGCCTCCTCTCAGTGAGAGGGAGTGGGCCATAATCCACCACTCGGGCCCAGTGCGGGTTGGTAGATGTCACATCATGTCTTCGAAATTTTAGTTCTAGGAGATGCCGGTTTCCCACAGTAAAATATATGTAATTGTTATGATAATTCAGTAATAAGATAATTCATAAGATAATTAATTCATTCATTCATAAGATAATTCATTATCAACTAAATCAACCGACCACTTTTAAACACGTCGTTCTATAGACGTAGATTTTCATCAACCTCGTTATTTTGCAATTCAATTTTCTTTTCATTCGCCTAATGGACTGAAATAACCCAATTATATATAATGATATTTAATGGAATAGATTTTTATTATACTATAACATTTCATTTGTCAAGTTACCATCGCTAAAGAAATGAACATCTTTGTACTCAAACGCATCATAATCACTTCGTTCTTTTCAATCCGACCAAAAGAACCGCTTTGGAGTTAACCCTGCCAGCGTTCTGAGCAAATAACAGGTTGTGTTGGATGATTTGAATGGAAACTCTATAAAGTGGGACAAAGAAGCAATTGCTGTCTGAAGGAGAACACAAAGTACACAGCACTCGTATGTTTTAGCAAATATGTATTTTATGTGAAGAAGTATTTTCACGAAACTTTCTCTTATGCTTCATTTGATTTACGTAAGTGTCTACGTGTAGAGTATGTAGAGTTTATTCACCCACGATAAGCATTATAACAATAAGTGTTTTTGAAAAGGTCATTGAGTTCAGGATTCGCTCGATGTGTGCCTAAATACGTGTTGGTATTAAATATCTTTATCAAATTAATTCAATTGTATGGTATGTGTTGTATAATGAACTTTAACCTTTGGACCGCTACACGTCAAAAAATCAAAACGTGCCCTCGGCGTCAAAGTCTGTCATGTAGTCGAACCGTGGCGTGCTGGGCATATTTTGGTTTATCATCTATACATGACTGTGGCGGTCAAAAGGTTAAGGTTAGAAAGGTACTTGCTCTATCAGAACATAGGTCCGTAGAAACTGCCCATCAAACCTAGAACTTTGTGTACAAAATAACCCAGAATCCGCCAAATTTTTGCGACAAAATATGAAAGCCTAATAAGCCGTGACATCGACAACCTATTAGTGGCTGAATCAATTACGTGAGACCTCACAGATTGCTTTGAACTCATTCAAAATAAAGAAAGTCGGCTCAAAATTCGAAATCAAAACATAAGAAGCATAAATCGTAATACGGCCTGGCTTTAATATCCTATTGGCTCAATCGAGAACTCGGGATATAATTATTCTTACGGAATGCTGGTTACTTTGTACACATCAAACTCCCGGTTTTAGATGGCTATGGCTCAACTAGCTATTCAAAACGACGGTGTGTAGTTATTTACATTGCAAGCAAATGTTACAGAACCCATCTTTCAAGATACCAATTGTTTGGTAATACAAATTAATAATGACACCGTTGTTTTGGCGTTGTTTTCTTACCAAGGGGTACCGTATTACCCAATAACTGGGTTGTGGAGGTCAGATAGGCAATCGCTCCATTTAAAATACTGGTATTCAGCTGCATCCGGTTAGACTGGAAACCGACCCCAACATAGTTGGGAAAAGGCTAGGCAGATGATGATGACCGTTGTTTTGGCTATATTTATTGTCCGCCATCCTATAAAAATATAACCAACTTCCTTCAATATCGTAATGAAATCTTGTGGAAAGAAAAATAAAATCTATTCTAAACATAAACAAAACTCATTGCTGAGTTTATGTTTCTATACAGAAGGTGGATAAAAAGGTTATTAGTGGGTTGCGCGATGTTGTGATGGGACGCAGATGAGCCTATTCGCCTAAAAGTCGACGACAGGCATACGATAGCGCGCTTTCAACTACCGCATCTGAATTACAAATAAGGGCACTCGAGTCTAGGGCATGCAAACCGGATACCCGGATAACCGTAAAAACCGGATAACCGACTGATTTGAAACCCGGGTTTTTTAGGATAACAAAACCGGATTATTCGGTTTTTTCGGTTATGTTGTTTATATGTTATTGATTCAATAATACTTTAATTTACCCAAACAAAAAATATAAATTTATCACTGACAAACGTGGACAGTACGGCAAGGCGGCGTTAGTTAGTATTTCGGCAAATAAATAACGCAATAGCGCTCGATAACGAGCAAATTCGAAGTTTCATAGTAAACATTATAAATAGCATTTTTCGACTACAACACTGACGGCGACGACAACACAGTAGTAAATGTTTCACGGAACATCAAGGACCAACTCGGACAAGAAATAAAGAAGGCGCTCAAACAACATACCTCTGAGTGATGCAAGCCCATCTAGAGAACTTGATTTAGACACTAAAATCAGGATAGAAATGGTACTTTAAGATGGTGAACAAAAAATGGGAGAGCACTTAATAAAAGTATATAAAGCTTTGAAATCTATAAGTAGCTACAACAGTGTGGAATCAGAGAGAGCCTTTTCATCAGCGGGTGTCATGTAAAATAAAATTCGTAGTGCTTTAATGCTTTACTTCTACAGTAAGGACTGGCCCGGCATTAGCAAAAGACAGAATTGTGTGGAAAAGAGAGAGGGAGACCTTTGCCCTGCAGTTGGACAGTACAGGCTAGTTAGATTAGACTCTAAATGATGACTCCCTTGATGCACTTGTATCCTTAGTCCTTACGTCATTCTATCAAAGTAAAAAATAGTAACGCTCTACTCCTTCTGTAAGGACTACCCGGCACTAGCAAAATACAGAATTGTGTGGAAAAGGGAGAGGGAGGCCTTTGCCCTGCAGTGGGACAGTACTGGCTAGTTAGATTAAACTCTAACTGACGACTCTCTTGATGCACTCGTATCCTTACGTCATTCTATCAAAGAAAAAAATAGTAATTTGATTTGGCTATGTAACTTTAATTTTGAATTTTTAATCTGTGTCTCTAAGAATATCTGATTTATTTTGTTTTGCTAAATTAGGAATAAGACTTCCATTTTATGCGATATTTAAACAATTATTTTGATCGCATTAAATTGTTATTTAATATTCTGTGATTTTAAACCTTTCTCAATCTACCAAATGTTCCTAATTTTGTATGCTAGGTACCTTAAGTTTTGAAGAATATGTTATTTTCATAAATAATAAGCTTTATTGTATGTTAGGTCTAAAGAAAAGAAACTTTTGCTTTTGAAATGCTCATTATTATAAAAATAAATGAGATAAACGTAAAAAAATACATATGTTGATTAGACTTCAGCATTTTCATTTCTTTACACATATATTTCTCATTTCTTTAATAAATATTGAAAAAACCCGAAAAAACCGATTTAACCGGTTTCACCGGTTTTGTAAACAACAAACCCGAAAAAAACGGTTTTTTTAAACAACCCGGTTTTTGCATGCCCTACTCGAGTCTGCCTCGGCACCCACCATTTCAGGGGCGGCGAGCTCTTTATAATTTTTTCGTATCTAAATGCTTAGTTTAGGAGATATTTCGAAATTGAATTACCCGACGGAGAGAGATTGAAAACATGTCTTTATATACAAACTTTGTCGAAAAAACGTGTAATTTTGTCGTTGGGAATAATTAAATACTCTAAAAAGAATTTTATTAGACTCCTCGGAGTTGTTACCTTTATAACTTTTGGGAAATTTTATAAAAGCAAATTAAGAAGCTTTATAACAAGGCTGCGCGTTGAGAGGTCCATTGTTAGAAAAGTTTTCAGGGAGACGTGTGTCGAAATAATTATGCAATATATTTTAGTTAGGGTCCTACCAGTAACAGACGTACAGATCCCATTGTTGGTATTATAAACCTGACCAATCATGACCTGAATAATCAATAATACCGCTGTAGGGTGATAGTATAGGAAGTATTAACCATACAACATAGATAACGTGCAAATTGTACCTAAACATTATCAAATATAGGTAGACATCATAAAGCAGATAAAGTATGTAAAGTATCCGCTGCCAACTTTGTCCATCATCCAATATTTACAGGAAACTGGGAACCAGGCCAATTTTGCATATTAGAAATTGCAGTTAAGATTTAATGTTACGAAAAACTTTCAGGTGTTTCCAGGAGGGACAGACAGCTTGTAATAATAATTAGAACGATTTACATTTAATTTGTGAATCTCAAGCAGGTTCCTTCGTATATTTAAATGAAACGCAGCGTCCAATTTTTCTTACAAAATACAGTGTTCTAATCTTATTAATGGAAAGCTAGCATGTTGTTTTCTATTTCCCATTGCGGAAGCGTATAGAAAATAAACCCGATAAGCAAATATCTACAACGTAGAACAGATTAAACTTGCATATACGTTAACAAGAAATGAATACGTGCCTTAGTCTTTATATGAAACAGTTTCAGTAGAAGAAAAAATAAGAAAACACAAATAAAAAGTAAAGCAACTACGACGTTGGACATATTTTCAATAGTTACAGATAGATTGTTATCAATACGACCTGATTCTCATATCACGAATAGCGGTGAATAGATCCATTTCGATAACTATTAGGTTGAATTGAGCGCTGAACAAGTAAAATAACTTTCTTTACAAAACATTACCTGACTAAATTATTGCCTACTCTGCCTATTGTGTATTTGAATGTAAATAATGAAAATGGCTTTTGATATCAACGTTTTGTTGTGTCGATTTTCTTGCTAATGGGTACTTCAGAATACTTATTTATGAAGTAAGCATCTATCTACACTAGATTATGAAGGTACTTACGTGCCAGAACACAAAACAATTAGAATCGAATGATGAATCATCATTTTCTAGATGACCTTTATCCAAATAATTTAATTTCAGTAATTATAATAATGTAGGTACCAACCACATGCCCAACACTCATGATTACACAAACTTCAACATTTTGCAGTGAACATAAGTTTCAATTATTTAAAATTGATCATTCACTATTTTGGCAAATCAATAACATTTCAGGGGCAGCCACTCATCTCTTTCATATTATACAAACGCGGCGTTACATAAGTCAGAAGTTTTTGCAATTAAGTATGTTGTACACGACTTCTTAGATTTCCAAGTTGGAGACGAGACGCACGAGCGAAATGGGTAAGTGGGTCACATCCCAAAAATAAATAGGTGTAACATTATATTTTAAACCGATTCTGTTCAAACATATATATAGGTTTGGATAGTGCAAACACTTGCAGGTGACCCTTCAGAAAGGGCTGCCCTTTGTCAAATGGCCCCAGAATTGTAGGGCCCCGGAATTGCAGGGCAACGTAACAAGGACACGTTTGCTTTGCCATCCAATAAAAATTGTAAACAACATTGTAGGTAGGTAAGTAGAGACCGTACTTCACGTAACCACTAGCTGATGACCTCAAGTATCGATCTTAGTACACAGTAATTTCCATTGCCCTTGGGTGCCTTAACTGGAACTATCCATATGGAAGCACTATTTCTCGAGAAATTCTCCAGGCTAATAAAGTAGAAGTTCCTGAAGCTAACAAACTAACATTTCTCGGAGAATTCAGTCATAATATTAGGGTAATATAAGTTGAGCGACTGTGAACTGTAGGTCATAGAAATTTAAGGGTACCTACTGGAGCAGACATAATAACGAATCGACTTACACAGATATTAAATGTTATAAGAAAATGGGAGATATTTGGCACATGACCTTCCGCTATCAGCGCCAGACGATAAACAGAAGCTGAGCACGGAATTCAATTTCCAAAGTATCAGCCTACCGTGACGGACACGAAATTTTCGGCCATGTTTATTTGGGTCAAGCGCTCAAGAATGACATAATATAATTTCTTGTCGTCAATACCGCAACCTTCCGACTATTAACGAATATCTTCCCGATGTTCTCCCCCAGTTCATTAATACTTACCTAATACTTTTACTATTTTTTTAATTAAAGCGTAAAATGGAAGTCATAGAAATGTATTTTCCGTAGTGAAAGCGTTTTCGAAAGAGCTGGATGTCATGGGGAGAGGCCTTTGCCCAGCTGTGGGATGATGCAGACTAACGGTAACCAGTAAGCGTTTTCGGGCACCAAACCAAAGATAGTATTCCTGTTTTCTGCAACATTCGCAACCATCGCAATGAAACTAAGTAACATTAATTAATTAATTTCCTGTTGGATCTATCTTCCTACTCATTGAATTGATTGTTTCCAGGCTGAGGCTGTCCGCAAATAGCGTCGGACAGGTAGCACGTTCCTAGTCCGGTTTCTCTAAACACGATGTTCATATCCCGGCCGTTGTCCGGCCCGGCCCGGTCCGGCCCGGCAGCGGTAAGTTAACTCGTCCGGTTGAGTAGCGAGCCGCATATTTTTGCACCACTCTGTATTATTACATAGGATAGACTTTTGGCCGGTTTGTGCTCGACGGATTTAATATGAGAGTCTGTGCATTGTTTTAGTGGATTTGCGCTGCTTATTGCAACTATATTTTGCTACTTAAGTTGGTACCTCCATTTTAAATCTCTCAGCACTAAGCGAAAGCACTAGGAAGTGGTGTCAGGGCCGGCGTTTTGTCTTATGTAATTTTGACGTTCGAAAAGTTCTGTCTAATTTAAATAAATGACTGTTGATTTTAATTTTAGCTTTAAAATAATAAGTAGGTATGTCATTTATGTAAAAACCGCATGAATAATAACAGACAGCTTAATTTAATTGTGGTCAAATTATACTTGCCGCTGTATTTTCTTATTTGTATAAAAAACTCAGATCATTTCCCTCGTCGCAATCATTTCTTCATCCGAGAAAAATTCATGAATCTTCATATTTTATTCATCGCAGTAGTCGCAATACGGTGTGGAAATGTTGTCATTGTCATGCTCAATTCATTAGCATACGCAATGACTTGCGTACTCATTGACCAGATACTGGGTAATCTGGGTAATCTCCTATCTTTGATATAAGCGATGTACGATTCTGAGATGTAGATTCAGAATAAGTAATAATCAATAGTGTAATCTGTATTTTTTCTGCTTTTATAACTTACCGCATTTGTGTACGAGTGCACAATCGTTAATTTATCGTAATTTAAAACGTTCAAAATCTAGTCTAAGTCTCATCTCGGCGACAAACAAATGTCAAAAACTTGTCAAAAATGTAGGGAAATTACAGGTATTTTTGACAGTTTGAGACTGAGATCAGGGGGCCTAAAAAGGCCACTTTGAAGAATCATAAAAGGATAACATTATCAATTAAAATAGGGCGAAGACAGTCCGTGTTTTTCTTTTTTTCGCTGCACACGTAGGTACAATCAAAGAGATTGGGATGGGATTTGATTTGGATTGATTGGTATTTTAGCACAGACAAAAAAACGTCAATTTTAGGGCAAATTTTTCCATCGCCAGATAACTTTTATTCGAGGAATAAAATTGACGTTTGACAGTTTTTGTATGAAATAACTGTCAAAATTTCAAAATTATTCGTTGATGAAAGTTATCAGTTGATTGAAAAATCAGCCCTTAGAAAAATAAATAATAATGCATCAAAATATATGTCAATATAAATTCTTCTGTCAGAAATTCATTAATATTAGGTCTTTTCCTATGAAATTGCCGTTTTGTATGAAAAAATTTAAACGAATTTTTTTCATGTATTTTTTAATTGTATTAATCGAAGTAATCACCCATGCAATCAATGCATCTTTGCCAACGCAGTGGCAGTTTATTGATCTTCTTAAAGAAATCAGCTGGACGGGAGGCAACAAATTCTTCAAAGGCTTTTTGTACTGCCTCTCGGGTATTGTATTTTTTTCCCGCCAAGAAGTTATCCAAATTCTGGAAAAAGTAGTAGTCTGTAGGCGCAAGGTCTGGTGAGTAGGGCGGATGACGGAGAGCTTCCAACCCCAGTTTTTGCAACTTGGAGACCGTCTGCTGTCCGCTGCTCCTGCACGACAACGCGCGACCTCATACTGGTCGCGCGTTGTCGTGCAGGAGCAGCGGAGACGAGCGATTGACCAATGCTGGTTGGAGATGTGCCTGCTTCTCCATCATTGTGTTCAGTTCTTCACAGTACACATCTGCAGTAATGCTCAACCCGTTTGGTATGAAGCTGTGATGAATCACACCGGCGCTAGACCACCAAACAGTGACCATCACTTTTCTAGGGGTAAGTTTTCGTTTAGGGCATTGTTTAGGTGCTGAACCAGGATCCAACCAACTTGCTGAGCGCTTGCGGTTATCAAACAGAATCCATTTTTCATCGCAGGTAACAATGCGGTTCAAAATTCCTTCATTTGTGTGTCTGTTGAGCAGTGCAAGGCACGTCTCGACGCGTACTTCGCGCTGGCGATCATTGAGTTCGTGGGGCACCCATTTGTCAAGCTTTTTTACCTTGCCAATTTGACGCAAATGGACCAATATTGTTTTGACGCTAACGTCGAAAGCTGCTGCTAATTCAGCCGTTGATTGTGTATCATCAGCTTCCACAATCGCCTTTAATTCGTCATTGTCGACCAAAGTATTCGGACGACCGCGAGGTTCATTTTTCAGGTCGAAATTTCCAGAACGGAAGCGAGCAAACCAATAACAGGTGGTGCGTTGGTTTGTAGTGTTAGCTCCGTAAACGTCGTTGATGTTGCGTGCCGCTTGTGCCGCGTTGCTGCCACGACGGTCCTCATATTCCATAATTACTCGAATTTTTAACGTATCCATGATGACGAAAAAGATTGAAATGCGATGAAAATGTAACACTAATCAATAAACAAATGACTACTTTTGGAAAAAAAAAATCCATGTTTTTAAAATAAAATTAATTTGAAATTAGAATTCTTAGCCAAACAAAAATTCGCGAAAATAAATTAAAATTACCTATAACAAACATTACTGTTTCCAGAATATAAAGTGATGCCAATGTCAAAATTTTATAACGAATAAAATAGGGCTTGCAACTATACATGGCTCTGAGGCATCTCTTTTGTGCTTTAAATGCAGCTTCTTTATTAGTTGAGTTACTCCAAAAGATAACACCGTATCTGAGAACAGATTCAGCTAGCCCGTAGTAAGCAGTTAATAATGCATCTGTGTTAACAGTGCGTGACAGAATATATAATGCGTACACACTACTGCTTATCCTTTTAGTCAGAGCCTCTACATGCACCTTCCAATTTAAATTTCGATCTATTGTAAGTCCTAGGAACGTAGTTATATTAACTGTGTCAATTTTAATGTCATTGTATGTTATGTCAAGATTAGAAAAGCTCAACGTGCGCTGGCTAAAATTCATTATTACAGTTTTATTCAAATTAATTTTTAAATTATTATTGTCTAACCAATCTATACTTTCTTTTAATGAATTATTTATGTCATCTTTATAAAAATCTCTTTGATTACACGGTATCGTTATTGTAATGTCATCCACGAATAGTGTCATCGGATGTTTGATTGCTCCTGTCCTAGTAAACTTCCTTGTGGAACTCCGTACATAATGTTACGTTCATTTGATCGAAAGATTTCTTCTCTTTTGGTGCGTACATTAATTCTAGTTATTTCGGTTATTTGTTTTCTGTCATGTAGGTAAGATTTTAAGAGCTCAAGGACATTTCCTCTTACCGTCAAGCTTTTTTAGTAAAATATTATATTGCACATAATCAAATGCCTGAGTCATGTCACAACAGGGTAGAACTGAGAGCGGCGGTAGGAAGGCTAAAGGCCAAAAATACCGCCCCAGGACCCGACGGCTTGCCAGGTAAATCCTGGATCCTGGCCTCGAGGGCTCTCGGACCTCGACTAGAGGCGTTCTTAAGCTCATGTTTGAAGAGAGGCCAATTTCCACTCCGTTGGAAGACGGGGAAGCTAGTCCTCATTCGGAAGCCAGGGCGCCCTGCAGACTCTCCGTCCGCATACCGGCCCATCGTGCAGCTCGACGAGGTCGGCAAGCTCTTTGAGAGAGTGATTGCGGGCCGCCTCGTCGGGCACCTGGTGATGACGGGGCTGGATCTTGCGGACAGCCAGTTTGGCTTCCGCAAGGGGCGCTCGACGGTGGACGCCATCATGCGCGTGAGATCCCTCACGACGGGGGACGCGGTGTCCCGGGGTGGGGTCGTCGTGGCGGTGTCACTCGACATCGCCAACGCGTTCAACACCCTGCCCTGGAGCTGCATTGTGGAGACACTCCGGTATCACCGGGTGCCGCCCTACCTCCGTCGAATAGTCGAGGCGTATCTGACGGACAGAGCCGTCATCTACCCCGGTCGCGATGGGGAGTGGAACCGGCGAGAGATGTCGTGCGGTGTCCCGCAGGAATCGGTTGTGGGGCCGCTCCTGTGGGACATCGGCTACGACTGGGTGCTGCGGGCCGATCTCACTGATGTCATCAGCGTGGTTTGCTACGTTGACGACAGGCTGGTCCTGCAGGGGAAGTCGCATCAGGTGGCAGCCGACGCGATGACACGCGGGGTTATGGGCGATAGTCATGGAGAGGATCCGGCAGTTGGGTCTCAAGGTGGTATTGCACAAGTCCGAGGCCATGTCGTTTCATGGGCTCCGGAACGCACCACCATCGGGATCCCAACTAATCCCAACTAACGCCGTCGTGAACCCCTCCTGGTTCACATCGGCGTCGAGACGACGATGAAATACCTGGGTCTCGTCCTCGACAGCCGAGAGCTTTACGCGGGGGTCGTGCGGTCCATGGCCCTATATGCCCCGGTGTGGGCGCGTTCACTGAGGCGGCGAGCCGCCCACTACCTGAACGCGCCCCAGAAGGTGGTAGCCGTTAGGTTTATCCGGGGCTACCGCACGATCTCGGGCAAGGCGGCAAGCCTCTTTACCGGACTGCCGCCATGGGATCTAGAGGCGATAGTCCTCGCGCGCCTGTGTGAGTGGTGCGCAGAGGCACTACGCCGGGGGGAAACTCCGCTTCCGCGGCAAATCGCTGCGGAGCGGACGGATCTCCGGCGGGATCTCATGGCGGCATGGAAAGAGCGAGTGTCGCAACCTAGCGCAGGGCACGCCGCGAAAGCGTTGCCAGGATCGCCCGGAGGATGCGGTGGAGCACACGGTGGAGGTCTGCCCCGCTTGGGCGGAGCACCGCCGTGTCCTCGTAGAGGCGATTGGCAACGGCGACGACCTCTCGCGTCCGGCTCTGGTGCAAGCCATGGTCCGGGGCGAGAGGGGGTGGTAGGCAGTCACCTCCTTCTGCGAAGCAGTCATGCTAGCTAAGGAGGTGGCGGGACGTCTCAGGGAGAGAGCCTCCCGTCCCAGCCGCCGCGGGAGACGCTCCCGGCGTCGGGAGCCGCGTGACGACTCCCGGCCACTGTAGGCGCGAGCCTGCGGGCGGAGAGTAATGGGTAACTCACCGTCCGATCAGGACCAGGCCCGTGCCGGACAGCGCGTACGTGTTCCACGCACGCCTCAAAGAGATGTCAGCATCGAGGAGGGGCCCCTTAGGACCGAAGCCTGCCGGGCCAGCGGGATTGTCCGAAAGGGTTACCGCTGGCCCGGAACATAAAGGGCTAAGGAAGGAACACGGGTGGGTTTTAGTCAGTAAGAGTCTGACACTCCCTTCCGCTCCACCCAGAGCGAGAGGAGTCATTTGATGATTTCCCATAAGAAAAAAAAAAAAATGTCACAAAATATCGCACATACTAGTGTTTTTATCCATATTTGTCATAACAGTATACAAAAAGTCATAAATAGCCATGTTAATCGTCTTGTTTTTCCTACATCCTTTTTGTACGTTGCAAAGAATATTATTTGCTTCTAAATATAAATTGAGTTCTATATAAATATATGTAGTTTTCAATTATTTTTGAGAATTTTGGTATCAATAAAATCGGCCTGTAGTATTCCATTAACTATATCATGTTTCTTGAACAATGGCTTTATTACCGATTTTTTCAGGGCATAATGTTATCCTTTTATGATTCTGCCAAAGTGGCCTTTTTAGGCCCCCTGATCTGTCTCAATCTGTGAAAAATGCGTCTAATTTCCCTATATTGTTGACGAGTTTTTAACGTTTTTTAAGTGCGACAATTGGCTTTTAGATGCTAGAGATTGACACTATTAATAAACTCACTTCAATCTCACTTCATCTAAGTTTTCAAGGACAGAGTTTTACAGAATAGATCGGCTCTTATTTGAATGATTTGGATTAAGCTGAACACAGAGAGATCGATTTGCTCAATTAGATTCAGTCTACCTAATGACCTTTTATTAGCATTTAGTGATTTAGTGAACTCGCTAATTCCTTATTGAGAATGAATCGCAATGTACAGACGCCAGCACATCAAGCTACCCGATACTGTCAAATTTATGCTTTAGCAATAAAGTTGAAAATCAACTAAATAAATTTGACAGATTGGAGTAGCTTGATGTGCTGGCATCTGTACATATTGTGTCAATAGGCATTTGGTCAACTCTACTACAATAAAGACAGTGACTCTCCATAGAACAGTGGTGGTCGTGGGTTCAAACCCAAGCAGGCGTTTTACTTTGTGCACAACTGCTCTCAAAACGGCGAAGGAAAACATCGTGAGGAAACCAGCATGTCCTAGAACCAAAAATTCAAAGACATGTGTCATCTACCAACCCGCACTAAGCCCGCGTGGTAGTGTAGCGGTATCTACAACTCATTGCGAACAACGCGTCATACTGACGTCACGCAAATCCTACAACGCGCAAGCAGAATTTACCGCGCAACTAGCATAGATTCAACGCGTTGTATCTATGCTAGGCCCGACATGAAACATCGGGCAGTGACCCGCCAGACACAACACCCGTCTTGAAACATCGGGCAGTTGCCCGCCAGACACAACACCCGCCTGGTCGGAGGATCCTCCCTTTTCTATGGAGGATGAGTGAACTTTACACCCTGTTCCTCATACCACTATAGTAGATTACAGCCCACTCCCTCGAAGAGAGGAGGCCCTTCTTCCAGCAGTAGAAACCATTTTAGGCTGATTATGACTACAATAAATACAATCAAATTATATTTGAATATAATAGATGTATCCTCAAGACGTTCACATATATACAGAACCTTGTATTTCACAAACTGCGTTGAATATTCTGCAGTAAATGCACTACCTATATAGCCTTAGGCAAGAGGCTAACAGCCAGTACTACAAGGAGACCACTCCGAATTCGAAGGCTTACCTACCACGTAACACGATTACTCCACGTTCGGGTAGACGCAATTCAAGCAATATTCCGAGTATCGGCTCGTGGTCCTTCCTTATTACGGCGTTGACCGTAGAACGGCAAATAGATTTTATGTACTTACGGTATTCAAAAATCCAAAATAATATTATAAATGCGAAAGTCAGTTTGTTTGTTTGTTTGTTTTCACGCTAAAACATTTGGACGGATAGACCATGAACTGGGCAAGGACATAGGCTATCTCTCATCCTGGATCGCAGACGAAGTTGCGGGCATCATATATATATCGATTATATAAAATAATAGTGCTAAACCTCGATTTTCCAAGTACTTATTTACAAATAAAAAACCCCTTAGAACATTCATTGGTTGTATAAATTTTCAATCATATTTAACAATTTAGTAATAGCTATTTTTCAATAGGTAGTTTACATACTCTTATATTTAAAACCAATATGTAATGAAAATTTAAAAATCTCTCGCCGACTGGTCGACACTTCACGCGACCAGAGGGCTGGCTCGTTCTTTGGTCAAAGAATTAGCATTGCCATTCAACGTGGCAATGATGCCAGTCTTCTGGGCACGATATTCAGTTTGTTAGTCATTTACTTTAGTATTTAGTGTACATAGTTAGTTGTATATAATCATTTTAATGTACCTACATGAGTTTAAGTCCTGTTATTGCTCTTGGCTTATTGTTTGTTGAGAACAACACTGTTAATTTTACATACTTACCCCTATAAGTACGCACGTACCTACTAATAAGGTTTTCGTAGAAATACATTCAAAATAATGTGAGTTGTTAGTTCACGAAACTTTGAGTAGCGTGAATACTCCTGCAAGACTTTTGTTCACTCCTAAACACTGTCTACGTCACGTCACCTGTCCAGTTTCAAACTACTTAGCATGCCAATAAACTGTGATATTCATAGCATAGCCAAACACTCGGCTAACCAAAGTGTAGGTTTACTTGAGAAACTAAACTTAGTCATGCTCAATACAGGCCACATTTCAATATTGCGTTTCATGTATCGCGAAGCGCGGTATTTCGAGCAAATGTAGACCGTATGTACTTTCTCCGTATCATTACTGAAGATATGTTCGCAAACTCCAGCACTACAAGTGAAAGTGTACCGGAATGTAATAAAAAATGATTCACATACCCATCTTTTACCTTGGTTGGATGATACTAGGGTACGCCTGGCTTGTAATGTACGGTCAGCCACATCGATTAACACTTCAGTTTTTAGGGTTCCGTACCCAAAGGGTAAAAACGGGACCCTGTTACTAAGGCTTCACTATCCGTCTGTCCATCTGTCACCAGGCTGTATCTCATGAACCGTGATAGCTAGACAGTTGAAATTTTCACAGATAATGTATTTCTGTTGCCGCTATAAGAACAAATACTAAAAACAGAATAAAATAAACATTTAAGGGTGGCTCCCATACAACAAACGTGTTTTTTTCGGCGTTTTTGCCTTGTGGTACGGAAACCTTCGTGTGCGAGTCCGACTCCTACTAACTAGGTACCTCTGCTGCAATTTTGAACAAATATTTTGCTCAATAACTGATATTGAAAAAAAACTGAGGTGTTAATCAACATTTGTTGCTGACTGTACCATCGACATAATAATATATAGCGAGATTCGTGGGACGCTTCTTGTGGGAAATAAGGCAGGTAAGTTTTATAGGCTCGAAAAGATACCAAATCAACCTGTAAAAGAACAATCTGGAACGAATCACTCATAAGTATTGGGTAACCTTGCACATAGGTACGGTACGACGAATAGTAAATACCTAGTTGTTTGTTAAATTCTTACTTGTTATCAAATATTTGTACCGATTTGAGAATTAATAAATAGGATTGAGTTTATTGAAAAAACTCAAGTAAATGGCCATTACAACTGTAAGCAATCACTCTATTTCATGTTCTTCAAACATTCCAAGTATCACTTTAGACTAAAAGTATTGAAATTAAACAAATACTTCACAGAATTTGTAGATCGTTAGCTTCGGAACGAGGGGAGAGGACCTCCATTTCGGATTCGAATCAACATTCCACGAAAAATATGGTTCTGAATGACGGTATCCGATCATGAAAGAGCAAATAAAGCGGCCCGTTGTCCAAATCCGTTTTTTCTGAGATATTTTCACCGAATGTCTTTGTTTTCTCCCTTATGTAATGTACCTAACTGAATAAACCTATAAAATAAAAGTATAATGAAATTCATCAGTATTCGTAATTAAAATTAATTAATTTTGCAATGGCTATTAACGGAATGAAAAATTATGAGAGAGACTTTTGCACTGTGATTGGAATGGCACTTTTTCCAAAGTAATCGAATGGCAAAAATAAACTTTTTACAGAATACTTTCAGCAAATTACTGTGCTGTCACCGTGTCACAATCTGCGAACATTTCACGAACGATTGCATTTGCCGCGCAGTAATACAATTGACCAATCAAACCGATTTTGTTTAACGAGCTTTAGTCGATTTACTTCGTTCAAAACAAATTGTAGATGGTGGTCGTTATGTGGGCTCACGAATAATGCCATCATCGCTTCCTAAGATTTCCTTCTAGGGTTTCTTAAGACTGTGGTAGCCACCACATAGCGTTCGCAAATAACCGTCGAATGACGTCACTGAAACCTTGTTTATGAAAGTAAATTGGTGTGTTAGAGCGTTTTTAGACAACGTAAATTTTGACTTTTGAATTTTGTCTGTGTGGTGCCGGTTGTCTGTGTGGTGCCGGATGTCTGTGTGGTGCCGGACTTAAAGAATACCACCACCCCTTACTTCCCGTGGGTGTCGTAAAAGGCGACTAAGGATCGTACCGGAGAATGGGCAGCAGCGTTCTCTATTATTCCACCGTCATACCATACTGCGATCGCCAACCCGCCTGCCAAGCGTGGCGATTATGGCAAACCCTCCCAAAATTGGGGGAGGCCTATGTCCAGCAGTGGACGTCTATCGGCTGAAACGACGAACGACGACGAAATTTTGACTTTACGGCGTCAAAAAACGCTCTCGACGGCTGTCACTGCCACCGCCGTCATAGGAAACCGTAGCTTTAACCAATAAACAAGTGTCCTCTAAAAGTGTCGTCTAGTCAGTATAGACAGGTATCTAAGTATGGCGCAGCTGTGATAACACAACAGTACTAAAATAATCAGTTTTTAAAGCATCTGCTCCCAGTTTCCTCACGTACGAAACTTTAGATACCTACGTTCAGATTATTTCAACCAGAGTTTTCCTGGCGCTGCAAGGAGAAGCAAAATAACTGTATAAACCTGCCTCTAGCGTTATCTTGTTAACATCATAAGCATTGCATGCTTTGGAATAAGTTAGTTTAGTAACTTAACGGGCATACATAACGATTTGAGGTACGTAGGTACTTAACATATATTTGAGTCTGAATTTCAGTAATTACGTGCCATATTTTTGGCTCCACTTAAATTCAAGAAGTAGGTACGTAGGTTCCGTACTTCTAAACCTGCTATACAGGGTAGACCTTACTCATTGCAGTTACCTAATCAAAAAAACCTTTTTTCGACATTTTTGCGTATCAATTTTTGACTTCAGTACAATAGCTTAGCAATACTTAACAGTACAATTAGATCTACTTTTTCTAAGTACTAAGAACCATTCCCAATATTTAGAGCAGCCTCCTCACCCTTTAAATAAACCTGTGGATGGCTAAACGAGTGAGAATAGCTTTACTTTCTCTTTATCAGCGGCCACCACCCGCCCTAAACAAATTTGTGCACAATTGGAAAATGTATTCAGCTAAATTAAAGTTGGGGATTATGTTTCATACGTATACTTAACAATAATAGTATAAAAGGAAGTTATTGTTTCTTGGTAATCGATAAATTGTAGTTTATGATATTTGGGGATTATTTGCATCAATCAGTAACCGTAAATGTCCCTGCTGCTCCTAATAGACCGCTAATAGTAGCGGAAAAAAAATGTGAAATGTGTGTGTGCTCGAAATGTGATTATAGAATCACATTTCGAGGGAAAATTACGCTATTCTCCGCGCATGACTATTGGACTAGTGATTGTGCGACGGTGCGTCATGTTCGTGAACGGGCGCCGTCAGTTGGGGCTGGTCATCACTTAGCTGCCTCAGCTAATTTTTTATTATTTTATTTTTGGATTGTTGTTTTGTTACTATTTGTTGTACTCTGGACGCTTTTAACGCGTACGTTTTTTTTTTACATCGTTCTCACATTATATAATTATAAATATATTATTATCTCATCTTCCTAGCACGGTGGGCTGTGCTGGAGCGGCTGGTGCAGGTGCAGATAACCTCAAACGACGAAAATATTCCAACCTGATTGGGAGTTATATGTTCGAGCCGTTTGGGGTTGAAACACTAGGGCCATGGGGTCCGAGTGCCCACTTGGTTTTTCAAGATATCGCCAAGCGGTTAGTCGACTCTTCACGTGACCAGAGGGCTGGCCTATTTCTTGGCCAAAGAATTAGCATTGCCATTCAACGTGGCAATGCTGCTAGCCTTTTGGGCACTGTTCCTGTTGACAGCGATGCGGACGAATTTTTTGATGCCCTATGATTATTTTACTTATTTTTTTCATATAAATGTACATATTATTATTATTTTAAATATTAGCATAGATTATGTAAATAAATAAATAATGATTAAAAATTATACCAAAAATAAATTATAAATTCAAAAGTAATGATGTAGGTAACTAATATTTTTATAAAATATAATTTAAAAAAAACAAGTACTAATTAAAAAAACTAAAAAACCCGACTGCGGTAAAAAAATTAAGTTAAAAAAAACTGAAAAGCTAAAAACAAGGCCATTTTAAATTAAATAAAAGTTGGGGAAGCAGGCGGGACCCATTTGAGTTTGAAAATGTAATAAAAAAATGGTATGGGTCCCTCCCGCCTGCTTCCAACTTTTATTTAATTTAAAATGGGCTTGTTTTTAGCTTTTCAGTTTTTTTAACTTAACTTTTTAACCGCAGTCGGGTTTTTTAGTTTTTTTAAATACTTGTTTTTTATTTCCAGCTTTTTAGTTTACAAAGAAAGATTTCGCAGACGATTTAGCTCTTGGTACGTGTTTTTTACGATTTGTCACTTCGAATTACTTTTAACCATGTAAGTTGTATATATTTTTGTAAACACCTTTAAAAACCCTTTATTTAACTCGATAGGTTTCGAGAAAAATATTTTTTTGAAGACATAATATTGCGCCAAAAATCGGCCATTTTATATTTTTTCAATTTTGATATACCCAGTGACACTCGCGCTACCAAGACAAATCTAAAGACGTATAATTTATCAAAATCCGTTCATACGTTTAGAAGTTACGAGGGAACAAAGAAACGGACATACATACATACATATAGGTCAAACACATAACCCTCCTTTTGGGCTTCGCCGCAGTCGGGTAAAAAGAGTGGCCATGGAGTTTCTCCATAGGTACCTACGCTTTGGAATGGGCAACTATTCATATTTTCTGACTGACCGACTTCTTGACAATTTGAGTTTGAGTTTTGTTGGCAGCTATGCAAAGAAAGACGTAGTTTGGCAGCCACAGAACGTTAAAGGGCTTAAAAATATGCTCTGCATTTTATAACTTAGAGCGTTTTAACTCTGAATATTCAGAGCACGTTTCTAATACCTACGTGCGTATTATCCTTACGTATAATTACGTAAACTTTGACCCTCGTAAAAACACCGAATTGTAATGACATTGAACATTGCCCGGTCGGTGTCACTCAACCTGGCCTCATCAAAGTTGATGCATTATTAACTACATGTTTTAAATTGGGCTTAAAAATAAAGCTTGTTAGTGAACGGGCAAAAAATCTTTGTAAGCCTTTGTATTTCGTGTTTTCATCACAATTATTTATGAAATGGTTCAGTGTTATATTATAAAGTGCCTCAGTTACCAAAATGTTCTGAGAAAAACTGTAGCTAAAGTTCCAAACAAAACCTCCAGGGCATAAAGGGTACTCAAAAATGTCTAAGCCTAAAAACTCATTTTTAAGTTGCCTCTCGGGTGTGGTAGACAAACTTTTTCTCTTTTTTAAATAAACTCTATTTAAAACCCGCATTAGCCTGTAGGCCACACATGTTGCCCGAGGTGTCCTGTATCAGTTATTTAGTATCGCTATCCAGTCGAAACATTTGAAATATTCAAAGTAACAGCTCGCTGAAACGGTGAAAGCATGTCGGCGCTCAAATGCTACGACCAACGACCAGCGCTTTTTATAGAAGTTCGTTTCATTATAAATGTAACGTAGAAAATCAAGGAGAGCTAGACGTGTATGCAAACCTCATTACTTTGCTCCGTCAGGTTTACGTATTACATCTATATCAGGTATCGGTTTCCTTTTTATATTGAACTTCAAGGGGCTGAAGGGCATACCTCGCATTCGGGGAAGAAGGTACCGATTTATAAATCCACTAGCAACGCCCCGCGGTTTCACCCGCTTAAGTTTTGATCCCATAGGAATATCGGGATAAAAAGTAGCCTATGTCCTTTCCCGGGACTCAAACTATCTCTATATCAAATTTTCCTTTAAATCGGTCCAGCGGTTTAAGCGTGAAGAGGTAACAGACAGACAGATACACTTTCGCATTTATAATATTAAGTATGGATTATATTCAATGAATGTTTCTTTTTTGACATCGGCTCTAAATACTAATACTCGAAAACGTTGTTATTTATAGCTCAAGTACTTTTTACAGTCTGTTCTATTTAGGTACCTACATTAAAGAAATGAGAACAAATACGAATAACAAATGTGTCTTTGGGCATAATTTAAGTAAAACATATGTATCGAGCACAAACAAATAAATTATTTAATCCTGTTTATACGTAAACCAACGATCGTGAGAAAAGGCAATCCCGCGAGAATGTAAACAGGTTATAAATACATGTAAAGAGGACTCGATCAATCACACGGAGAGCCAAAGTCCACTTTCATAAAAATCTAAAGAAGATACCTTCGGCATGATATTGCAATATCGCAAGAGATCCTGGCGTTGATGGGAAAGCAGAGCAAAAATGACGGTAATATAACTACCAAGCCAACGTAAGATATTATATTGGAATAGATATATTTTAAAATAATGGTTCATTTTTAAGATGTCATCTTATACAGCGTATATCAGATATGTGTGATTATGTTTAAGCTTGTGGTACAACTGTAATCCGCGCAGAACTAGTTGGCCGCATCTTAGGTGGGGACGGGGGTGAGGGCGGCGGGGTTGCCTATTGTTCGCAACGCACGTACTGAGTAATGACAAAGCGCCCCCGCCCCTCCGGCCCACCACTCACATACCGAAGGCGCGGCCAACTAGTACCGCGCAGGCTATAGTAGGTATAGAGACTACGGGGCCAATAGCGTAATCGAGAAAAAATATCAGCCGGGTCGAGTAGGTATTGGAGTTTGGTATGAGACAGCTATAGAACTACCACTACACTGATGTTACAGCTAAACAGGCTTACATGACCTAAAGCGCGGTCACTGTCGGACTGCATAGAAAAGAAAGAGAAGCGCGATGACACAACGCTGATATATAATTTATTGCAAAATATGAAGCAATTATTTAATTACAAGAAATCTATTGTTGGGAATAAAAAATTAAAAGACTAGTGTTTTTGTATGTTGCTTGTAGAATAATCTGACAAAAAAATAGAATGATTGTATGTATTTTAGTATGGTTTTGATTGTAAAAATAAAGTTTTTAGAGGTATCTTCATGATTTTTTTCTATGATATCAAAGGAGAAACCCGTTTCTGGGCCTAACCGTTACACGAATAAGATATGTACCAAAAAAATCGTCTATTTTGCTAAATTAACCCATTTAAATCTTAGCCTCATTTACAATGGCCAAGTGTAGAAAATAATTAGATTTCTATTTTTTTGTTTTAAACCACCTTTGTAAACTGTTAAAACACTTATTTTGTTACACGTCACTAACTTCACAAATGCTGGTATTCTATCAATAGAGCGTACCATAAGAATATGATCGATTTAGTGGAAATCGATGCTGATACAAATAATTAAATAACACTCCATTGTTTTAGTATAAATGACTTTATAGGTATTAAAATCAATGTAAAACAATTAAATCTGGAAACTAATTGATATTTAACGTAATCGCCATGTTTTTAACATTAAGAGAAATAAATAATCGATAAAATCGACTGCACCATGGGTTGCACTAGAAAACGGCAAATGTCAATGTCAATTGCCATGGTTGTAATGTCATGTCATTAATATCATTCGCTTTTTGGATTTTTGCGCAAGTCAATGTATTGTTTTTCTGTATTTCTGGGGATTTATTTTTTCATAAGACCTCTAATCGAATACTGGACTCCGAAATTGATTGCATTCTGACTGACCCTCGCTTGAACAATGGACACCGTTTCATAACCTGCCAGCTGTGCTGACTTTTGCTGGAAATCCGGGATCTGATTGTTGTTCTTTTTGACGACTGGCACAACATCATGAACCTGTGCATTAATTGCGGAATAGCAACGGCCCACTGCCATACAATAGGAAGGCGAAGATTGGAAGATGAAAATGATTCCTTCAATTGTACAGGAATGGGTCGCGCGCGCCTCAAACGGTTAGTATCCGATATTTCTATATTCTAACATTTTTGTACAATGTATGTAATTATTTAATGTAGTCGAACTAAATAGTGTTATAGCATTTGTTCAGTTGTTTGTTGATAGTTGTACTTTACTTCATATTCGAAAACATGACTGTGACATCACTCCGGACTGAACCTGCATGGTTATTGGTTAATTATATTCCCTCTCAGAGAGGAGACCTGTGTCCCTGCAGTGGGAATGTAATAAGGCTGCTTATGTTTACCCAAATGTGCCACTCGGATGTTTATTGCTAAATGCTAATGCTAGACCTAATAGTCAAATGATAAATGTTTGCTTCAGGTAAATGAAAATGACTTTAATCTGCCAAGCTTCCTGGAATCATGCCAATACTGTATCTCTTGACGGAAATATACCAGAAGGGAGTGAACAGACACCTACAGGACACCAACGAGTGTGTATTCACTGTGGACGTTCTCTTCTGAGAAGAGTTCGTTGCCGTCAACTTAGGACTACTGGTACAGTGCAAGAACACAGAATACACGAAGTTATAAGAGGATGGATCCTACCACGCACGGTTAATATAATAGTTTTTTTCCTGCTTTTTTAATAACATTTTTTTAGTTTAGTTTTGATAACAAGGGCATTCAAACGTTTTATTTGGTATGCTAAAACATTTAAGTGAATTAGAACAGTGTGATAATGGTTAAGCTAACTCAGGCTTACTAACCTACATCAGGATTTCTTTAGATCATTCTTTTTCAAAGTGGGCAATAACACACCACACATCTCTGGTGTAAAGGCCATTGCTGGGAGGCGTGAAAATTGGGCTCGTGAAACCTTCCTAAATGCTCTAATTTATGGCCAAATTCCAGCCCTGTAACGCCAGGCCCAAGTTTCTATGGAGTTTGGGTTTCTCCTTTGTTGTATTATGTTTTCAACACACTATCTACCTAGCATATATCCTGAAGGATATCATATATTTTTATGATTTTGTTTATTGTAGTCGATCGTATACTTTTATTGTTTCTAAAACTTGCGTCTTTTGCGTTTAGGTCTTGTAAGACCCTTAACAGATGGTGCATATTCAGTGCAGAGTCAGACAAATAAAATTAATAATAAGCGGCTTAGTTGCGTCTAAAACGCCTAGCTCTATCTTTACCTTTTCCTAAAGACGCAATTAGCGTAATTGCCACATTTGTGATCACACACCCGAGACGAATTAAGACAATGTGTTTCTCCCTCACTGGGGAATACTATCCCGAAACTGCGAATCCGGGCCGCACAGCGAAGCACGTAGAAATAGTTAGTGCATAACTAGGTACATTAGGCTTAAAAGAGGTTACAAGTAGACACATTCAGCCCCCCTTTTAGTGGCGAAATCTGACAATAATATGGCTGAAATGAAAAGACTAAGCCGCGTGTTAGAATCCGATATTACCAAATAAATTAAATACAAATAGCCTTTATTTCCTTCTTCTTACATAAACAAGTTCTTAATACTGACAATATTTTGTCTTCTGATTGTTAACACTACATTATCAATTGCTACCAGGTCGACAGAGTCCTCCTCTATTTCCCTCCACTTTTTCCTGTCCAAAGCTGTTTTTCGCCAAACTTTTGACAGATCATCCTCCCACCTTTTCACCTGGAAGAAAGACAGAAAGAAAATGCGTTTATTTGCGGTAAACATAACGCAAAAAGAACATAAACACAAAAAAAAAGTAAGAAAAGGTTGGGGGCACAGAGTTGGGGGAAACATGCGACACATCCACGCAAAACGGCTATCGCTCAGCATTATGCTGCGACCCTATGCAACACCCAGCGCTGGTTTTTAGCGATAGCCGGCGCTGACGTAATGACGTCGTCCGGTGCAGCAAACAATAATTATGACGCTATACAGGTACTTACAGCGTACTTCGTTCGTTCTATTCTATTCTATTTTAAAGAAAAATAATATAATTTAATTTAAATTACTAAACAGGAATATAAAAAAGAAAAATAGACATACATGCTATGAGAATATCATCCTCAATAAACGTTTTACGCTTTTGTAGTGGCAACATTTCGAAACGTCAAGACAGGGCCTCAAGTCTGCTATTACAATGAGAGGTTTTTCTTTTCAGTATTTAAAAAAAAAAATAGTTCCCAAGAACCCTGAAGATGGCGTTGAACTGACTATGTTACTAGATGCCAAAGTCAAAACGCTTGGAAAAAAAAACATTGCGGCACGTCATATACGCTCGTTGAGTGACAGTTTCGTTTGCTTTCGTTTTACGATCTCAAAATTACATCCAAGTGAATTAATAAAAAAATTATGTGACTTCCGTTCCTTGCAGTAACTTACCAAGTTCAGCGCCATCTATCCAGCGACTAGGGAAGCGTTAAAAAAAAAGAAAAAGAAAATCCCTCATAGTGCTAGAATGGTCCGTCATTGATTTCATAATTGTTGATTTTGACAAGTTTGGTAATCTACTAATATAATGGCGTCATTATGACTTTCCAATGGTCAACCACTGACACTCAACTGAAAGTAATAGCATAGAATGCAGTTCTCGTAGATGTAATGACAAATGATTGTTAGACTTAGGCGGTAATCTGCAAAAATTTTGACAGTTCCTTTGATCAGTGACCTAACCTACCATTTGAACGTCATTATGCAGTCATTGCTTTTAATTCGTTACGAGTATCGAATATTCTCTGTGCCATTGGCCGACCAGTGATCGACCATTATGAATTTAGCAGATTACGAACTTTTAGCAAAATGACAATGGGATCGTGTTGGAATGACGAGTTTATAAAAATAGCAGACTTGGGCACCTGGTGGACAGGTCCACTTATTTTCGATTCTGGGGTATTTGATCTGTGACTTTTTTGTCCACTTCCATGTTAGTGTTACCAAATACTTACGACTAAATTATTTACGTGTATTCGCGATGAAACGCAAAACGTATTTCCGATATATCCGCTTTCACATTTCCGCGCATCGGATGTATTGAATAACATCAAAACATCGGACCGGGGGATTACCTGCAGTTGTGTAGATCCCTACTACGCACAAAGCTGCTATTCTACGTTATCATGTTTGTATGTTCGCGATGTAAGCTTCCATTTTTATATGGAACATGTAATAAACGAAAAATTTTAAATGTTTAGCGGAGTGCGTTATTTTTAACAATAAATCAAACCTTTCTTAGTTATGTTAGGGATCTGCTTCAAGTCCAGATAGATGCGGCTGAAAAGTCATTTACACAGAGCAACTGACATCTGACCATAGCATCCCAATTACTAGGGAATTACGACAACCAAGGATTGGAGCGGTTGTCAGACTTACCGGTGAATTCGATCATAAGCTTTCGAATGCCATAGGTATAAAAAGGAGAACCGAGACCGGATTTATGTACATGCTCTCTGACTGATGTGTACCTGTGTACGATGTGTACCTCAGTCTAGTTTAAGTTAGTACTAAATAATAGAATATCAGTATTTTGCATAGTACACCATGTGTTCTAAAATGGTTACCTACTTAACTAGAGGATTGACGACAAGTTTAGTATGTACCAGGCCACTCAGAAAGTATTGCTTAAAAAAGTTTTTTTACACCACCTGCTCGAAAATGTCAAATTATATGTCAAGCAACCTTAACCTAAAGTGAGTCATTAGTGGCCCCGGCACAGCCGGTCAATAATGTTGTACTGGATTTCATTATTATCCGCTGGTCAATAATGTGATTTGAATTTGGAATCTCACATGCTCAGCTAAATTGGCAGTATAGTACTAACAAACACCCTTTGGTGCCAGAAAGAGGAAAGCTATTCTCGAAACCCTTACTACGCGTGGATGATATTCTCGATTTCATACAAAATCATAACGACTGCTTCTTCATATCGTTGCCATGTTTTCGAAGACATAATATTGTAAGAATAATTAGATAACTACGAACCATTTTTTTAAATGGAATGGAATAACATTAAAACGGGCATCAATAATAACAAATACCGTACCGCGCCGTAATACCGTAATAGTAATTGGCTGTAACATTAGTTAATTTATTTTAAGTAAACCGCGCTAAAATTGCTGTGGATTTTGTGAATAAATAAATCAATAATAAAACCTATCTATACTACAGTCGATTTATCACATTTTATCAAAAATACTTTATTTTCACGAGCGTCTCCAATGACGTTCTAAATTCAAAATGCATACAGCCAATCATCCAAAACCATTCTACCAGCCCTGTATAAAGCTTAGTTTACACAAACGCCACTTCCATGAGAGTGATATCAATAGACACACACGACAAAACCGTAGAAGAGACTTTTTTTTTGAAAATCGAATTGATTGTGTCTTGGCTACTTCTTGGTAGACGCAATAAAGGCGCGAATTTTCGTACTATGGCTATTATTTTCTCACAGTAGGTGTAAAAAGTAGAGTGTCCTCCTCTGGGCTAAAGGTGTCTTTGCCTTGGGCTAGTTTGAATCCCTCGCTGCAATCAGGATTCTTGTATTAACTCCCTCGCTTCGCTCGTGAGTTAAACTCTTAACTCCCTCGCTGCGCTCGGGAGTTAAGTCCCGAATCCTTCATTGCGCTCGAGATTCAATATGACGCCCGTGACATAAGACACAACTTTAGCCCCTCGGTGCATAATCTACTATTATGTAAGTATAAGAGACTGGCCAGCTATAATCTATTTTGAAAATAATGATTATTTGTAAGTATAGTTGCCGGCACGTAACTTGGCAAGAGTTTTTATAGTGGGGGATATGCGCGAACTTCCCCCACTACGAAAATCTCTTGCCAAGTTACGTGCCGGTAACTGTAAAAATAGGTACGATCCAATTTCAAAATTTCCTACCACATTGTTTGCGAGCTAATTTAAATTATCATGGATCATTATAAAATGAATCTACGCCGGGAACATTTTCGCGCTATGCTTTCAATTGTCGCCTGAAACCGGACGAATCATACGATAGACTTCAAATGGCATTCACGGATGAAGGCCCTTCTAAGGCAACCGTGTATCGTTGGTATAACGAATTTAAGCGCGGTCGACTAACTTTGGGGGATGAAGAAAGAAGTGGTCGCTCTTTGACGGCCGTTTGGGAAGAAAACGTGAAAATTTTAATCCAAGACTTTTAAAGCTTTTAAGGCTTTGTTCATATCACGAATCGATGGACCCAGGCAATAGCCACGAACCCTTTTAAAGTTTGAAGGTAATATGTAAAAGAAATGCCTGATTAACAAGCTACCGCTTGATAGTTCTAATAATACCTACTATACTTAGCCCACCGGTTACACACAATTATGAACATTGAACCCCCAGCTCGTTATTACTATAACAATGTGAGATCCGACACGCCGATTGTATCGCGTGAGCGTCTGATGTAATCATTATATACTTAGCTACAACATCTACTTCACCTTCCTACCTTTCTGTATAAATAATTCTATTTAAAACTACTCCACAGACCGGATCGCGAAGTGCACTTAAAAGTTAAAAGCACAATGTAAAAACAGCACAAAATAATTTGATATCCAGTGATGAAGCGAACCTAACTTGTAATGAGACTATTGTGTTAGAAAAAAAAACCGGCCAAGTGCGTGTCGGGCCACGCACAGTGTAGGGTTCCGTAGTAGCCCGTTATCACAATGTAGTACGATTGTGTTGTTCTTTATTCTGAATAGGTAAAAAAAAACATATTTTGGTTTTCAATGCAAGTCTTTACCCATTTATAAACAAGCAACTACTTCATCTTAGTCACTTTAAAGGATTAATGCTAAGGATTTTGTATTTGGTACAAAATTATCCAATACCCAAGTTCAACGACTATTACTGCTAAACTAATAAAGTTATCTTAACCGCTATACTTTTCCTTTAAAGTTCAGAAAATGCACTATCATCGAGAATTTTTCCAGATTTTTCAAGCCAGTAGTTTAGCTTTTAGAGGGGGGGGGACGCCCTACTGGAACAAAAATTTGCACTTTAAACTTTAATATTTCGTAAATGGAGCATTAAATCGAAAAATAATTTTAGCAATCCCGAAGCCATTTTAGAAGACCTATTCAACGATACCCCACACGATGGGGTAGATGATGAAAAAAATATTCATCCCCACTTCACATGTAGGGGAGCTACCCTAAAAAAAAATATTTTCCAAAATTTTATTTTACCACTTTGTCGGCGTAACTGATATACGTACTCCTACAAAATTTCAGCTTTCTAGTGCTAACGGTCACAGAGATTAAGCGAGGACGGACAGACAGACATGGCGAAACTATAAGGGTTCCTAGTTGACTACGGAACCCTAAAAACACTGTGCTACTTGAAAAATACACGACTAAAAGTTAAAAAGCCAATTAAAAGTTGTTTCTATTGTACCTACGAAGTTTGCAGTTCTCTCTACGTTTTTTTAGTGGAGAAATAGAACTAAAAATACTTACCTATATTTAATTGAATTACTTCTGTGCCATTTTACTTAATTTGATTATAATGTACGCTTTAATATTAGATTATATTTTTATTATCTCTACCACAGCTACTTTGAGAAGAGAGATGGGCTTCAGCAATCAGCTGCGATCTGACGTCATTTGTTTATCTTTAATCCTGAACATTTCTCCGTGACAGTACTGAAGATAAAAGAACTTGGAACCTCCTTTGTTCTTACGAAAGGGTTTAATCATAGTACAGGGTGCGGTTGAAAGGGGCACGCACAATTATAATAACGTAGGCCATATGATGTGGACTGTCGAGACAATTTAACCGAGAGAGTGAGGTACTATAACTTTTAACCTTAGCATTTTTTGTATAGAAATAGGATCTGTTTAATTAAACAATATGATATGATACGTATATAATAGATACTCAACTATCGTTAGTCTGCCCGCCTTACTTTTCCACTGACATAAGCTCCGTACTACCATTAATTGTATATATAATTGCATGGCACAGATGTGAGTTCTATGTAAGTATGTACTATACCTTATTTACCATTTACCGGGTAATATGTCTTTCATTGACTTGAATGTGCCATGGCGGCTGATAGTATGTCATGCTCACACAAATGTCTCGCTGACGGTGGCGCGTGTATTGGATCATTTAGCTCCCTTCAAAATGGTTGAGCTGAATGGTGCTGATCTTTGCGTCATGTTCGTGAACGGGCGCCGTCAATTGGGGCTGGTCATCACTCAGCTGCCTCGGCTTATTTTTAATTATTTTATTTTTGGATTGTTATTTTCTTACTATTTATTGTACTCTGGACGCTCTTAACGCGTACGTATTTTTTACATCGTTCTCACATATATTGTAAATTCAACATTAATGATGTAACTAATATTTTTGTAAAAATATTATTTAAAAGAGTGTCCATGGAGTTTCTTGCCCGTTCTTCTCCATAGGTACCTACGCTTTGGAATGGGCAACTAGCTTCATATTTTCTGACTGACCGACTTCTTGACAATTCCAAAGTGCCTGTAGATGGTTTAATAGAAATAAATCGTATGAGTTTGAGTTTATTTACCAATTATTATTTCATTTCAAAAGGTAAATAATTCCGGAGCCAGCAGTCATAAAATAACGTCAACAACTTGTCTTAAGCCATAGGGAATACCCGCAAAGGCTTGCAGAATTAAATTAAGACCACAACGTATGTTTCACCAGCTGTGTAATTGAAAAAAAAAAAAACAAGCGAAAAAGGTGAAATTACTTTCCAATACTACGTTAGTGTATTCCCTATGGAAACTGGCTGAATATTTCCTTGCAGTGCTTTTCATGAAATAAATTCCGCGTTCATGAATAAAAGAATAACATTGTCTGTGATTTCGAAATAGGTACAGTCAATAAAAGAGATAAGTATGCAGGATCGTCGGATATAGTTGTAGTTTAGTAAGAAACCGATGGATGTTATCGACTGAAGTTTAATTTGATAAATGAGCTGTTTGTTTTGTATTAGTAAAATTTAATTTAATTCGAGAATATCCATCGGTTTCTTACTAAACTTCAACTATATCCGACAATCCTGCATCCTTATCTCTTTTGTTGACTGTACACAAATATCTTATAAGTTCTTAAAAGCTTATATTATTAACATTTTAGAAATGTTACAGATTATGAAACTATTTTGTATGGACGAATCTCTTTTTGTCGTAACCTAAAAGCGAGTCTGTTTCTTGACTGACTATTTATTTTCGAATATTTTAGACCCGTATTTAAGTCACTTGGGTTTTCAAACCAATCAAGGCTCAATAAATATCGTTTCAAATAAAGCTTCATAATAGAGTTCGTAGGTACATCAATACGGGCGTAAAAATGACACAACTTTTATCCACAACTCAATTTACCGTACAAAGAAAGGCAAAAAAAAAAGAAAAAAGCACTCAACTGAATAATGTATATTAGAGGAAGAAGCAAAACAAAGGCTAACATGTTCTATTGGCACACTCAAGCACAATTCAATTTTATTCTTGTTACGAGAGCAGCGTGTAAAAGCTATCAAGGAAAAGAGAAAATTTCATTTGACGATAGTCTACCAACGTGGACAAAGCCGCGGGCCGTCTCTAACGTGAAAAAGCGTAGGTACTTCGTATAAAAGCTAAGTCGCGAGTCTGAGGAAGTCGTCGTTTTTGCATACACGAAAGGAAACACTACATTATTTTTGTACAAAACTGTCTCCACGGTTCTCAGAGGAAGCAAAAGCATTCTTTGACGTAATTCTCTAGAATAAGAATGTAAAAGTTCTTTGTGAGAAATGTTCAAGTTCAATAGTCGTATATACTTGGCTGTTTAAAACTTTAACATCTGTCAGTTTAAATAAGCCATAACGAGAAGAAATTATGAGTCATGATCCTAACAATAAAACTGTAGAGATCTCGGTTCAAGACTAAATAAATTTTATGAACTTTATAAATTCGTATGTGTCTAGCTTTTTGCGGTTTCGTGAGAAGCTCTTCAAACGACGGTTATTCATAAGTTTTCTTGTCTTGATGTTATTAGCAAGTTTATTACGTGATATAACTGAACTACTACTGTGACATTCAGTATGTACCTATCGGATGAAAGATAAGTAAGTAGATAATTGTAGCAATGAAAGGTTTGAGCTTATTTTGAATAGGTTACACTCAAAATGTGTTAATAATAATAATTTATATTTCATTTTCATTGTTTCCTCACCTTATAACATCTACCTATATTTCATCCGGAAGTTAGATCTTCAAGTACCGACATCGCTATAGCAGAGACAAGCCCGGATGCAGACAGATGAGTATTGAGCCCTGTTCAGCGCAGCTTCCGACAGGCATTGCTTCCCGGTAACAGAACGTAACGGCTCAGATGTATTGCCTAAAGGATTCCTTTCACGATTGTCAGGGACTCAGGATGCCGTCATATTGGCTGCTTTCACTCAATATTGGAGTTCCTGAAATTTCTCCAGCTTTGACATTTCCGATTTCATTTAACGACATCGACATCGACATCTATGTGGCGTGCTATACGTACAACCAAGGCTATAAAACCTTCGTCAGTTTTCAAATTCTTTCTCATGAGTTCAGTGACTTCCCGAATAAAAAAAAATCATCTTCCCGTGAATAAATTACTTTTGATTTTGAATATGAAATCAGAATCCATTTATTCAAATCAGGCCGAGAGGCAGCACTTTTCGAACTTCAGAATTACATAAGATAGTTCCCCAAAACGCCCACCCTTCCCCATCTCCTAGTGCTTTCGCTGGAAAGAAACTCCCCAGCAGCACAGGACTAATTTGGACCTTTGGAAACTCCGTCACTGCTGAGCAGACTATTGCATAGAAAACTACGTTTAACTACTTACTTGATAAAAAAGATCAAAGTAGCGCAGACTTTGGACTAAGGTCGAGTTGTCATTAACCTAAAACCTTTTTAATGGCCTGGCCATTATATGAAATATAACTGGTATTCAGCTGGTGAAAAGGCTTGGCTGATGGTGATGATGATATATCATGAGTATGAGTCGTTAAAGCAGATTATATCGTGCAATGAGCAGACAAAAATAGCCCTCAAAGTGTCAAATATATTTTATGATTAGATTCTTTGTGGTATATCAGTATGGACTAATCTGAAACTATTATTAGGGGCAGATAATTTTACGCCCGTTGCTTCACAAAATCCACGATAATGTTAGTTTTTCAGGAAATAAAATTAAATAATATTAAAGAGAAGATAATATTATCTATCCGATAATTCCTATAATCTATACATATTATGTTATAATTTAAATACATATCGCTGGGCATTACTATTATGTTCTGTAATAACTTTAATCTCTGGCTCCATGATTATGATTATTTGTATGTCTTACGTCTGTGATAGTTATGATAAAAATACCTAAACTCTTTATTTCCTTAGATTAACTTCCTGGCGGTTAGAAATACTGCTAAATGTAAAACACCACTTTATTGTGTAGCGCGGTAGATAAACGACTCAAATAGAGGCGTTTCGGTACCTATAAGGAAAAGGAAGAAGCTTTTCCTTCCCCCTTTTCCTAATAAACTTCTCATAATAAATTCGAGGTAATTCGTAGCCTAATCTTGAACTCACAATACACAAAATAAAAGTATATGTGTCACCGTATGATTGTGAACACAATTCGTTTATAATCTACCTATCTATGAATCTACCCACGGATATCGAATCTACCTCACGAGATTGTAAACTGTCGATGAATTGTGAACACAGTAAATGGATCAAAATCGCTGCCGCTTATAACTTAACCCGCAACACGCGTGCAAAGCAGTTTTGTTCCGGAGTTCAGGCCTGGTTCTTTCTGGTTGGAATTTTACGATGCATAGCTCATCTCAGGATTACCATACTGCTTACAATATAACGTATAAATTTTCGATAGTTCTTATGTCAAACCGTCAAATTCTGAACGAACCTGCACTTACCGACAGGGTTCATAATCGGTCCGATTTTATTACCCGTAAAATTGTTAACCGTCCCTAATTTGTCGGTCTTGAAGGTAGCCGAATTGGCCGCAGTAACTAAACCAGGGCACCCCAACCAACCGCTACTTCCAAGTTGGTCACAGTTACTTGGCCATTTAGTATTGCGCAAGGTGCGATCCGTCGTATGCAAATTTGAAACCAGTTTACAAATAGTCGGTTTGCCATGGCCATAAACTATCGAAACATAATGTGTGAAATTGTAATTAATCAACCAACTTTTATTTCTCACCACAATATACATAATTAATTTTACATTAGACAGATTCGACAATGCCGCATAGTTCAGGTAAGAATATATTGTGGGAGACTGGTGTCTAAGCTAGGCTCGTGGCCTGTGTTTCAGGACACCAGGATCCCACCCCTTTACATTATCATTTCATAAATAGGTAATAATTCTGTAATGGTTTGTTGCAGTTCAAATTTTTTTGATATTTAATAATCTCGTGCGAGATTGATTATAAATATAAACTAACCATGTTCATAATTATACGGTGACATATGCATCGTGCATCTTGTATTACTCTGTAAAGAAAAGTCAACTCTCTTTGAGCTAAGGTTGTCTGTCGTAACTAGGATCGTTCGGCACCAAAATGTTTCATGTACTTATTATACTTAGCTATTAACTTTTTGACCGCCACAGTCATGTATAAATGACAAACCAAAATGTGCCCAGCACGCCACGGTTCGACTATATGACAGACTGACGCCGAGAGCACGATTTTTGGGCGTGTGTTTTTGGTGTCAAAATGTTCAAAACTAGTAAGTTATGAACCTTTTGACCGCCACACGCCCAAAAATCCAAGGTAGTAACCTTGGTTGACGATGACTGATAATCGTAGTATCAACCATCGTCAAGTAAGCAAGTAAGTTATAACATGCCTAGCCTACATGAGTTAGGGACATGCCACAAAATAAATAACGCATGTCTTATTCGCTGCACGATAGTGATAATTATCAAGCTGATTTGATAAGTAGACTACGACGCAATAACCGTCGTCAGAGAGAATCATAAAAGGATAACATTATGAATCGTAATATGGCGAAGACTGTCCGTTTTTCTTTTTTCGCTGCACTACATAGGTATAATCAAAGAGATTGGGATTGGATCGGATTGATTGGCATTTTAGCACGGACAAAAAAAATTACTGAAAAATGCTTCACCAATGGTATTTCATACGATTAACTTAACGGTGTCCATTATGATATCCTTTTATGATTCTGCCAAAGTGGGCTTTTTAGGGTTCCGTAGTTCCTACAAGGAACCCTTCCGTCTATCTGTCTGTCTGTCTGTCCGTCCGAGGTTTTTCTAAGAGACCGTTAGTACTAAAAAGCTGTAAATTTGTAGGAGTGCGTATATCAATTACGCCGACAAAGTGGTAAAATAAAATTTTGGGAATTTTTTTTAGGGTAGTTTTCCTACATGTGAAGTGGGGATGAATATTATTTTTCGTCATCTACCCCATCGTGTGGGGTATCGTTGAATAGGTCTTCTAAAATGACTTGGGAGTTGCTAAAATTATTTTTCGATTTAATGCTCTATTTACGAAATATTAAACTTCAAAGTGAAAATTTTTGTTCCAGTAGGGCGTCCCCCCCCCCCCCTCTAAAACCTAAACTGCTGGCTTGAAAATCTGGAAAAATTCACGATGATAGTGCATTTCATGAACTTTAAAGGAAAAGTACCTATAGTGGTTAAGATAACTTTATTAGTTTAGCAGTAATAGTCGTTGAACTTGGGTGTTGGATAATTTTGTACCAAATACAAGATCCTTAGCATTAATCCTTTAAAGTGACTAAGATGAAGTAGTTGCTTGTTTATAACCGGTAAAGACTTGCATTGAAAGGCAAAATATGTTTTTTTTTTTACCTATTCAGAATAAAGAACAACAGAATCGTACTACATTGTGATAACGGGCTACTACGGAACCCTACACTGTGCGTGGCCCGACACGCACTTGGCCGGTTTTTATTTTTTCGAATTTCAGTCACGCCGGCCAATCTCAACTACGCAGGACATATTTTTTAGCATTTATATAGGGTGGTCAATAACTCGTGGATCAACCCAAACAGGGAGATAAAAGAGGTCATTTCCAACAAAAATCTTTCTACAGCATGGCCATAATTCAATTGCCCTAAAAGTTATGAATATTTTTGTATACCGAGTTCTTTTACAATGAAGACTAATTAAAAAAATGTTATTTTAAACAATAAAACAAACGGTGTTCTATTATTACTAGATAATTTTTCATCACTACAAAAGTGCTAAAGATCAATTAATTTTTTTCCAAAAAATTTGAAGCCTTACCAAAATTTTTTTCTCACTTTAAAGCATGGCAATTACCTCCATTGTCTCCCTATTTCGTTTGATCCACGACTTTTTGGCCATCCTGTTTAAATGTTTAGGTAGTTTTAAGACCCACGTCAGGCCCGTGCGGCCTGACGTAGATGGCTGATCATCTTCACATACCAAGACCTGTGCCTCGGAAAGCACGTTAAGCTGTTGGTCCCGGCTGTCATTCGTGGATCGTTCACAGTCGTTACGAGTCGTCAGCAGCCCGAAAGTCTGAAAACCAGTCTTACCAAGGGGTATAGTGTTACCCAGTTACTGAGTTGTGGAGGTCAAATAGGCAGTCGCTCCATGTAAAATACTTGTATTCAGCTGCATCCGGTTAGACTGGAAGCCGACCCCAACATAGTTGGGAAAAGGCTTAGGCAGATGATAATGATTTGTTTTTAATGCTAAAATGGCGCCACTGGATATTTGAGTCTGATAAAGAGGAAGGAGTTTAAAAGTTACGTGGTAGCGCCATCTTACGTGGTAGTAGTAGTAGCAGTTGAACTGCGAGAGTGTAAGTACTAAGAATTGTAATAATATAATTATAAACGTGTTGCCGTAATATTTGTGCTTTTATTTTACCCAGTCTTTGAACCCAGTAATAAAATTATGCTTATTTATTCAAATGAACGCTTTTTATTTTCCTTTTGCTCTGGGTTGTCCTACATATTATATTATATAGTGCAAAATTGTGTGGAAAAAAAACACAGGACACGACCGGGTCTGGATCTGGCGCTGGACCTGGCTTAACGTGCTTTCCGAGACACGAGAGTGTCACTCCCGCACAATCTACTTCCAAACTCCATGCTTCGACAGAAAAATTCCTAATGGAAAAACCTAGTAACATTTACTACACCTTGTTTTTTTTTAAACTTACAAACCTAGTCACCGCGGAAAGCATGTCAGTCGCGGGTGTCCTTTCCCGCAGCTAGTGCGTGCACCGCCGCTTCCTTGGCGAGGACCCTGACAGTGACAACCATGTCGCATGCCACATATAAAACATTACCCTGCTATACTTCACCCACATTCCAGCTAGCTGATTCACATCTGCTGATTGACTGCATATTTTAAAGTTATTTACACATTTCACGACTGGAAAATTCTCATATTTAAATTTCATTTTTATCGTCCTTGAAATACCTATATTACTGTGTTTACTAAGCGTAACTCGATGAGTTTGAAAGACATTAAAATTATAATAAGTATTTATTTATTGTTTAATAGCAAAGGTAAATATGCTGTTGGTCTGTCAATAAAACAACGGAAGCTACGAAGGCTTGTTAATAAATTTTATATTGCGACCTAACAAATTACTGCTAGGTACGTGAGGTTTCATGCACGGATGAATTGATGAGCGAAAGATTAAATTACGAAGCCTCTACACGAGCACTGCTCAGTTGCTCACCTCGCCACGAAAAGAGGATAAAGTCGAAATAAACCCCTCGAAATACGACAGCGCCTAAAATAGAATACCTCTCGTTATTATACTTCATATAAAGCCGGTTACATAAAAGGCGCGGCAACGTTTACACAAAATAGAATGCACGTTACGTGCGAGTCCTTTATTTGCTGCTTAAATAATTATAAACTTAAACAGCTGCATCCGGTTAGACTGGAAGCCGACCCCAACACAGTTGGTAAAAGGCTAGGCAGATGATGATGATCATTATAAACATAAACAAGGCCAAATGGATTTTGTTCGCAGAAGCGTAGCCTTCCACGCGATCTTTATTGATATTTGCTGCCGGGAATGGCATGATGATAATACGAAAGATATAACGAAAGCTAGAGATATGTAATATATACGTTATTCATCCACTTATTAGGACTAATATAGAATGTCCTGGAGTGGACACCACGTATCATGCGTAGTATGGGACGCCCCCCACCTAGATGGACCGACGATCTCAAAAGGGTGGCTGGGACGGCCTGGATGTGGGAGGCGGAGGACAGTGCTGTGGCGCAACCTGGGAGAAGCCTATGTCCAGCAGTGCCATAATAACGATTGGAGATCTTCTATAACAGCAGCAGTATCTACTAATCACATTCCAGCTAGATGATACTTCATAAATTTTAACTGTGTTGAGTTACCTTTTTTTTGTCTGACCTTTAAAAGGCACCCGACCTCCGGGGAGGGGAGGTCGGAGAGTGTGGGAGTTTTACCTCAATCGTAAGCTTTATATCTACATTTAAACTTGATACAATGTATTACCCATCCTGTCCCGAAATAGATCCGTAGGTAGGTCTATTTTAATCATAATTATCATTCAAATCACATTTATTAATATACTAGCTGCTGCCCGCGGCTTCGTCTGCGTGAAATTTCTTGTTCCCCGACCTGCCCCGTCACATCGCATCGCCTGCCCAAGCTATTACTTACGCGTTATTTCTGAGTTCTTTTCTTTTTGCTCGGCTCCTAAATCACACTAATATTATAAAGGCGAAAGTTTGTGAGTGTGTGTGTGTGTGTGTGTGTGTTTATATGTTTGTTACTTCTTCACGCTCAAACGGCTGGACCAATTTTGATACAATTTTATGTGGAGGTAGCTGACACCCTGGATTAACATATAGGTTACTTTTTATCCCGATATTCCCACGGGATCGACACTTACGCGGGTGAAACCGCGGGGAGCAGCTAGTAGCTTATAAAAAAATTCAAGAATTGTGATATCAACAACAAAAATTATTTTTCAAATCCGACTGGTACTTCCAGAGATAAGCGAGGTCAAACAAACTCTTCAGCTTTATTATAGACTAGCACTTTGCCCGCAACTTCGTACGCGTGGATTTCGTACTTTCCTCAAAAAATTAAACACCCTCTCCACCTCACCTTGAAAGGTCGTCGTTTCAGCCGATAGACGTCCACTGCTGGACATAGGCCTCCCCCAATTTTGGGAGGGTTTGCCATAATCGCCACGCTTGGCAGGAGGGTTGGCGATCGCAGTATGGTATGATGGTGGAATACATAGAGAACGCTGCTGCCCATTCTCCGGTACGACCCTTAGTCGCCTTTTACGACACCCACGGGAAGTAAGGGGTGGTGGTATTCTTTAAGTCCGGCACCACAAACCCAACCACAAAACCAACCACAAAACCACCTTGAAAGGTAGTTTTCGAAAATTAATTATTACGATATTTATAATTTATAGCTTCTGCCCGCGACTTCGTCCGCGTCCCCGTCGCATCGCATCGCCTGCCTGCGCTATTACTTCTTTTTCGCTTAGTGAAAACCTCTGACTTTTTTGTTCTTTTTACTCAACTTTTAAGGGCCCTAGCGTGATGTTTATTAGCCTATAGCCTTCCTCAAAAATTGGGCTATCAAATGCAAAAAGATTTTTATAAATCAGACCGATACTTCCAGAGATTGGAGCTTTCAAATAAACAAACTCTTCAGCTTTAATATTAGTATTGTTTTAAAAATATGATATCTCCTAAGATATTGATTGAAATCAAATGATGTCAAGGGTAATTTTGTTCAAAATTAAATACTTATTATGATTAACGTATTTATTTGGATAAGGATTAATATCATATTATCTATAAAAACACCTTCGCAAAAAATGCATTGATTAGATACCATAAAAAAAGTTATATTGAGTCAACATTAAAAGATAGACTATTTTTTTAACTTTTAAAGGGAAACAATTCTGTCATACAAATCTTTGCGTAACTTCAGCCTTACGCAGCGTACGCAACGGAAGCTCTCAACAGGAATAATTTTTCCCGTTTTTCAAACATTATTCTTTGATGCTCCGCTCCTATTGGTCGTAGCGTGATGTTATATAGCCTATAGCCTTCCTCGATAAATGGAATATCTAACACAAAAAGAATTTTTCAAATCGGTCAAGTAGTTTCGGAGCCTATTCAATACAAACAAACAATCAAATCTTTCCTCTTTATAATATTTTTATATATAGTATAGGATGTATGTATATAGATTTTGCCACCCACGGACACCCACGTTCAGAAGTTCACATGAGAACAAAACGAAAAGTCTATCCAAAGTTTCCTAAATTCCAAATGCAAATACGAAATGGTTTGAAAACACGGATGGGTTGTTGGACACCACCTGTCAAGAATAGGACTACCCAACGCAACATAGGTAAATAGGTACGTACGAGTATTATCAAGTATAATGTAGATACACTAGACATGCCACATCGTAACTGACATTCGATTAGGTTTGACGTATCCACTTTCTGTTTACCTCGGGGAATATACGAATGATAACATAATCACGTTCCAGCTAATCGCAGGATACGAGTATTGAATGCATGTTTTATTAGTTTTATCCCTGGTGTATTGCCAATGGAGAATATCTGAAAGAAACTTTGCTAACTATCTATACAAGGTGTAACAGAATAAACGCAAGTCCTGGGGGTCTAAAAAGGCCACTTTGGAGAATCATAAAAGGATAACATTATGAATTATAATATGGCGAAGACAGTCCGTGTTTTTCTTTTTTTCGCTGCACTACGTAGGTACAATCAAAGAGATTGGGATTGGATTTGGATTGGATTGATTGGTATTTTAGCACAGACAAAAAAAAATTACTGAAAAATGCTTCACCAATGGGATTTGATACCATTAACTTAACAGCTAACTGTCCATTATGTTATCATTTTATGATTCTGCAAAAGTGGCCTTTTTATTCCCCCTGAAAGTGGTTTGTTCATAATTGATTCCTGAATCGATTACGGTAACTTTAGATAAGTATAGGTATTAAGACTCATTTGTAAATGCATCAAGTAATGCTGGGATCGACACGATTTTCTTTATAATAATAAGTTTTGGTCATTGTACTATGCTTTTTTTATATTAACTCATTACTCTAATTTGTGTGTATGAGGTTCTTGCCTTAAGGCGAGGTTGTACCATTTTTAAGATTTTTGGAGCTATGTATATCTAAATAATGTAAATATTCCGCAAAATAAAAATCATTTTAGCAAAATTGAACATATGGTCAAGCGCTGTATAAAGACGGAAACGTAATTACTAATAATTGACTCGATAAAAAAAAATCGCAAAGATGACACTAAATCGATTTTTCAAATGTACTTCTTAGCAAAAAATTATATTACGAAACCATCTAAGTAATGTATCAAAAAATAGTTTTTAATATTTTCTAGCGCTGGGTAAGGTAGATTTTTATATTAGTGGCTATTTATTTTTGTAAGAACAAAAATCATACGATATTGAGCTATTCGATTTCGAGCGGGCCGTTTAGTGCCGGCCGAGAGGTCTTCGAGGCCGGACGCACGCCAATTTTTTTCCGCGTTTGCGCTTTCCATTATATGAAACGTTACGCTCAGTGTTGCCAACCCTACTGTTTTAACAGTAGATTTACTGTTTTCACCATGACATCCCTGTTTTCTGTTTAAGTACCAATTTCTACAGTTGTCATTATAATTTACTGGAGATTTCGTCTAAAACGATAAAACTCCAGTTAAAATACCTAGCTTCATGTTATGCATGTATGTATGCGAATAAATTTTTATCTATGTCTAATAAAACAGCAGTAAAAAACTTGAAAACTAAACTAAGAAATAAAATGTCCACAACGAAAATCAAAGGCACATTACATAGTAAAACAGAAATAAAGGAATGCTATACCTACATTTAATGCAACTGAAAAACCTACGAAGAAATTCATTAAAAGTACCTATGTATAATTTTAATAAAAAAAACGAGGCAGAAAATATCGAAGACAGAGAGAAAAATAAATTGATAAATGATAATTATTTGTAAGAATATTTGCAAGAATTTATCAAAGAACAAAAGTTCATACAGGAAATTGACACCTCGGGCATTACGAAAATATCAACTCGAGAAATGGTAAGTAACTCATTATCAATACTATAGTAGCACTACAATTTTGCCTAGTAGTTTTATTTTACCAGATTACTTGCATACGTAATAATACTTTGTTGAGGAAGATTTTTCCGTTCTTTTGTTTTTTTTTTTGTTTTGTTGTGTGCGTAATTTTAATACTGTGATATCTTCTAAAGTATTCATTCTAATGACATGCTGTAAACTGTAGTTTTGATCTAAATTGAATGCTTAATTTTACTAACATATTTAATGAGATAAGGATTAATACAATGTATGTCAAAATTGCTTCGAAAGTCACTCATTATATTTTATTGATTGTAAAAAGATAAAATTGGTTACTGTAAGTTATCTTTATAATATAGACATATACCGCCGCGAACTTTTTTGAGGGCATTTTCAAGATATACAATTCTGTAGTACATTATTTTGAAGTTCCTCGTATGGTTTAGCCAGCGTTAGCAATATAAGCGGCCGAGCGACGAGTTTTTTTCCGACTTCAATTACATTTATTATGATTTCCTATGGAAAATACATCTTTATCAGAATAAAAATAGCGTGTAGCACTCCTTAATAATGTGACTACCTATAGAAAAAAATTTTGTGAAAGAATTTTCTAACTCGGATCAGTAGTTTCAGAGATTACCCTATACATACAAAACTTACAATTTTATCTCTTTATAATATAAAAAATAAAAGCTTGTAAAAAAAAATACAATAATATTGTATAACTATTATTAGTGTAAATAAATGACGGAAAAGCACGAAAATGTTACGACCATTGTTTAGACGCGACACTGTACAAAAAAGTACAGTAGGTTTGTTATTAAATTCGTTGAAATGATTATTTTCTTTGCTCAATAAGTTCGAAATATTGCTAAACTTATATAACAATTATAAAATATACTTGTAAAATGTATAATTTAAACGATTTGAAATGTCACTATAATGTCAACATTTATTTTGCATCGTTTCAATGAGAAAAAATATACTCAGGGGTGTTGTTCAGACTCTAGATAACCCTGATACTACTTTCCATAGTCATACGTAAGTACTTACTTTATTCAAAACATAAAACGTTAGTCATTACATACTAACAATTATAAAAGTAATATTGATTGTACTCATGATTGTCATGAATATAATCATCATCACCATCTTAATCATGGAGATAATAGTGTTAAGTTATAAATTGAATATATTGCGATTCATGACTCATAATGTTTATAACACTGTTACAGAACAACCTTAAACACTATTAGTGAACCTCAAAGTACTGTAAGTCAAACAGAAATTAGTACAAGATAGAGACAAGATTTCAGAGAACTTTTTAACTGCCGATAATTCAGAAGTTGAAACAGCAAATAAGTAAGTCTTACTAAACTATATGTTAACAAGTAGAGAAGAAATGAATCTTAAATGTTTTTATACCGATTGCCTAAATACATACGTTAACTTTGTTGATCAGTACTAGTACCGAGTACGATGTATAAAAACTAAAATAATATCAGAGTAAAAAAAAATCGAAAATAAATTAATACACGTGATTATAGTAAGCTATCTCTTAAACGTCGATTGCACACCAGAGGGGCAATTCTCGTAATTTTAAGAACGTTTACAGTCTGATCTCTGAAAAATTAATGCAATATAATTTCAGGGCCAACTCCATGTTACCGGGAGGCAATATTGCTTGTTTGGTATATGGTCAGGTGAAACAATACCCGTACATGTAATCAAGATAGTGAAAGATAGTAAATTTTGGGAAGAAAAAATGGGAAAAAAAACTTATTAATTTTTATATGCAGTGTCTATTGCCTGAAATCATAGATCCCCGACATATTAGAGGAATGGATATAAGAAAAATAAAATGCGAGAAAACAAATAAAATATTGCAACACCTGGTATTGTTTCCACTTCTGTATCACAAATAGTGAATTTTGAGAATGTGGCGTCTACTTCTGTGTCACAAACAGTTAATTTTAATAATTATTAAATACGTTTTATAACCGACTTCAAAAAAGGAGGAGGTTCTCAATTCGGATAGTTATATTTTTTATTGTGTATTATTTTCATTTTCTTAATCTTTTCTGTTTATAACATAAAAATAAAGTTTGCTTAATCGATTTTGTTGTTTTTGTTCCTAACACTACATTATTGACAAGTTGTGAGTGAAGTTGTCCAGAACATATCTTCTCATCTGAAACGCATAGTATATGTATAGTGAAAGGAACGTCATTCCATCCGGGTGTCCCGCGACACGTCCCGATAAATTTTATTTTGAAAAAAGTCTGATTTGTGAGATTTTTCGACATGTTACTGATGGTATGTGTATTTTAAATATAGGTACAAACTTACCTTAGATTTTTTACATAGTGCGTTTCTTTGCCAAACTAACCTAATTTTTACTAACCGGAAACTGTCATGAGAATTTATCAAGCGTAGATGATAAGTTCCTACATACAAATTTTATTCATTAAAAATAAAATATAACATCAAAGTTGATCTACTGTATTTGTCTGTTTCGTGGCGCGCATTCATTGCACAAAGGTTATTCGCGGTCACAACGTGTCACGTGGCGCGGTCCCGCTCAGCGCATCGTAGTTAAATACGTCGCGTTCAACTGGCGGGGGCTGAGGTAGTGTTTTCTATGCCTATCGGTCCGGGAAAACCTCGCCTTAATTATTTTGTATAAATAAAAATTAACTGATGTTCGTTGGAAAGCGCATCACTTGAGAACAGCTGGACCGATTTGGCTATTTTTTCTTTTAAAATGTTCATAAAAGCCCGAATTAGAATTTTTATGAAACATTAGAAAGATTTCCCGGAAAATTCGGGAAAACTGAAAGCGCTTTTTTTGTGGGGTTTTTCTACGAACTGAAGACTAGAATTTTGACAGGACAACGTCTGTCTCGAATAAAGTTTTGTGGTAGGTACAGTCAACAGCAAAATTAGATGATCAAAATCAGAAATTCAATACTAATGAACGGAGTTCGCGTCAGAACTGTGTGGTGTTGAAGTGATTTCTGTGTGGCGTTGAGTGGTTTGAATCACTTCGACGCCACACAGTTCTGACGCGAACTCCGTTCATTAGTATTGAATTTCTGATCATCTACTTTTGCTGTTGACTGTACTATTGCGTAACGTCACGCCTTCCATAAAGGCAAAGGTAAATATCCCTAATACCTTATTCAGCAAAACTTTACCTATCCTTTTAGGAATTCAGCCGTGACGAAACTAGAATTCTCAATGTACCTTCTCATGCGGAAATAAGATCTATAGAGGGTAGTTAACGGCTCGGGCAGCGAGGCTTTATTTTTGACCTGTCTGACGTCATGCCCGCGCCGACCGCGACAGACGCGCGACGCTACGTTCCACACTAGCTAATTCTAACGGACTTTATTGTTACTTACTCATATAATCACTGCAATTGTGGAATTACGTAAATAATAGTCCTTTGCTTTGATTATTTCTACGACCTCTCTAACCAGGATGTTGATATTTAACAATTTATTGGAGTTGTATTGATTAAAGTCAGAATTGTCTTTCTAAAAATTCAGTTTTCCCTAGTTTTTAAAGGCTTGGAAAACTCTAGATGAATTTCTAACAACTTTTGCTGTCAAACGGTTGGCACAGCCGCTACTGCCCCTGCTAAAGAAGATAGGGCTGTATAAGTTAAACAACTTTTTTCGCTTTTTCTAGTATCCTAGTTGACTTCGAACAAATATCACGATCCAACTGCATATACAATAAATTTACACATTTAAAACTATAGTTAGTTCAGTATAATAATACTTTCAGGATGTTGTTGGGGCTCCCACGTTACTGTAGCGCGTCAGGAATGTTTGCGGAAGCACGTACTGACGGTTTCAGTACCATTCTGCGTAAGAAGACTGCTTCTATGATGCGCAGAGTGCATGGGAGCGGCAATGACATTCTGAAGGTCATTAGTGATAAGCCGTGCTGCACCATTACGGCGCATTGGGTACGTGTACATGTACATATACCCGGTGCGTCTGGTGAGTGCAGTAGATATATGAATTAAATCTTTTTTCCGTTTGTTACTAACATAGCTTATAAGTAGTGTGTATCACTAACATCATATGGATCAAGGTCTGAAATAAAGTTATTTTATTTTTAAAACTGTTTAAAACATGACCTTAATTTCCTTAGCTTGTCAGTTAATCTTTGGGAGTTAGGGGTAAATTGACTGCAAATATATCTCCGAAAATAATATAATATTCTCCCGTGTTTCCCCGCTTTAACCGTGTTACCGGAGCGGGCCCGACTGCCCGGCTGCCCGGCCGCCGCGCTCCAATTGCAATTAGTACCGATTCAATTAGTTATCCACTGTTTCTCATTTTACTTTAGCCTGGATAATGAGGGTTTTAGGTAAGGGCCCTCCGCTAAACCCTGTGGGCTGTGACTGAGTTCTGTTCCCCTGATCCGCCTTTTCATTTCACCGTCCGTGTTTATTCCGCGTCATAAAATTTACTGCCTACTGTTGAACACTCGTAGTGGAGTTTATACGACTTGTTGGTAAAGAAAAATATGAATATGATGCATGTTGCTATGAGATATCACTGTAAGTAGGTAACCTACTGAGTCATGTCAGGAAAAACCTGTTTGTAGGCTCATTATATGTATAGCGAGGCGGGTGATAACTATGTCGGTAACTCGATCAAGTCGGGGGCTTGTTTCAAATTAGGACAGAGAAAGGAATCCGAACCCTGAACTCAATATCCAAACTGGTACCTACAACTAAAAGTTTTTGGCATAGAATTACGACAATTGCCTGATCATTTAACTATTTATACCCAGTTAGAATAAACATGCGACTTCCCAGCCAAATGCTCACTTTGTCAATCTGTTTTTTACAAAAACTTTTGCAGTAAGAGTCTCGAATGCTCTTTGTGGTTGAAGTCGAAGCTTTTTCGTGTCGAAAATTTGTTTTTACTTATCAAATCCGTGATGCAAATGCAGTGAAACAAACTTAGTGATGGCAGCGCGAAGTTTGTTGTCCGGGCCGAGATAACTCTGTGCCAACTTATTTATCTGCACTAACGTTTGATAAAGATATCTCCTAACAAACAGATTTGTCGCTCTCTTTAAAATTAACGTTAAATTAACCCACTTTTATTCATTTCTAGCCGCTTCTTCATCTCATCACCTGCCTAGCCTTTTCCCAAATGTTACGGTCGGCTTCCAGTCTGACCGCATGCATCTGATTTGCAGTATTTTACATGGAGAGACTGGCTATCTGACCTCCTAAACCCGGTTACTGGGTCATACGATACCCCTCGGTAAGACTGGTTGTCAGATTTTCGGACTTCTAACTAAGTAACTACTGTCAAAGATCTAGAATTGACAGCCGGGACCAACGGTTTAACGTGCTTTTCGAGGCATGGAGGATATGTAATTAATGGTCACCCATCCACGGGCCGACATTGGCATGCGTGATTGACCCTTCGATTGACCCGTGCGGCTGTGATTAATTAGCCACGAGCCCCTCCTAGCAGTATCCTCATCTGTTCTCCTAAATATAGTCCTAAATTTGAACAATCAAGTGGTTTTATTAACAGTAGGTAGGTAAGAATGTGCACATTAAAAAAATAAAAATCATTAAATTAATATGGTGTACATAATAAAGAGTATTCTATTCTATTAAAATTAGCACAATTTAATGTTTTATTTAAGAATAATGATAGTACTTAATGTTTTATTTAAGAATAATGATAGTACTTATTTTTTTTTTAATATACCTCGTAATGTTTATTTTATTTTATAATACGACGCCTTAGAGTGAAAACCTCGTAAGTGCAAAAGAAGTAACTTTTCAGGAGGAAGAAAGAACTGCCAGCTGTAAAATTTGTGTACGGCGTCTTTATGGTTTTTTAACCGACTTCAATAAAAGGAGATTCTGTATTCTTATTAATTACTTAATATGGAAATTTTACCCGCTTTTATATCCAGGACTGTTCGATACTATAAGATTGTCCGAAATAGAAAATATAATGGTTATGTAGTCTTTGTCCGAAATGCATAAAAAGTTACTTACAAGGTATTGCATTACCGAGGTTTTCACTCTAAGGCGACGGTAACCGCGTTGTTGAAAAGACAAAAACAAAGAGTTTATATTCTTACCTATAAGTACGAGTACGTTCACACACATAACATTAAAAACTAGAACCTAATAAAAGATAACAGCCTAGAATAAAACAAACTACTCAATCTCTTCATCTACCTACATTTTTAATGACCCAAACAAAAAATACAATAGCTTGATATTATTTATATTTAGTTGAAAAACTCTATAAACTCAAAAAAGTATGTACGTATTTTAAACATCCTTACTAACATTCATAACAAGTACCTACTTGTAGTTGACTGACTATTTCAAATGAAACCTCCCAATTTCCCGATCTCCCGATCCATTCCTATTCGAAGATTAAAAGACGGAATTTCTCTAGGTGCTAATAAATTGTAATAATATTAATAGATGCGCCCACTTTCAGCCAGAATTCCCTTGAAAGCATTCTCGTTTAAAAAGCAGATGTGGCGAATATCAGCTGGAGCCAAGAGGGCTTTTAACGTAAGTGACGAGAATCTTATTCATGTGTTTACTCAAGACGGGCAGAAGATTTTTAATTTTTGATTTTGTAATCAGTACACACAGCGTTCATTTTTCATTCCAAGTTTTAATTAGATAGAGACAATGAAAACCCCTCACGTACTGACCGCGCCCCCCGAGATCACTTTGCATATAATTTAGGAATAAATTCTTTTTAAAACCATTTTTGATTCGCTGCGATGTTTACGTGGAATACGTTTGGACGGCAGAATAATTTGTTCTGGAAGAGTTAGATGTGATTTCAATAATGTAGGTACTATAATAAAGTAACTACTTACTATGAGTTGTTTTAAATGCGTTTCCCATATATAACAATGCAGAATTTTATACCCAGAACTTGTCAATATTGTGTTACTACATCATTTTATAAATTGCATTGCAGATATTTTATTGTACACCTAGATAAAAAAGGTGGTGTTGTTTTTGTGTGGGTTTTTTTTTTTGTTTTGTTGGTTGTTGTGTTTTTTTTTGTTGAGAATTTTGACAACCATAGACTCCAGAAGGGTAATTGCGTAACTCACTATCAATATCAGCAATGCCTTTCATTTTGACAGTTCAACAGAAAAATTTTTAGAACATATAGAGCAATGGATTAGCAATATCCTTCAAAATTATTGAGATTGATAGTTTAGTGTGTGTCTTTACACAATTTTTTTTTTTTTTTTTTTTGCGGATGGGAAATCATCAAATGACTCCTCCCGCTCTGGGTGGAGCAGAAGGGAGTGTCAGACGTAGAATGAACACGTTACGTTTGTTACGTACCTATTAGTTCATTTATATCGATAGGTCAAGGAGATCGACGTAATAGTTGTAGTTTATTTGCCACTGTATTTTGCATAATTTAACATGGCTAGAAGCAAACCCGGTTCCGAAAACTAAATCAGTTTTAGACCAAATTGTCAGTTTATACAAAAATAATAATAATTTTCTATAAATAAATTAAACTGTTTAATACGCGTTCTGTCAATCGTTTTACACGAGTGGCCAGTGGGTGTCATACTCTCGCCGAGCCTACAGCGTCCAGCTAGTTCAATTTAATCATGCTTTTAGGATGCTGTTGGAACTGTCATGGCGCTGGAGCGCTTCGGGAATGGAATTCAGAGATGGTTTCCATGCTATCATTCGAAAGAAAGCGGCCTCCATACACAGCACTTGCATTGTAGTTTATTTATAGCGACAACAGCATTCTGAAAATGATCGCCGCCAGACAGTCATCATCATCATCATTTCAGCCGAAAGACGTCCACTGCTGGACAAAGTTCTCCCCCAAGCACCTCCACTTCGACCGGTTCTGTGCTTCTCGCATCCAACGGGTTCCTGCGGCCTTCACAAGGTCGTAGGCCTTCCAACCCTACGTCTTCCGGTACGCGGTCGCCACTCCAGAAGTTTCGACTCCATCGGCCATCTGTTCTGCGAGCAATGTGCCCTGCCCACTGCCACTTAAGTTTGGCAATTACCTTAACAAAATATGAACTTTAGTCTGAATAAGTATAACATTAAGTTTCAGAATAATTATAAAGTTTGATTTATAGGTACAGCTGCCACAGCCTACATAAATGTGCCTATGTGTGGTACTTTACGATGGCGGATTTCCATTTGGCTAGGCTGGGGCGCTTCAATACTCGTAAATTCTTCGTAATGAAGCTGACTCTAAGGTCAGCGGGTTAATACAATAGGCGACTAATGTACACAGACGTAATGAGAACCTATTTTACATACGTTTAAATTGCGTATAATGAGTTTAAAGAGTCTAAATTAACTTTATAGTATAAGGGTGACGTTTATAGACGGTACTTACACTTTATTGTATCGCTTTCAGAATTAATTGCTTTTTAGAAGTACCGGAATTTATAGTACTAGCTTCTGCCCGCAACTTCGTCCGAGAGTAATTTCTTGTTACTCCGACCCACCCGGTCGTATAGCATAGCCTGCCCGCACTTTTACTTCATTTTAGTTTTTTCTGGTTTTTTTTTTTCTTTTTGTTCGGCTCCTTAGGGTTCTAGCGTGATGTTAAAAAGCCTATTAGCCTTCCTCAAGAATTCGGCTATAAAATGCAAAAAAAATTTTTCATGATAAGTAAGTACTTATAGAGATTAGGGCGTTAAAACAAACTTTTGAGCTTTATTCTTAGCAGGCCTTATAGCCTTTAACATTTTGATTTAAGTCGTTCAAGTACCTACGTAATATAAAAGTAGGTACGAAGAAGCAAGAAATTAATTTCACAGCCGAATTAGCCTCTGTGTTCTCAAGCTGCTCAACCTCAAGCAAAATACTGATACATGATATTTTCCCAATTTTCTATTACGACTATTATGAGTCCTTCATAGAGAGGCAGATTGATTATGGGTAGTTTGTCAGGGACACAATTTTCGATTTCTATGGGTATTTCTGTAACCAACTAACAAAACGGCATGTACATTTTTTACGGTTCCGTAGTCAACTAGGAACCCTTATAGTTTCGCCATGTCTGTCTGTCCGTCCGTCTGACCGTCCTCGCTTAATCTCTGTAACCGTTAGCACTAGAAAGCTGAAATTTGGTACCAATATGTATATCAATCACGCCGACAAAGTGGTAAAATAAAATTTTGGAAAATATTTTTTTTAGGGTAGCTCCCCTACATGTGAAGTGGGGATGAATATTATTTTCGTCGTCTACCCCATCGTGTGCGGTATCGTTGAATAGGTCTTCTAAAATGACTTGGGGGTTGCTCAAAATACTTTTCGATTTAATGCTCCATTTATGAAATACTTATTAAACTTTAAAGTGCAAAATTTTGTTCCAGTACAGCGTCCCCCCCCCCTCTAAAACCCAAACTGCTCACTTGAAAAATCTGGAAAAATTCACGATGATAGTGAATTTTATGAACTATAAAGGAAAATTATAGCGATTAAGATAACTTTATTAGTTTAGCAGTAATAGTCGTTGAACTTGGGTGTTGGATAATTTTGTACCAAATACAAAATCCTTAGCATTAATCCTTTAAAGTGACTAAGATGAAGTAGTTGCTTGTTTATAATGGGTAAAGACTTGCATTGAAAAGCAAAATATGTAATTTTTTTTTATCTTTTTTACATATTCAGCTACATTGTGATAACGGGCTACTACGGAACCCTACACTGTGCGTGGCCCGACACGCACTTGGCCGGTTTTTTTGTACAGCTTAGCTTTATCCCTTACTGGGACAAATGATTTTTTAAATAATTGCTGTCTAGGTACAAAATAAAAATATTTGAAGTTTGTCCTTCTGATTCATTAGTTCATTAGTTATAACTGCGTTAGTCTGTTTATAAATAAGTAAATAAGAAGTGTCCGGCGTATTTAAATACTGATTAATGTGGCGTAAGCTGCGCTTGACCGTACTTGGTCGGGTAATAATAATGAGAGTCTGGCGGGGGAGTCTGGCTTCCAGCGCGGAGGGAAGCCAGACTCTTAGTACTTACTCTTACTACATATAACCTTTTGAATAATTAAAAAATGACAGGAGTATAAACTTGTTCTAAATATGACACTTTTGATATGTCTTAGTCTTAACTAAGAATTGATAATTATTGTTTAGAATTAACAATCATAAGTAACGGTGTATTTATTACTTTTTATTTCTGTTTCTGATTCATATGTAACAAATTCTATTTCATCTGGGCACAAAACAAATATCTTGAAAACTACTTCATAAAAACGAGTCCCTCATTCAAATATATGTTATTTGGCATACCTATTCTCACATAAACATGCGTTACAGAGCTGAAAGTGAAATTAAATTTTGGCCATATGGATCAGTCAAAGAATCAAATTTCGAAGCACTACCCTTATAATCCTGTGATGCTGCGTGGTTCAATGGTTTAAAAACGCGATGGAGCCATGGCCCATGGTCCTTACGATCATTTTACCAGAGGGGGCCAAAAGTGGCTCATAAGGCGGTAACCAGCGGCACTAACTATTACTAATTGTTACTATATTATTATGTATACTTAGGTTAAGCTATGTATCTTGTGTATCTATGTACCTATCTAAGTATCTATGTATCTCAGCTATGGGTCTTTGTTACCTGAAAATAAATGGTTTATTATTATTATTATTACAATGCCTTTCATTTTAACAATTCAACAGCATTCATTGCATTATTTAAATTTATAACAGACGTATTTTTCAAAAAAATGAAGCAATGGTTTAGGGACTTCTTCTATGGTTGTGTTACGCAATTGAGCTGTAGGTCAGATAACCCTGCAATTGACCTTGATTACTAAAAATTATGTCTACATGGCCTTTTCCCAAATGCCAATAATACAACAACAATAACAACAACAACGCGAGTTATAATCGATTGGTAGAATCAATATGTATCAATAGGTAGTAAAACAGTAACGAAGCCAACGAAGCCAACATTGTACGAAGGATATCAAACAAAATGTAATTGCTGGTCAGCGGAATTGTCCGAAAAGGTTACCGCTGGCCCGGAACATAAAGGGTTAAGGAAGGAACACGGATGGGTTTTAGTCAGTAAGAGTCTGACACTCCCTTCCGCTCCACCCAGAGCGGGAGGGGGTCATTTGATGATTCCCATCCGCAAAAAAAAAAGGAAAAATGTAATTGCTACGAGGTTGGGGAACGAGACTGATGCCGAAAATATACTAGTAGTTTTTAGAATTTTTGTCAGTTACAGTTTGTCTGGTTGTCAGCTGATCGGATTTGGATGGCACACAGATAGTTTATAACCTGGATTAACACATACTTTTAATCCCAATAGTACGTTCCCGTGGGATATAGCCCGAAACCCACGCGGGCGAAACCTGCACGGGCACAAAAATCATATTTTCCGTGACTGTACCAAACCGCGTCTTTTGTATACGCTCATAATATGAGTATGTGACGTGTACCTAAATGTTTTAAATTATTTAATGGCAGGAAACCATAAATTCTATTTTACCAACATCATATTTTGAATTAAACGAGATGTGAGGTAAGCGTTATGCGCTCCACAGATTTCAGCTGAAAGCTCGAGCCGGATTTACAGGATAAATATACAGGTGTGTGGTTTGTGCTTACGTACTTTTCACGTTATTCGTTGACATTTCAGTGGACTTACAAAAGGCATACACTACTCTGCGGTTTTAGGTAAGCCCTCGAAACAATAGGCACAACGTCGACTCATTAGCCAATACCTACCTACTGCAGAACGGGAGCTTCTTGATGACAGAACCGCATCAAAACCAAACCTATATAAACATTATAATATGTAGACATAGGTAATATTTTAGTTTAAGACATCACAAATCATATTCTTCTCTTCTTGTTCTCACACACTATCTACTGTCTACATTTATTTTTCATTTCGCAGGTGTGCTGGAAGAAACTTCTTAAAAAGGCGCCGACCAAACGCCGACCGCGCAGTGGCGCCCTCATCGTTTGTTTGGTTATTTATTTTATTTTAGAATGAAAATGAAGAAAATAAGCACGTTAAGTTGTGCTCCACAAGATAAACATCATCTTCATTTCATAAGTTGTGACTTATGAAATGAAATGTTTTTTTTTATTTTTATATTTGAGCTGACGGAATGAAAGGTAAATTCGTTGTAGAGGTCAGATAGGCAGTCGCTCCATGTAAAATACTGGTATTCAGCTGCATCCGGTTAGACTGGAAGCCGACCCCAACATAGTAGGGAAAAGGCTAGACAGATGACGATGATGGAATGAAAGGTTAATTGCGGTTTACGATTTATGACGTATTAGAAAAAACTACTTACTAGATCTCGTTCAAACCAATTTTCAGTGGAAGTTTTCATGGTAATGTACATCATATATTTTTTTAGTTTTATCATTCTCTTATTTTAGAAGTCAAAGGGGGGACACACATTTTACCACTTTGGAAGTGTCTCTCGCGCAAACTATTCAGTTTAGAAAAAAATGTGACCTATCCAGAGATACCCCACAGGTATGGGTTTGATGGAAAAAAATTTTTGAGTGTCAGTTCTAAGTATGGGGACCCCCAAAATTTATTGTTTTTTTTCTATTTTTGTGTGATAAACTAAATGCGATTCACAGAATACATCTACTAACCAAGTTTCAACAGTATAGTTCTTATAGTTTCGGAAAAAAGTGGCTGTGACATACGGACGGACAGACAGACAGACATGACGAATCTATAAGGGTTCCGTTTTTTGCCATTTGGCTACGGAACCCTAAAAACCAATGTTTTATACATAATAATGAAAATTCAGTGCATGTATTATAATAATTGTAATCCAAAAACAATGATTGTATTATTGTTGTGTGTGTGTGCGTTATTTCCATGTTGTATACCTAAATTATGTCGACTTATCTGTGTTTACACAAATAATAAAATAAATAAAAATCCATTAATTAAAATTGTATTGTACGTATGTTCTTCAGCTGTGAATCACGAAAGTATATAGTACATACTAATTACGTGGAATCACGTTCTTGTGCCTCGGTGAAATTGTTATCGTAAAATTATTGAAACCTGCCCATAGTCAAGTTCTTTAATTTCATCTTAGATTACGACCCTTAACGACTGTCAAAGATTCACGATTGGCAGCCGGTACAAACGGTTTAACCTGCTTTACGAGGCACGAACCCCGTCTTGGTAAGTGTCAGTGTGTAAAGATGGTCACCCATCCACGGAACAACCGCGGCAAGCGTAGCTTAACCTGATTGATCGACCCGTGCGACTGTTATTACTTAGCTACAAGCCAATCTCCTTCTACTTATACCATTAAATTGAGATGTACCAACAGCCGTCTGCCATCTGTGCGCAATGAATCGAGGGCATTAACTTGTATAATATATTCGGGAACGACTTAGTAATACTTACACGGGTAACAGGTACACAGGTTACAATATTGTTGTACCGAACGGCGTCGCAGTCGTTGTCTTTATTGCTTTACGGCTTGACGTTAGTTCGGAATTAATGTAACCGAGCCAAAATAGACGTTGGGTTAATTTACGTTTATCTTAAATTTGGCGTTCGCGTTAAGTTAGCGCATTTAGCACTCGCGAGTCATGCGGTCGATAGACAAATAGTGATTTTTGTAATTTCTCGTTAGCTGGTCCATAAGCAGCTATACTCGAGACCGAATACTTGCTATGTTTAAAAAAAATGAATGCATATGCACTTATTTACACCTTACTTATCAATAACACTCACGTTTGAGGTATGCAGCTTATAATAAAGTCCTCCAGACCGAATTTCGGCCATGGCAACCAATCTCAGCGGAGACCAGCCTTCGGCGCAGGAGTGCACATGTGTGTGCGCAGACACATTTGCACTCTCTCTTCCCTTACTCTCATTGTCGGATGTTGATATCCGTGGTCCGATGGGACGGCAATCCGATACGACCGGAGAGAGATCAGGCTCAGGACCAACAGCATAACGTGCTTTCCGAGGCACAGAGATATCACACCGCCGATTTCCAATCTTCGGGCTGTTACTAAGAAATTCCCAATGGCAAAACCCAAAAACACTTTTGCCCGACCCTGGAATCGAACCCAGGACCCCACGCTTATAATACTCAAGTAACAAAGTTAGCTTTGTTAAAAGTAATAAATACTTATTTACTCCTATTATGTTGAGAGCAGTGGTAGCCAAGTGGTAACTGCCGCGACTTACGAGTTGTAGGTCGTAGGTTCGAACCCAGACAGGCGCTTTACTTTGTGTAAATTATTTCATCACCACTGCTCTCAAAACGGTGAAGGAAAACATCGTGAAAAAACCGGCATGTCCTAGAACCAAAAATTCGAAGACGTGTGATATCTGCCAATCCGCACTGGGCCCGCGTGGTGGATTACGGCCCACTCCCTCTCACCGAGAGGAGGCCTGTGTCTGTGTGTGTATGGTTATGGTGTGTTTGAGGTTTAAATCAAATTGTATCTATTTTACATCGTCGACGCGACCTAACATCAAAACTGCACTCTAAAACAAATTCTCTTCACACCGCCGCGCCAATATGAAAAAACAAAAACAGGTCTACCGCTCCGCCCGTTTCCGATCCGGTAATAAATTGGAAAAGTGCTGCACACGTCGCTAAAACAATACGTAGGCGTTACAGGGAAGTTACAGCGAAAATAAAAATCGAGCCTCTTATATGCTAATACTTGGGGGCCGTCAATCGCTCTTGTTTGCATCCAGAAGCGGCCATTTTTGTTGACTTCTTTTTCTTTCTGGCTGTCCGTTATTATACGGGACATAGCTGGAAAAGTGGACTTTCTTTACACCCCTGTCTACCCTTTCAGAGAATAGAGTCGTAGGGTGAAGTTTGTCTAACAAAAACAGTTTTAAAAAATCCAAAAGAAGGGAATTCATTGGATTGTTTTTATACATGTGTTAGGTTGACTAAACAACAATATCCCTATCTATATTATTGGTGTTAACGTGAATCAATATTTCTTTTTTACACGCTTCATCTACGACAATAATATATTTATTGTATATTATCTACAAACATAAATTAAACAAACACACCACGCCCTCGCCCACTATCGCTAAAATAGGTACGTCTCAATATAAAATTGTGTTTAACATTGTACGTTGGTCCAGATAAATGTCATGAACGAGGAAGCAAAGGGGAGAACTGCTCTCCGAGTTATATTTAATATTGCCCTTATTATTGACCCCGAACCAATATGTAGATAGTCTAGATCGCGAGCAAGCACTTTCACTACTTCGCGCTCGAGTAATTCATTACTCAGATAACACAGATATATCTCATAACTTCAGCGGCCGCACGTTGCCCTCAAAGCGTGAAATTAGCATTTGTTTGGGGTGGCCCGGTTTTCGCGCACCTATAAACTTTTGCAATGTAAACAAATTCCCAGCTACAGGGCTGCCAACATTAATTACCATCTGTTTACATTTCAAAGGTCAAAACATTAGTAATTCCTGTCTAGTACTAACCCACGTCCACTGGAAAATGCTCTAGGGTCTTTTAATGGATCGACAGGACTAGACAATAAATTGTCTTCTATTTATCTTCTTCTAAAACGTAATTTGTGCCGATAACTTAATTTCACTTGACCTTGTTGGATAACAGTTTCCTATTAGAGCATTTGCTAGGGTTCGAGTAAGGGTCCCGCGCGTGACCAAAATTTAGGCGCGAGGAAAAAATATCACAGCGCCGTGCTCGTCACAACAATACTATAAATATCATCCATGGGTTGTTTACATCGGCTGCGACTGTTTCACAGACCCGCTGTCGTACTTCATGGGACTTAAGAGGAAATGCGGTCGGAGAGACTTTTGAAAAATCCTAAGTAAAAAGTCCTAATTCGAGGTTAGGCTCTCACCTCACCTCTATTGTACTATATACATTAAATCCTGTGTGTGTACTTATGTATGTTTTTTAAAGTGTACAAATAAAATTTTATTATTATATTATTATTATACCTATTTCCTAATAAAAAGGATAGGATGTCCCTTCTTTTTCATTAATAGTTGTCACACCAGGCTTCTGTTGACAGCGGTTTAAATCGGCATTTTTTGAGGGTTCTAGTGCTTATAAAAATAATGTAACATCAAAAAGGAAAACATAGGGACATACAAGTAGTTAATATTTGTTATTCTGTAAAAAATCATTGCTTTATGGTCATTAACCAACAAGAAAACAAGCGAAAGCCTCTCTATGGAGAAACGACCACCCACATTTCCTCTTAATGTTGTTTTTTATAACCTTATTTTGCCAGTTTTGCCACTAAACCAACACGATTGGATTCAGCATTAAACTATTTTACCTACTTCCTTTCATCACACAGATTGATAGAGTTAAGTATCATAGTTTGGTTCTCTAGAAGTAAACATAAAAGACACAGAATAAATATTTATATTTCGACTGGATCGTTTGTTTACTGTTCATCAATTTTGGCAAATGGATGGGAGGTCCCCGAGGCGGAAGCTTGGTTTATACCAAGCTGTTGATTGATTATGTGTGTATGTACATTATTGTACACACACACACACATAATTAGTGTTACAAACACAGAGTAAAATATATAAAAACGTGGAATTCTTAGGTAGGTACAGCTTTTTTACCCAAAGACTTATTATGTTTCTAAATAAAGTGAGTAAACATTAGTTTTTAAAAATCAAGGAGTTCAAAGAAGTTATGTGTTGTTCTTCAAGGATATAAGAATTTATTCTGACTATCAGAATGCGGAAGGATCTCTAAGCTTCAATCAAGATTTGGAAGAACTTGAGGGTACTTTGTGCTGTGCTCGACGAAGGGGTACATCTCCAACTCCGTGTAACAGCAAACCAAATCGCGCAAATAACAAGCACGCGAAATGTACAGCATTTTCTTTTCTATGCATTCCCCTCTTCTGATACATTGACCTCTTTTTGCGGCACACGACGGATCTAAAAATATAAGAAGGTATAAATGTATATTGGGATGTACGAGTATAAATGAAAGAAATAAATGTTTTCGCTTGAGATCTTCATTCATCATGAAACAAAACTGTCAGCTCTCCAAAACTACTGTCGTCTAGCGGTAGTGAGTTAGATACTATTAAATATATGTATAATGTTTTCTTAGAATTATGATTACACTAAATTACTTTGAAATGCAGGGTGGCGTCGACACGCAGACTGTAATAATGAATTTAGCACATGATTCTAGTTATAGCGTAGAAATTTTTGGTCAATTATCAAAAAAAAGAATCAGCTGTTTCATAGAAAAGTGCGATATGTACGCGGTCAAAATGTTGGGGCCAGCTAAGTAATTTGTTACCGGCGAAAAATTTCGACGCCCCGGGGGTTCAGAACAGAATCATATAATGAATCCATGGTAACAGTTTGCGCGTCATAATATGTGATAATATTATTATACCGTCGTATTAATATTATCTAGTAATAATGAAATATGAAATTCAGTCTTTATTTTATAAAAAAAAGGCACATACGTATATCTGCGGGGAAAAATAATTTCTGACCGTTTTCACTCAAGGAGGTGTAGACATGGTCTTTGAACAATGTAGGATATTTGTAATCAGGATCCAACGGCTTGAAAAATGGTACACGTTGGCGCGGAAGTGATGACGCGCCACACAGAGACATAGATAGTGCTATCACACAGGATAATATTATCCATTTGTTACACATGGTTCAGTAGCCACAGAAACAAGTAGAATGGTAATCTTAATTGGCATATTGGAAAAAGGGTAAGTACTTTAATTTTTTTTTCCCATTAAACTGCTAATTAGTCAATTAATTTGCTTCTTAATCCATGATCTCCGTAATTAACCAGAAAATTGATGTTTTTTTGTAAATTTATGCGATTGATATTTTTGACAAAAATACTCACAGACATGAAAAAAGCGAAATAGGTACTTTTTGTGAGCCTCGAAATGTGTGTTTTTCGCGCCTCGAAAGTAGGTTACTTTACCGTAACGTCTGGTTTACGACTAGGCGACGCGATACATAAAACTTTTATGCCCACACTTTGTGACATTAGCCAGGCTTAGAACTAAACTTTGTGTTATTTACTATCAAATTGTAGGTCACGCTAACCTTCGAATTTAAATAATCACATCAAATGATGTAACCATTTATGATAATGTTATGTAAGTAGTACATTTTGCAAATGACATAACCAAAGCAATAACATTAAATAGTTAAATTATTGCTTCGCATGTTCTACATGTTTCCTTACTTCCTACCTAATCAAGTCATCATCAGCTTAGCCTTTTCCCAACTATGTTAGAGTCGGCTTCTCGAAAAAACGTTGGGTTAACTAATCTGGAAGTGATAGGGACTATATATATAGACTATGTAGATACTTACTCTCATCACTTATACACGCTTATACATATAGTTACTACTTGACGTTGACGCCGCGTAGACCCTGCGTAGAAGCATGCGAGGTAGCGCATGCGTAGCAGCGGCGTTGAACCAACAGCGTATCAACGGAGAGCAGCGACAAAAGACCTGCGTAGCATCGACGTAGAGCCGGCGTAGCAGTGTCTCCTCATGTCGTAGCATTGGCGTAGGGACTTCGTAGCGACGGTGTACGGCCTGCGAAGCAACGGCGTAAGGCCTGTGTAGCAGTAGTTTAGAACCTGCGTAGCAGTGGCGTAAGGTCATCGTAGCAATGGCATAGGGCCCGCGTAGCGGCTACGTAAAACCTGCGCAGTAACGATAACGGTGTAGACTCTGCTTAGTAGTTGCTTTGAAGCCACACAGTTGACGCTGACTCTGTTTATACACGAAAATGGGAAGCGTTCTGCGATGTTCAGCGACCTGTTGCGATTTGCGAAGATGACACGTGAACAGAATGTAGGTAGAATTATCCAATCATTAATAGAAGGAATTTTACCGAGGAAACACCGCTAGTTTATAAGTGATTTCAGGGTACAAAAACTAAGTCTTATGCCAAAAGCGGCAACAAGCGGTAAGTGACTCAAAAAAAGGTAATAAAAAAAAAGTTATTAAATTCTCGTCAATAAAGGTGGATGCTATCTCTAATCTGCTTTGTATCGCCACGTAGGTGAGCGGCACGATAACGTAGATAACGCAGTTATCTAGCGATGAGGATATAACGTTGTAAACTTGATTTGGTATAAGGGCGGTTGCATACTGCGACCGTCTTTTGTTAGCTTTATTTTTATTTTCATGGGATAACCGCGCCTGTTATAAGGAGAACTACTCAATATCTAATATCTGTATTGCAGGTAGAGGAATCAATTAAGGGGGAAGCGCTAAGGTAGCCCGCGAAATTCAAGTTTTCTTACGTTTTTTGCAATTTGCTGGTCAGTATTAAGTCGTACGTTGATTAAAATATGATTCGCGGTCGTAACAAATATGTATTTACAGAATTATAATCATTACAATCAGTAATACAACTTGTTAAGTTAGTATAATCCCCTAATGTTAAGATTTCATGAAATAGTCGTTCTTGGGAATTACTTGGTTTTATAGAGTTGTGTTGATGACTTTAATGATTATAATTCTGTAAGTACATATTTGTTACGGCCGCGAATCATATTTTAATCAACGTACAACTTAATACTGCAAATTACAAAAAACGTAAAAAAAAATTAATTTCGCGGGCTACCCTGGCGCTTTCGCATTAACGCGTCATTAATATAAACAGCCACGAAAAAACACGAATAAAACACGCGTCACCCCACCCAAAATGGTCATCGCTGAGCATAATTCTGTGACCCTAAACGAGACAGCCACAGCGCTGGTTTTCAGCGACAGCCGGCGTCAACGTGATGACGGCAACCGGTGAAGCATAAATTGAGATACAATAAGCTGAAGAGTTTTTTTGTTTGCTTGTTTAGACGCGCTAATCTCTGGAAACGCTAACCGGATTTGAAAAAATATTTTTTGCATTTGATAGCCCAATTCTCGAGGAAGGCTACTTAACATTAATTAGGACCCTTAGGATCAAGCAAAAAAAGAACACAAACAATGCTAAGCGAAAACGAAGTAATAACGTGGGCAGGCGATGCGATGCGAAGGGGTGGGTCGGGGCACGAGAAATTTCACGCGGACGAAGTCGCGGGCAGAAGCTAGTAACAAATAATAAATAAAAATAAATACACAATACAAGTTTTAAATCTAGAGAGTTCGTATTCGTTTTTTTAAAGACCGCCGTAAAAAACTCTGTTATTAAAATATGGTCCTAGTCGAAAAAGAGCTTCCATTTGATATAAGTAAACTTTTGCTACATAAAAATAAGTAGTCCTGGTACAAATCTTATAGGACCTTACTTAACTTTTTTGATGCATATACACAAATATATTTAAAAAAAACTAGCAGCTGATGTTTTTGCTCGGTGTAAGTACAGGAGTAAGGTGCTGTATCTAATGGAGCAATGTCGCGGTGTACAACTGCCCTTACGTGACGTCAGGGCTGGTAGATATCGAGCCGGGCCGGGGGGCGCGATTCGCATCAACCTTTCAACAGTTCCGTACATTTCCGTAGCGAGCGTTTTCAGCACTTTTTGTGGGAAACGGAAGCTAAATTGACAGTTCGATTTCAAGGAAAAAAAAATGTATTCATGTGCTTACAAAATATATTGTACTCTTCCGTTTACTGCAGAAGCTATAATATTCCTTACATATAATGGAATCTATTTTTATAAATGTGAAAAAACGAATAAAATTAATTATTAGGGCGTTTCTTGACCAGACCCCGATATTTAACGGCCCGACGCCATGCCATATTAAACTCAACTATGAATTTCTGCGTAAGATCAAAAAAGAATCGAGTGCTAGATCGAGAGAAATTCTATTTCCGCAGAAGAATAAAAGTCTTTATTTGTAAGATCATACAGATCCTTTTCGTCGTTACGGGTAGTCAGAAGCCCGAAAGTCTGACAACCAGTCTTACCAAGGGGTATCGTATTACCCAGTAACTGGGTTGTGGAGGTCAGATAGGCAGTCGCTCCATGTAAAATACTGGTATTCAGCTGCATCCGGCTAGGCTGGAAGCCGACCCCAACATAGTTGGGAAAAGGCTAGGCAGATGATGACAGATCCTTTTGAGTGTAGAGTGTATTTATTGTTATAGACTTTAGTTCCTCTCCCTTCGAGACGATCGGTGAGTGAGCGTCCTTTTTTATCCTTGTTCACCACTTCACTATATCCTGACATTAGTGTTTATACATTACCTCAACTTATCCGTAATTCTATGTGGATAAGGGTAACTTTGGGCTGACCAGCCGCTCCATTCGGTAAAAATCTCAACGTGAAAACGTTGGTGAAGTGAACTTGAAGAAAGCGACCGTTCCACCTAATGCTGTGAATGATAGGGATTGATATTATAGACAACTCACTTCACCTAAGTTTTAACAGTGCAATTTTTACAGAATAGATCCGCAGGGCCAGACTTACTTTGGTTTTAAAATTATATTTTTTATGGAAAATCCATGAGTAAAGACGGGAACCGTTGTTATATGCGGTGTTATATAGAATATAATGCATCATAGAAAACTTGGTATAATCCACGCGCGATCAGAATGAGATGCTATCTTTTGGAACTGAGACGCGCGCGGTCAGCCGTCCAGTCGTAGCGTCGGCAAATGGTCAGCAAACGCTACTTCGAGCCTTTACCGCCGTTTTAGCGCAACCGACAAAAAACAAATTTTACAGGAGAAGGTTTTTTTTAAATATTTTTAAAAAGAAATGTGCTAGTAAATTGAAATTTTACATATATAATTATATGTAAATGTCTGAAAATCATTAATATATGTAAAATTTCAATTTACTAGCACATTTCTTTTTAAAAATATTTAAAAAAAACCTTCTCCTGTAAAATTTGTTTTTTGTCGGTTGCGCTAAAACGGCGGTAAAGGCTCGACTTGAGAACTGTCATTTTCGATTTACTTCGACAAGGTTCCACCCCATTCTCATTGCGCACGGATTATATCTTATAAATCTAGGTAATGCCGTACCATCAGCATTGGCGTTGGTAAATATATAATGACGATCTTTGAGAAAGAAATTGCATTTCATACTAGGGTAGTAAGAAATGCAATTTCTTTCTTTGTTGCTGAAATAAAAACCGAGTACTTCTGCGTCTCGGCAAAAATATTGTAACGCAAACCACTCTTGGTATATATTAGCCACAGTACAGAATAAATTCTATATATATACGTATCTATTTTGTATCATATGCATTTTGAGAATTTAAACAATTTTTAACCCTAAATGAAAGTCTCACTCTCAAAACTGTTCATTGCTTAATACTTCTGTAAGTAAGTATTCGCGATTCCACTCAATTGTCGTCAAATAGATCATTCTTCTCATAATGAGCTACACAAGAATTTAAGGTACTTTATATTAGCAAAGTGGCTGATTGCCCAGGCTGAGCCATACTATATACATATATATTCTAATATTATATGTGTTCCTTTAGGTATATAATAGAAGTAGGTACTTCGATGAGTTTGTTGACAACTAAACTTTAAATGCTGCAAGGTACGTACCTAAGTGTATTGTGAGTAAATACTTGATCAACCGGTTGGTCGTTATAGCACCCATAGCTTAGCTTTATTGGCAATCCCATTCATGATATCTATCGCGGTTTTTTCTTTCTTCCGCAGAATCCTAGAGATATAAAACATAAATAGCAAGATAAAGTAATTATTTCAGTATGGACATAAACATATCACGGTGCGATTGTGTGTTTGGTGCCGACAGGGACGATCACGATGTGGTACAAAATATTTATATTTACAGTAATATGTGTGATGACGTATATTCTGAAGAAGTTACACGATACGGGTCCTAATAAAGTCAAGTTTTATTTTAATTTCTGCATATTCTATTCCTCAATTACGGTTTTAGCAGCTGTGATTTGGCCCTTCTTTCTACTGAGTCCCAAAAATGTGAGAAATGCCAAGTAAGTGCAATTAATATTAACTGTTTTTATCAGATTTTATTTTAAACACAGTTTAATTTGTGCATTTTTTGCTTTTCTGCAATTTAAATAATTACCTACATATAACTTTTTTAATGAACTGTCGAACAGAAATTAAATATTCATAGACGGAATTGAATATACTTAAGACGGAATTGAGAGTAAAGCTGAAACTATGAGAAATAAGAGAAAAATCACGAAATGGCCACGCTATCAGAGAAAACTTGTATTTTTTTTTTTTACTACCGACCGATAATGTTTCCGATAATGATCACAGGCAAAGGACAAAGGCAAACTGTAAAATAAAAGCGAAAAGTAAAGAGGAAGTGGCGAAGCAAAGAAAATGCAACGTTGCATTTTTCTTGATTTTTAAAATGAAAGTGGTAAAGCAATCTTACTTCTACCACTTTTATTTAGAACTCACTCACTTCACTCTCACTTAACTCAGTCTTTTCAATTCAAATTCAAATCTCTTAAATCGTGTACCTACCAGCATAATTAAGCAAATTTTTAGGTAAAGGACTTGGGACAAGGAGAAAAATGGTTCAAAATAGCGATGCGATCAAACGCATCGCTATTTTGAACCATTTTTCTCCTTGTTAGTCGAATCGAATGACCACCCAAAATAAAAGTAATTTTGCAGTTTTAATTAAATTAAATGCACGGCTCAGTGGAATAATTTGTAGGTATTTCGTCAGTTGATTGAATTCCCTTTATTACCATTACATAAAATATGATAGTACTTATACGCTCAATATTTTATTGAGCGTAATTCGTAATTATCCGACGAAAAATATTTTATGAGCTCTGTTTTACGATTTTCAAATAAGTCTTTTCTTTGAACATTAATTGACAATATAATTTTTTTTTTCTGGCTTGACATTTAGGCGTTTAATAGGTAGGTACCAATTAAACGCCTAAATGTGCCACTACAAAACTGAGCGGTTTACGGTGTTCTATTGGGCAGCGCCTTAAGAATCTACTCCCTTATAAATAAGAGGTAAACCAAATAAAAAGGAAAATTATTTGCTTTATATTACTGGGTTTCTCTACAATGGAGTGACTCATGGAGCTTACTTTATAAAAGAATTCTTATCTACGCATTCTACATGTTATCCTCTATAGATAACTAGGTACCTACACATTATACCTTCAAGTATACATAACATGACTTAACAAGCAGGTAAAATTATGATTTATTTGGATTTTGTTCCACATGTTACGAGTTGTGGGAATAATGAAATAAATGACTTCATCAAATACATAACTTAAAGCTATAAAAGAGATAATAGTCTGTTGTCTTTTATGTTTTTTTTTATATAATATAATTCATTTGATTTGACCAAAGAAACGATGGATAGACTGTGTGAACGATGATATGGTTAGAAAAGGGGGTGACTACCGAGATGACGACTAATAGAGAAGTATGGAAGAACAAGACATGTTGCGCCGACCCCAAATAAATTGGGATAAGTAAGGACAGGAGAATGATGATGAAATTGTAATCATCTTTGTTTTTACGTGGTTTTGAAGGATTTATCGGAAATATCGTCCTGCCCTATTGGCCAAAATCACACACACATACACACAACACACAGTCATGACACTCACACACAGACACACATGGACATGATACTCATTAAAATGAATCTCGAAAAGGTAAATAATAATTAGGTGTATAGAATTTGGCAGCACTTTTAACATGTTAAGATTTGACGTCTAATTATAATCAAGGTGATAAAAACAACATAAAATGATTCTCACTGTTTTAACAAAAAAACTAGTGAGCGACTTTGTAACTATTCCACATTCGTAATTTGTAGTTTCTAAGTCACGATCAAACCAAGTCGCAGATATATTATGTTGCAGATGCACAAAATCTGTACCTATATACCACATTATAATCCTTGTGAGCTATACAGGCTGCATTTTTCAAGTGGGCGTGGATGGCCAAATCCGAAACTTTGAGGAATAGCGAAAAGTACTCAAAGGAGTCGCGGGCTCGATTTTGATGAAAACTAAAACTGCATCATTGGAATTTTGAAAAATCAATATTTTTAGCCAGGAATCGAACCCGTTGATTTTGTTAAAAATAACACACTCTCTATTATTACACCACTCGAGAGTGTCCCTATTAAGGATCAAATTCTGGGAATTAATGACATACGGCAAACTTAAGGAAAATGTTGGATTGGAAAAAAAATCTGCTGTTTCATACATTTTGGTCGAGTAGGTATTGAACTTTTGTATGAAACAGCAGATTTTTTTTTATTGTGATTTCAGGGTTCGTCCCATAGGGAAAGTTGTTCATATTCATGGGTAGAACACCCTGTGAAAATGTGCGCACTGCTTAAAAAAATATCCTGTATAGCGAAAGAAGAAAAGATAATTCGGAAATAATTCGGAGTAGGTATTGAAAATCGGAATGTCGTTTTTCGTTTTTAAGAAATTGTCTAAATAAGTCAATATGTAAAACGTTTTTATTCTAAACGTTGTTTTAAGAGATAAAATGAATAAAAAATTAATTGTTTGTCAAATAACACGTTATTAAACAAAAGTTTACTTGGTAATTATTTTGTAAAGTGAATTATTTGACAAACTTATTGTTGAGAGCGCATATTTTGGAAGGAGATTTCACGTTGCATTGTTAATTTGATTTGGTTATTTTTTTATTAATTTTTAACCATTACCAGATCTTCCTAAAATACTTTTGTAGAACACGATGACTAGAGATATGACAGAAGGTTACAATTACTAACTACCTAAAAGTTCTTATATTTATCTAACAAAAATATCCCAAATAAAGGTCTCTCATTCAGCTGGGTAGTGGACTCAAACTTGCTTTTAAACACACGAATGAACTTTTCTAAGGAACTTTAGTTCGATAAATAAACCTAAGTTAAATGTGTCCCCACATAAACGAAGCTAAAGTTTTGGAGTAAAAGCCACTTAGGGAAAGCGAGGGTAGTTCAGTGAGTTCCCTCATCAGTCCGAACCAATCAATGACTTAGGTCACTGCGTAGAAAATACGGAACGCAAACATTGGACCGGACGTGTGATTATAGTTTGGGTACTTAAATAAACACAAACAGGTCATGGCACGATGTTCTGCCAATATTATCAATAACATTAGACGACCTGACAGTTAATAACAATCACAACAATAATAATATTTAGGGCTGATTTTTCAATCGACATCGAATTTTTATTCGTAGAATAAAATTGACGTCTGACAGATTTTGTATGGAAGAACTGTCAAAAATTCAAGACTATTCCTCGGATAAAATTATCTGGCGGTAGAAAAATCAGCCCTCAGTAAATAGAAAGAGAAAGCTTTACGTTTAAATAACAAAACATTGAAAGTACCTACAACAGACATAAATATAAAATGCAATGTAATTGGATGGCTTGATACGGAAACGTTAAAAAAACATTGTGTTACACTTTGTTGATCTTCTCTTTAACTGCGGAGCCATTAGTAAATTAAAAATACATACGGGTGCCCGTAGGTAGCGCGAGGTGATTATGCAGCACGTGTAGGAAAATTCAGTTTAGGATTAGGGATAGTCATCATTTCAGCCGAAAGACGTCCACTGCTGGACATAGGCCTCTCCCAAAAGGGGGAGGGTTTGCCATAATCGCCACGCTTGGCAGGCGGGTTGGCGATCGCAGTATGGTATGGTGGTGGAATGCATAGAGAACGCTGCTGCCCATTCTCCGGTTAGACCCTTAGTCGCCTTTTACGACACCCACGGGAAGTATGGGGTGGTGCTATTCTTTAAGTCCGGTACCACACAGACGGATTAGGGATAATGAAAAAGTGAATTCACGTAGATAGTAGGTACCTAGAAGGTTCGGCCAGCAACAATTTTATAAATATCTAAATCGACACAAAAAGATTCGATACTCTGTTTTTTAGCATTTAATATAGCAACTAAGAGTTAATTTCTTCTGCTCCGTTTTAGTTAAATCTTTTGCTCAGTAACTAAGAATTTGAAAGCTCTATGAGCACTACGTTCATAGAATTTTGTTGCTGACATAGACCTACATAACGATACGATCGGACTTGTCTTCCGTCCAAATATTAAATTATCTAAATATTGGATAGGAAAGACCGGAGAATGGGCAGCAGCGTTCTCTATGCATTACACCATCATACCATACTGCGATCGCCAACCCGCATGCCGAGCGTGGCGATTATGGCAAACACCCCCCAAAATTGGGGGAGGCCTATGTCCAGCAGTGGACGTCTTTCGGCTGAAATGATGATGATGATGATGATGGATAGGAAAAGTGATACATATCTATACTGTACTATATAATCTATACAAATAAATAAAATTAATGTGTCTGCTTGTCCTAATGTTAAAATAACAGTTTTTTGTTTTGTATGTCTGTCTGTCTGATTGTTCCGGCTAATATCCGAATCGGCTGGAACGATTGCAGCTAGCTTGTCCAGCCTTTATTGGCAGCTATGTCTACTTATGTCCAGGTAGCACGTCTCCGTGGAATAATTCCCTACATCCACGCGGCGAAGCCACGGGCAAAAGCTAGTTAAAAATCAACACTTTCTCGGCGATTCAAGAATGTACAGTCAACAAAGGAGATAAGTATACAGGAGCGTCGGATATAGTTGAAGTTTACTAATAAACCGATGGATGTTCTCGAATAAAATTTAATTTTATTAATAGAAAACAAACAGCTCATTTATTAAATTAAATTTCAGTCCAGAACATCCATCGGTTCCTTAGTAAACTTCAACTATATCCGACGCTCCTGTATAGGTACTTATCTCCTTTGTTGACTGTACGTACGTTACCGATAACCGATAGTTAAAGACATCTTTATTAAGTTCTAATCGATCAATTTGGCTGTTGGGGCTTTTATTATGCGATAATATCTATATGCAAAGCCTTAATTTCTTTTATTGAGACGTCTCGCATATCACGGCATGGTGTGAAACGGCAGCTGTTTATCATACCCCTCTCACTGTCACACGGAGCTGCCCTCATCGGACTATCGGGTAGAATACAGACGCACAAAAAGGGCCAATAAAAACAACGTCATGCGATATTAGAAGATTTTTGAAGGATGACAATACGAAATGGAATTTTTTGCTCAACAATTTAGGTATTTTTGAAGATTTGTTATTGTAAACACTTCTTTATTTATTTAAAATAGGTACGCCAGCAGCATATAGCTACATTGTACATTAAATTAGTAAAATTAATAGGTAGGTACGTATAGGTTCTTATAATTAAACCGGCTGACTTTATTTACCGTCTGAACAAAAACAGGGTATAAAAGGTGAACGGAGTCTCGGTAGCTAGCTAGTGTCTAGCAAGATTTTTTTTTCTCTCCTGCGCTTTCCCACTCCTGGGCAAAGACCTCCCCTCCACTCCTTCCATTTTTCGGGAGCCCGCGTGTCCTCCTTCCAATTTTGACGGAATCTATCTGGTTGATTTTCCGTGGTCGTTGAACGGGGGATTGATCTCACCCCGGGGATTTTTAGCACCCCTGACTCCAGGGCGAGGCTGCCCACCGTAATCAGCAGCAACACGTAGAGCCGCCGGGCATGTGGGGCTTTTTGTTCTTCATCTTCATCACGCTTGTCTAATGCGGGTTGACGGGTTCACTGTTCAGTGAACCTGCTTACTCGATTCGTGGGTGCCGCGGTTAACATTATTATTTACCGTCACCACCCTTAAATTGACGTCCTGTTCTTGCGCCAATTGTCCAACTCAGGCCATTCGCAAACTGTGGCAGTTCGCATGTCCTAAGTTGGTTTTTATTTACTAGGAAATGGAAGATTAAACGACGTTTCCCTTAGTCGACTTTTACGACCTGCACCTGCACGGTATGATAAGCAGCTGAAACATTCTACGTTTATCTATTGCTCCCTGATCAACACGGAAATCGACAAATACCTAATATGAAACTTTAACTAACATAAACGCACCCTTCTTTACGTTCGGAAATTATTAATGAATTCTTAGCGACAATTTGACTTAAGCCGGCCGATGAGCTTCAATCAAAGGAAATAATGTAAAAAAAAAGATATAAATTTAATTAAAAAATTGTGAAAAAAGACATTTCTGTGCCATAATAGGCATCTACTCCGTTCACCTTATATACCCTGTTTTTTCCAGACGGTAAAAAAATCAGTCCGAATATCGGTAACAATTACAGGTGACCTACGCGATATTCACATAATTATAACAAACCAACATCTTCGTGAATTAAAATTAAAAATGATTTACAAAAATATGCATAGAGGTACAAAATAACTAAAATAAGCATAATTAACTACGTATGACATTGGCCATTTAAATGTTAATTTAATAACTGCGCAAAAAGGTTTTGATTTGAAAAAAACAATTATTTACACGTAGCTACTAAATTGTATCAAATTAGGTAATCATCCATCGTTTTGACCCTATTTCCCGGTTTTTTTATCATCTATGCCACCACTTTATAACATCAATTAACTTGATTATAATTATGATGATTTCCATTGATATCATTTTGTTTTAATCAGATAAAGTATGTACCTATCCATTAGATAAACGCGTAATAGACTCCTAAATATCCATCCTTCCATCAAAAACTATAAACCGACATATAGCTACTGTAGACTTCCAGAATAAAACTGGCAGACACGCGAACTCTTTTAATTTTTGCGATTAGTTTAATTATAGTCTAAATAGGGCAAAATAAAGCTGTAATAAGACAAAATAACAAGATAATTTATCCAATAAGACAGACTTTGGTTGCAGGAGAAACGTAGGTAACATAAATATTATAAATATTATAAATATTTATGTACCTACCTAGTCATTCTGATAATTAATCAAAAATCTAATGCCATTTCCAGAATAGCAGTTCGAGTACTGAAGCATGTAACTAAGTTATACGACTTGGAATGGCATCTGCGAGACGGGAAGATCCTAGCCGAGGATCGAGGAGCCGTCATCATCTCAAATCATCAGAGCTCGCTCGACATCTTAGGTAAAGTATTAAATAATAATATTAAATATAGACACAACAAATAACACAAGGTTGCTGTGAATTGGTTAGCGAAACTTCACAAACGAGATGGCAATTCATTTGTGTAGAACTTGTTTAGTAGTTTTTTTGTGTATTTTTAATTCTTCTTCACTAATATTTTAAAGAGGTCAAGTTAGGATGTATCCAATTTCTAAAATTCTTTCTCTGGCAGAAAGCGAAGTAACATTAACATTTTATAGCATTTTCCATAGTTTTTTATAATTTTCTGAGATGTTCGAAATTGTTAAACAAAACTTATTTGTTCAACTAAGTTTTATTATGTTTAAACATAGATTCTAACAATGCCTGTGAAGTTATGCTAACTATTGACGTTGTATTAATCTGAGAGGTTGGTGATGGTCTTGAGTGCCGAGTGATACGATTGTGTGAACAGAGCTTGGGTGAAGTTCTACCTGATGATAGCTAGGGTTTGACATTATTAACATCTGACTCCAAGCTAAGTTTTCACGATCAGAATTTTATTGAATAAACAGGCTGGTCTGTTGAAGAATCTAAATTCTAAAACTTCTATGTTGAAGTCCCGTAATTACAATCGTGACGTTAACTTTTTAAGGATTGAAAGTAACAGTGGAATATTGAATAGTATAGTAATTAAGTACCTTCTTCTAGACCTTGTTAACAACGAAGTCAAGTTGCAAGATAAAACAAAAAATAATTTCAATAAGTACTAATATTTATTAACTAAGTAAAATAAAGAAAATAATTATTAATTAAGTAAATCATATCAACACAATTAATTAAATAAATATTATTTCTTTTATTCCCAGTGCATACCAATTTCAGAAAGCAATTAACATTCAATTTCATATGCACAAATATGTACTCTTGGGTAGGTGCCATGAGTTCGTTCACCTTTGACGTTATTGATTGCCAATACGTTTAAGTATTGATATTATCTGCAACTGTTATTTACCGTTTTTCATACTTGATCGTTTATTTTTCCAGGAATGTTCAACATATGGGAGGTGATTGATAAGCTGGCGGCCATTGCCAAGAAAGAATTGTTCTACATATGGCCGTTTGGTCTGTCGGCCTACCTTGCTGGCGTCGTGTTCATAGACCGAAGCAACGCGAAGGGAGCTTACAAACAACTCCAGCTGACCTCCGAGGTCATGGTAAAAAATAAGGTTGGTATCATAAGAGGTATATTATCTACAGGGGTACTTCCCCGCGGCTACGATCACGGAGGTCATGGTAAAAAATAAGGTTGGTATCATAACAGGTATATTATCTACAGGGGTACTTCCCCGCGGCTACGATCACGGAGGTCATGGTAAAAAATAAGGTTGGTATCATAACAGGTATATTAATCTACACGGGTACTTCCCCGCGGCTACGATCACGCAGACTCGGGGATTGGGCAATAAAATTTATCGTCCGGCCTCCCTTAAGCATAACACGATAATATACAGCTTTTTCGGCCTCCAAAGAAAAACAACATCGAGAATCCCATTAAAATCTGTCCTTTCGCACGCATTAAGAAGAACGCGAGTATTTTATTTTTTTATATGTTTGTGAAGGTACAGTCTACAGCAAAAGTAGATGATCAAAATCAGAAATTCAAATTCAAACCACTCAACGCCACATCAACGCCACACATAAATCACTTCGACGCCACACAGTTCTGACGCGAACTCCGTTCATTAGTATTGAGTTTGTAATTTTGATCATCTACTTTTGTTGTTGACTGTACTACTTATCTACTCGTACTTATCTATTTTATCATTTTCCTGTTTCTGGTAATAATAGGAAAAAGATAAAATTGACGTTGAAGTGTTGACGGCATGATACAGTTTCTATCGCATATAAAATATTTTCCACAGTTAATTTTCCCTAACAAACAGGAAAACATTCATGCCTTACAGACCTAATATATGTATGATGGCTCCGCCTGAAACCATCAGTAACAACTATACCATAACACAAACGCCTTAACAGACACTAGTAGGTAATGTCCACCACCAAACGATGTCACGATGTCGCAAATAATGAAATAACAATCCATACTAATATTATAAATTCGAAAATAACTCTGTCTGTCTGTCTGTCTGTATGTTACCTTTTCACGCCTAAATCACTGAACGGATTTCGATAAAATTTGGCAGAGAGATAGATTGCATCCCGGGGAAGGACATAGGATTTTTATTGACATACCTCGTGGGCGAAGCCGCGGGCGGAAGCTAGTATATATATACACTTCACCTAAAATTTCCCGGTGAAATTTTTACAGAATAGACCGCCTCGCACAGTATGATAAATGCCTCGAAAAACTGACATCGCTTTTTTATTCATCTAATCGATAGTATACACTATTTTGAATGCTAGAGTAGAACACCCAGAAACCAATTTCAGCTTAGAACCAGAGCTATATTTTATTCTGGATATCCATAGAAATCAAAATAATTGTAAAAACTTATTATGTATGCAACGTTTTTATGTTTTAATTATAGTATGTGATAAAGCCAAAAATCTGCTATTTTTAGAAACAAAAAAAAATTTTTTTGATGTTATTTAAAGCAAGCTACGTAATTTTTTCTGTAATTTTGAAATAATTTTTTTGCGCAGGTTCTATTAGGTTTTATTTTCACACACATTATTGTTTAGTGTTATGATAACCTGCCTGTAAAATATCAGATGCTTAAGTTCACGAAGGAATTCGGATTTTATGAGTTTCGATTTTTTGTTGTTAGGGTTTTCACAAATCAAAAATCTGAAAGCAAAATCATTTTAATTTTTTAAATTCTTTATGAATGAATGAATTCTTGTCATTAAGTATAAACAGTAGGTATAGAGGTATCCATAGGAAAATTAATGGTATAAAAAGTTTTCTTGGCAATAAATAATATTGTAAAGTTCAAAAATTGCCCTTAGTGGCTGTTTGTGGGTATACTTTGTAAAGTTTATTTTGTTTCACGTGTATATTTGTTCGTTTAACGTATTTTAATATATGTATAATCGCTTACTATAAAAATATTTTTTGTACATTTACATAATTTATATTTTTCTGTTGAAGGGATAAATGTGATGTTTGGAAGGGGTCCGCCCTCGTCAGGTTATAGTCTCAACAGAAATTATTTATTGTATTTTTTGTGTTCTGAGAGTGACAACCCTATTAACAGAGAAAATTTTGAAAACCATAGAATCATCATATGTTCGATTTCCTGATAGATTTGCATCAGATTTCTTTTACAGATCTGAAGAATATTTTAAGATAAATATTAGGTGCTACTCATAAAAGACGTCCGAGGGAAAAAATAAAAAGGAAAAAAGATAAAATCAGGCATATTTATTTTTCTATTATACTGAAATCTTTTCTGTTTCGCCTATACTTCAAAAACAAATGTTCAAATATTTTCATCACATCGTTTATTTTTGCGTTTTTCTAGAAATCCAAAAAATCGAATAAAAATTATAACTCTGTTTTAAAGTATATTTAAGATCCGGGAGTTTTACTCTCGCATTCAAAATAGTTCATACTTTCGATTAATAGAATAAAAAATTAATGTCCGTTTTTTGAGGCATTTATCATAATGTGCCTCGGTACCAAAAGAAAGATTTAACTTACGTTATAAGTACCAGCGCTTTTGAATTAGACTTCCACACAGAAAAAAGGGAGGATTAATAGTACATTATCTCCCTCCCTTTATCCGGCATAGTGCGCGAACATTATAAGGCTAAGAACTCACGGAGCGATTTTCGCCCGCGTCCGCTGCGGTTGCGGGCCCGCAGCTTCTGTAGAATGCAAATATTTATATAAAAAATTAAAGCACATTTCACGACGCGTTTTACGCCCGCGGTGTACGCGGTTGTATGCGGCTCCCGTTGTACCGGCGGGCAACTAGTAGAATCGCGCGGGCCGCGGTTACCCGCAGCCTCGGCGGGTGGCGCCCGCGCGCTTTGCGATCGGTTGGCGGGCGACCGCAGGGGCCGGCGGGCGGCGCGGCGGGAGGTACAGAGATCCGGCCATTTTGCATCAGTGACTTGTTATCATCGCCCGCCACGTTTGCGGGCGATGATCGCAACCGCGGCGGCCGCGTAACCGTGCGAATAACCGGTCTCGTGAGTTTTGAAATAAAACCGCAGATCCACGACCGCGGCGGTTGCGGGCGAAAATCGCTCCGTGAGTTCTTAGCCTAACCTCGCACATCGTACTAAGGCTAAGAACTCACGGAGCGATTTTCGCCCGCGTCCGCTGCGGTTGCGGGCCCGCAGCTTCTGTAGAATGCAAATATTTATATAAAAAATTAAAGCATATTTCACGACGCGTTTTAGGCTAAGAACTCACGGAGCGATTTTCGCCCGCAACCGCCGCGGTCGTGGATCTGCGGTTTTATTTCAAAACTCACGAGACCGGTTATTCGCGCGGTTACGCGGCCGCCGCGGTTGCGATCATCGCCCGCAAACGTGGCGGGCGATGATCGCAAGATTGCAAGACGGGCGGTTAACGATCAGTTGAGGTCCAGACCGCCATGGACACACACCAGAAACGAGCCGTTGCGTTATACTTACTTCACAGAAGAATTAAAAAAAGAAGGCCCAAAAGGTTCTGTTGGTTGGATCTCTGTACCTCCCGCCGCGCCGCCCGCCGGCCCCCGCGGTCGCCCGCCAACCGATCGCAAAGCGCGCGGGCGCCACCCGCCGAGGCTGCGGGTAACCGCGGCCCGCGCGATTCTACTAGTTGCCCGCCGGTACAGCGGGAGCCGCATACAACCGCGTACACCGCGGGCGTAAAACGCGTCGTGAAATGTGCTTTAATTTTTTATATAAATATTTGCATTCTACAGAAGCTGCGGGCCCGCAACCGCAGCGGACGCGGGCGAAAATCGCTCCGTGAGTTCTTAGCCTTACGCCCGCGGTGTACGCGGTTGTATGCGGCTCCCGCTGTACCGGCGGGCAACTAGTAGAATCGCGCGGGCCGCGGTTACCCGCAGCCTCGGCGGGTGGCGCCCGCGCGCAGGCTAAGAACTCACGGAGCGATTTTCGCCCGCAACCGCCGCGGTCGTGGATCTGCGGTTTTATTTCAAAACTCACGAGATCGGTTATTCGCGCGGTTACGCGGCCGCCGCGGTTGCGATCATCGCCCGCAAACGTGGCGGGCGATGATCGCAAGATTGCAAGACGGGCGGTTAACGATCAGTTGAGGTCCAGACTGAATTAAGGCGGTTTTCACACTGCCCCGCATCATGCTGCATATTGCGTGTCGACGCACCTACGCGCGTTCCTGCGGGAGTGCAGATCTGCATCATCGTGCGGGTTTTTTGCGCACTCACGCGCGTAGGTGCGTTTTGTAGATTCACGCACGGCGGCTCTCATTTATTCATTTTCATTCATCCATTTTCAAACACACACGTCACGCCCATTCAAAATCACGCGCGGCACTGCGGGATTCGGTGTGCCATACCTTGCGTCTCGCCCCGCACCTACGCGCGGGGGTGCATGTTTCTCCGCGTGTATGCGCGTGATCCGCATGAACGCGCCTGGTTGCGTTTTCAGTGTGTTGGACTGTGCGTGTTTTCTATACAAACGGAGATACTTACAAGTAACGTTAAAACACGCAGTCACGCAACATGCAGCGTGGTGCGTGGCAGTGTGATAATCGCCTAAGAGATCTATTTCAATATCCATTTTATTAGAATATTATACTTATTGTTTGTTGACAACGTCACGATGCCACGTGTAATAACAAGTCACTGATGCAAAATGGCCGCATCTCTGTACCTCCCGCCGCGCCGCCCGCCGGCCCCCGCGGTTGCCCGCCAACCGATCGCAAAGCGCGCGGGCGCCACCCGCCGAGGCTGCGGGTAACCGCGGCCCGCGCGATTCTACTAGTTGCCCGCCGGTACAGCGGGAGCCGCATACAACCGCGTACACCGCGGGAGTAAAACGCGTCGTGAAATGTGCTTTAATTTTTTATATAAATATTTGCATTCTACAAAAGCTGCGGGCCCGCAACCGCAGCGGACGCGGGCGAAAATCGCTCCGTGAGTTCTTAGCCTTACTGCTCTCATTTATTAAATAGAGGAAGCTTCCAGGCTTGGATAATATTAAACTTATAAATTCAGCTTAATGCGCCAGTAACGAACTAGGATATAACGCAGATATAACATTGCCTTGTTGCAAGATACAGTGCTGTGTTTCCATTGCTTGTTTTCTAAACGTTTTTTATTTGCACGTACACTACGGGCATATAAAAAACTTTCTGAAAACAACCAACTTTGACAATGTATTAGGTAATGAACTTCGATGTCGCTTTTAATTCCTAGTGTTTTTACTCTATATTTAATACTAGCTTCCGCCCGCGACTTCGTCCGCGAAAAGTTTCACCCTCCCCCCGTTCACCCTCATAGGGGTGGAATTTCGAAAAACCGTTTCTTAGTGGATACCTACTCTTCACAAAGAACACACCCTCCAAATTTCATGTATCTAGGACCAGCAGTTTAAGCTGTGCGTTGATAATCAGTCAGTCAGGACTTTTAATTTTTTATATATAGATGCTTATGCCATCAGCTACTTTAGATATTTCACCCGCATAAGTGTCGATCTATGTCATTTCCCACGACTCAAACTATCTCTAAGTATGCCAAATTTCATCTAAATCGATTCAGCGGTTTAAACGTGAAGAGGTAACAGACACACAGATAGACACATTCGCATGTAAAAAAATAAAATGAAATAATAATAATAATAATGCCAATAATACCTATGGATTGTTTTATAATAAAAACATGGAATGAAGTAAACGGGTAGGTAGGTACCTACTAACACTACTAACCACGATCATATTCAGAAAACCAGATCGCGAAATTAAAATAATTATTCCATTGATTCATAATTAATGTCAAAGAGGCCGTAGAGTATTCCAAAACCCTTATTTAAAAACAGTTTAGCTTTAATCAAGACGAACACAAAGATCACAACTGTCAAAAAATATCCTCAGGGAACTCAAACGGACATTTCGCTGGAAAATATTTTAACCTTTTAAGCGCTTGGCTAAATATCAATTGCCGTGCCCCTAGCGCGCGGCTACAAATCGATAAAATAATCATTATCATCTGCCTAGCCTTTTCCCAACCATGTTGGGGTCGGCTTCCAGTCAAACCGGATGCAGCTGAATACCTAAATCGATAAAATAATACTTACAAGAAATAAGGAGGAGCAATCGTTGAATAGAACGATAAAATCATGCATGTTCTCTGTCGCAGAAATACGACACGAGCGGTAGAGGCACGGAAATATGTGTCGCATAAATGCGACACAAGTGGTTGAAAGGTTAAAAAAATGTCCTAGCAGCGTTTATAAAAATTGTTTGTAAAGTGAATAATTTATTTTTTCAGACGAAGATCTGGTTGTTCCCTGAAGGAACAAGAAACAAAGATTATACAAAGCTACAGCCTTTCAAGAAGGGTGCCTTCAACATAGCAGTGGCCGCGCAGGTACCCATCATACCCGTTGTGTTCTCGCCCTACTATTTCATAAATAAGGAAAAATACATTTTCAATAAAGGTAAGCACCGTACCCACTATTTATTTCCCACTGATCTGGAAATATTTATATTGACATTTATATAGGTTTTATTATTTCCAATGGTTTATTTATTATTATGGACGCTTTGCATAACTATGTGCGTAAATGTATGTATATATATTTTTTCTCGAAGTAAGAGCGAGAGAAGCCGGTCTAAATTCTGAAAGAATCGTCCTTATTATCGTCACTCAATTTTCAAATTCTATTAAACATTTTATCCACGTACATAACATTCCTAAGGCCTAATAATAAAAAAGGATTTTACAGCTTATCTCGCTTTGCAACTTCAATCTGAAAGGTTAAAATTTCCGTGACCCTTCCTCTCCGGGAAAAAAGTAGACTATCTATATTCTAATTTGGACTTTAATCTTCTTACCAGGGGAAGCTCCATCACAATCCACACAGAACTTCCCCTGTGTAGCTGAAAATATTCAGAGAAACGAGTTCACGGGAATATTTTTTGAATTCTCTCACAAAGGTTTCTTTTGTTGAAAGAACCTTAGATCACACAAGCTAACATTTCCTTACCTCAGTACGGACTGCTGCAGTTATGGTTACCCCTTTTCTTATTTCTTTAATGTTATCCCAATTTAGAGTTGAAACTTGGAACACAAAATGTGTGATATGTGCTAAAATATCATCGTCATTTCCATGGTATATATTATTATTATGACGATTAGGGGTGCATGATGCTTATTACTGGGAACCATGACATATTTTTATCGAGATGGCGCCTATCAAATTCTTACAGCAATTAGTATCAATTTCAAAGATTACGATTCGCGAAAAAACAACCAATTTTCTTACGGGGATATGACTATTAATGACGACTGCTTTCTGTGTTACAGGTCACGTTGTCCTACAGTGCCTGGAGCCGGTGCCTACGACAGGTCTTACTATGGAAGACGTGCCAGAGCTGATCAATAAGGTCCACCAACAAATGACTGTAGCTTATAAGGAATTGTCCAAGGAGGTCGTCAATGCTTTGCCAGCAGACTACCCTTTCACTCTATTAGGATAGAAACCTCGACTGTATATTATTAATAATAATAATAGAATAATTATAAACTATAATATCGTGATACCCAGTGACTGGGTTGTGGAGGTCAGATAGGCAGTCGCTCCATGTTAAATACTGGTATTCAGCTGCATCCGGTTAGACTGGAAGCCAACCCCAACATAGGTGGGAAAAGGCTAGACGGATGACGATGAAGATAAGCATTAAAATGTAAGTAATTTGGTCATAGGTAAGAGGTACTTAAGTTTTGAAATAAATTTATAAGCTTTACACTGTGTTGTTTTTTATTTTTCTATACTCATTTTAGGTGCATCACAAAAAGGGTGACTGTAGTAATATTTTATGCTCTTATTAACTTATGTAATTAAATAGACCCACCATATGCACCTATTTGGAAGAGTAGTAAGGATCGTAGCTGGTGGCGTTTTGTAGTTTTTTTTATTGCTGAATGGGCCTGCTCTTGACATCGATCACGCCTGATGGAAAGCTATGTATGAGGTCTTTGATGGAACGAGCGTGCCCAGAAGATGCCTGAGGCACTGGAACTCCCACGCATCGACGAAACACAGCAGGCTGCTTGACGCGCCGGACTCCGGTGGAAGGCTAGTCACAAACCAGGCGGGAGTTAGCCCTACCACCGCAAGGGAAGAATTGACCAGTCAAATAAGGTGTTGGGTGTGACTGTCCAGGATGCGCCAAGCGCTCGGTTCAGTTGAGTAATTGGCGAAACAAACTGCACTACACGAGGAGGCTTCTTCATGCAACACAAAATGTACTTTCTGGATACCCCCATGTGCATAAAATATTTTTATTATTATTCAACAAAGACTCATTTAATTAAAGCCCTTAAATCCCAAGCACTCACCTTTCAAACACTTCGCCTAAATAACTAGTTTGTTTAAACGATTACCTGCTCCACTGAAAACAGAGAGTGGTTTGCAAACTCTACTACTTCCACTGTGCACCGCTAATATTTTAGGAGATTAAGCAGTATTTTCAACTAAATAAGACAAGAACTTTGAACAATATTACCACCAGAGCGTTTGATAATTTTGTTCCTACGTTATTTGAATTATGTTCTAAAGGGTAACTTTAGTTAATACTTATTTTTGCCAGCGGTTTGTTTTACTAAGCTACAATAAAACGAAAAATTATCTAGCTCGTGTAAGTCTAGGAGTATAGAGGTATGAGGAGCAGGGTATAAAGTTCGCTCATCCTCTATAAAACAGGGAGAATCCTCCGAGCAGACGGGTGTTGTCTGGCGGGCAACTGCCCGATGATTCATATCGGGCCGTGGTATCTATGCTAGTTGCGCGGTAAACTCTGCTTGCGAGATGCAGGATTGGATGTCAGAATGACGCGTTGTTCGCATGTGGCGTTGTAGATACCGCTACATCACTCCCCTCCGGAGACCGGAGGACGATAGTCGGCTGAGCCTTGAATCTTGCTATGCTTGCCAGGCTAGCTGAGGTTCCAGTGAGTCACCGCATAGTTCACGGTTAGTCGAAACTGTCTGCGAAGATGTCCCCAGTGAGTCGGGGTGGCGCTGCGTCATGCTCCAGTGCGTTGGATATGGTGCAGCGCTGGACTCAGGCTGACCGCTGGCTTCGACCCGGAGAGGATTTTTTTAAGAGCTCTACTTGTGGACTGGCCGAAAGTGCAGTGTGCTGTGCCGAGGTTGCTGATGAGGCTGAGGGTGATGACCAGGTATGCGCGGTCACTGCATGCTGGTGGTCAGGATACCCGTTGACGCCGTGAGTGCTGGCTGGCTGGATGACTCGCCGCTAAAGCTTACGGGAGTGATGATGATGACGTCACGCTGAAGTATTTCACAAAGGCTGCGCTGACGTTCATACTCGGGGTCACCAGTCTAGAGGTATGAGGAACAGGGTGTAAAGTTCACTCATACTCTTTCTATAGAAAAGGGAGGATCCTCCGACCAAACGGGTGTTGTGTCTGGCGGGCAATTGCCCGATGATTCATGTCTACGCTAGTTGCGAGGTAAACTCTGCTTGCGAGATGAAGGATTTTGCGTGACGTCAGTATGACGCGTTGTTCGCATTTGGCGTTGTAGATACCGCTACAGGAGTACGTAAGGAGCGTAGCAGGTGGCGTTCTGTAGAGTCTGCCTACCCCCATGCGAAGAAGGCGTATCACAAAGCAAACCATATTTTCTACAAGCATTTGAACAAAAAAAAACAATGGTTAACGCAAGCAGGCTTTTTTTTTTTTTTGCGGATGGGAAATCATCAAATGACTCCTCCCGCTCTGGGTGGAGCGGAAGGGAGTGTCAGACTCTTACTGACTAAAACCCACCCGTGTTCCTTCCTTAGCCCTTTATGTTTCGGGCCAGCGGTAACCCTTTCGGACAATCCCGCTGACACGCAAGCAGGCTTGATTTACGATTTATTTTTAACCGACTTTAAAAAAGGAGGAGGTTCTCAATTCGACTGTGTTTTTTTTTTGTATGTTTGTTACGCGATATCTCGGCGCCAAACAAGCAAATTAATTAAGTAATTAATTTACGTAAAGCGTGATGCGCGGCGGCGGCGCTGACTCAAAATTACTTTGGTATTTATTACATTATTATTATTATATATATTATTATTGTATTACATTAGTTTAAGAACTTAGTTATTAAGGTTAAATAAAAAAGGTTTATTATTTTTTGCTTTCCAGTTTTTTTGCCACTTAGTTTCTATACCTATTTCTGATGTTATAATATCTTCCTGTCACTGATATTTACATTTACTCGTATACTTATTTGTGCGGAGTAAGCACAACTTAAAAGTGAAAAATTTTTAAGTTAAAAATAAAAAAGTACATAAACAAAATAGACAGTTGACGTATTGTGAGCTTCTCAAATAAATATACAAGGTAGATAAACGGAATGCTATGACGTCACAGGACTGATTCAGAACTTTTGGATAACGAACCGAATCGACAGGCCTTTGTAAAATATTCGTATTTTCACCGTGCGAAAAGTTTCCTGACATTTCAATTAAACTAAAAATAACCGCGAAAAACAACTGAAACCTGGATCACATCAGTATAACTTATATTTTTACATACACACATAAAAGCATGTCTTCTTAGCAAAGGGGTAAGCAGAAACTACAGAACGCCAACTAACACGAACCTTACATTTACATAAGTACTCCTGCACCCTAATTGCGTAACACACTATCAATCGGAATCTGAATCATTTTAAAGCAAATTGCTAATCCATTGCTTCATAAGTTCGAAAGAAAATTCTGCTCAACACGTGAATAACGCAATGAATGTTGTTGAACTGTCAAAATGAAACCGATTCCCATTGATAATGTGTTACGCAATTTGTCCCGCTGCTTCGTTTACGTTCATACATCAGCACCCCAACTGCGTTGGTTCGTCCAGCGCCTGAAGGCCAATTCTACTAATTTAAAATGTTCAAAATCTAGTCTCAGTCTCATCTCAGCGACAAACAAATTTTAATGTCAAAAACTTGTCAAAATGTAGGGAATTTAAAGGTAATTTTGACAGATTGAGACTGAGATCAGACTATAAACGCTCTTAAAATTACGAGAATTGCCCCTCAGATGTCTTCCCAAACCCTAATCGCGAGACACACTATTAATCATAATCTGAATCATTTTCAAGGAGCTAATCCATTGCTGCTCAATTACGTAAATAACGCAATGAAACATTCGTTGAACGTTGAACTGTCAAAATGAAAGCCATTCCTACTGTTAGTGTGTTACGCAATTACCCCGCTAGTCATACACGGACGCCGGTTGCGAGTACTACGCACCTGGGGGCCTAAAAAGGCCACATTGGCAGAATCATAAAAGGATAACATTATGAATCATAATATGGCGAAGACAGTCGGTGTTTTTCTTTTTTTGGCTGCACTACGTAGGTATAATCAAAGAGATTGGGATTGGATTAGGATTGGATGGATTGGTATTTTAGCACAGACAAAAAAAATAACTGAAAAATCCTTCACCAATGGTTTGAAGCGATTAACTTAACAGTTAACTGTCCATTATGTTTCATAATGTTATACTTTTATGATTCTGCCAAAGTGGCCTTTTTAGGCCCCCTGATCTTTCTGAAGAACATCAACAATGAGGTCACTATAATCCCGGCGTTTCCACTAACATCTGCCTTGTAAATATATTTTGTCAGTCGCCTTTCATTCACCGAGAGGATGAATGAGAGGCGTGACGTACTCTTTTCAATTTGCGGCACTACATCTTCTTGTATTTTCTTTTGGCTAACAAAATGGTAGGGGTCAATAAAACTATGTACTTACGAGTTAAAGAAAAACAGAAAAATGTAACATTCTTTTTATAACCCAAGATCTAAAGATAAGCTCGTAAAATTGCTACCAACGACTGTAATGTGAAAATGATGGACGTCAGCCATTGTGAAACTGGAATAAAATAATAACATACCTATAATTTTATATTATTAATATAAAATTCTTCTGTAGGTACTTACGTCTTTTTATGTCATGTCACTAAACTCCTTCTAAACTGACAGACCGATATTGTTGAAACTTTTTGTGTGTTTTAGATTCACAATTGCACCCGGTAGGTGGCGCTGCGGTTGAATTCTAGGAAACAGGACAAAGTCTGTCCGGTCAGCTACTTTAATACTTTCGTCAAACTCCTTTTTTATCATGCAGTAGCTTTTGGCTAAATAATAACAGCCGCACAGGTCGATCGATCAGGTTAGGCTACGCTTGCCGCGGTTGGCCTGTGGATGGGTGACCATCTTTACATACCGTCACCCCTCCGTGTCTCGGAAAGCCATTGGTCCCGGCTGTCATTCGTAAATATTTGACAGTCGTTACGGGTAGTCAGAAGCCCGAAAGTCTGTCAACCAGTCTTACCAAGGGTTATTGTATTACCCAGTAACTGGGTTGTGGAGGTCAGATAGGCAGTCGCTCCATGTAAAATACTGGTATTCAGCTGCATCCGGTTAGACTGGAAGCCGACCCCAACATAGTTGGGAAAAGGCTAGGCAGATGATGATGCAGATGAGTAGCTTTTTACAAAAATATTCAGACACATTCTGGATCTTATGTTCTGAGATTGAAAAAATACGTTTTTATTTTCAACATTGCATCAGTGTTCCCTTGCCCATACCCCAATTAAATTGGGGTCGTTGCAACATAATACTCGTATATCTTTTTCTTCCATAATTTTAATTTTCAACAAACATGAGCATTAGGTACAAATGTTGTTAAAGACGTGTAGACTTGTGTAGATTTGTTCTACAATTGTTTTAAGTCTACTACTAAATCCTACGATTTTTATTTTGCGAAATATCAGTATGGTCCCTCAGTTCACACGCACATATTATTTTTACAAAAAACCTATGATCATACCTTTGAACTTTCATAATAATGATTGTAGCTGAATGTCACAAGGTGTCGGGGCGTGACGGTATTAGCCGTGAAAGTTCAAACTTATGTGTCGCATGCGATAAATAACTAACACAACTTACGACGAACAGTTTCAACTCATTCTGGCCTTAGTTTCTTCGAGAACTTTTGGAAAAACTTGTAAAATATATTTTCCAGGCGCTTTATTGGTATTGTCGATATTTTATTGTGCAATTAACCTTTTGACCGCCCCAGTCATGTATAGATGACAAACCAAATGTGCCCAGCACGCCACGGTTCGACTACTTACATGATCTAGACTTTGACGCCGAGGGCACGTTTTTAGGGTTCCGTACCCAAAGGGTAAAAACGGAACCCTATTACTAAGACTTCGCTGTCGGTCCGTCTGTCCGTCTTGCCGTCTGTCCGTCTGTCTGTCTGTCCGTCTGTCCGTCACCAGGCTGTATCTCAAGAACCGCGATAGCTAGACAGTTGAAATTTTCACAAATTATGTATTTCTGTTGCCGCTATAACAACAAATACTAAAAACAAAATAAGTTAAATATTTAAGGGGGGCTCCCATACAACAAACGCGATTTTTTTGCCCTTTTTTGCTCGATATCAAAAATGGCAACAGGTAAGCACTTGAAATATTCACAAAATACTCAGTTGTATTTAAACTTTAATAATAAATAATAAAATAAAAAAATAAAAAAAATATTTAAGGGGGGCTCCCATACAACAAACATGTTTTTTTTTGGCGTTTTTGTCTTGTGGTACGGAACCCTTCGTGTGCGAGTCCGACTCGCACTTGGCCAGTTTTTTGATTTTTTGACGTGTGGCGGTCAAAAGGTTAAAGCAGAATTTATATTTCTTTACGGTGTTATCTTCGTTTCCGTGCAAAACTTTTTGATAGTTCGTGTAACGTTGTCCTTAAAAGTGTAACAACTTGTGTCACCACCCACTTTTGTTTACCCTACTTTACTTTTATTCGACTGTTGATTTATAATTCTAGAAGTGTACAGGTACCGTAGGTAGGTACAGACATCAAGCTTCTACAATCTGTCAAATTTCTTTTTAATAGATTTTCAACTTTATCGCTAAAGTGTAAGGTTCAAAGTTGATTGTTTGCGTTCCCATTGAGGGACCACATTTGATTTTGAGCTTTTGAATGCGTCAGCTTTTAGTAAAAGTTCTCAAACAATTGTAAATTCAGCCTCTAGTTTGTAAAAGTAGCCACTCAAAAGATACAATCGGTTAAAGGTGGTCCCTCAGTCGTGACTGACAGGCATCCATATCTCAAAATCTAGTTAAAATTTATAACTGCTATAAATGACTTCTCTTAGTAAAAGATTTGTAAAACTAATTTTATGAATATCAACCCTTCCTTTTCACAGAATAGAAAGAACTAGCATGCGGAAGGTGGTCCCTCAACCGATCACCATAAGGTTCATCTTGAGTGGAGACCACAATGGAATTTGAAAATTACTTGGGTCTAGCGTTAGTAAAAGTAGTCGAACGACTGTGAATTCAACCTCTAGTTTGTAAAAGAAGCCATTCAAAAGTTACAATCGATTTAAGGTGGTCCTTCAATTGAAATGTTTATTAAAAGAAAAATCAATTTACGTAGCATTCAGAAGTTAAATTGACGAATGATCCAGTCTATCCTTTAGTAAATTTTTTTACTAACGATTACTTTACTAAACAGTATCAAAATGTTTACCGTTTTATTTTAAATAATGATCGAATTCCTGGGAAGAAATACTAAGATAGAGGTGACCACACAGCAGGATTTTTTTAATAAGTAAAAACTAGTGACTTTTCATGCAACATTTATATTATTAACTTTCACTTAAGTTTAACCAAAAGCCAGAGCCATCAACCTAAAGCCAATTCTATTCAGGCATTTCTTTTCTCTGACAAAAACTCGGTTACACTGTAGTATGTTTTATCTATTAAAAAAACTGGCCAAGTGCGAGTCGGACTCGCACACGAAGGGTTCCGTACCACAAGGCAAAAACGCCGAAAAAAACATGTTTGTTGTATGGGAGCCCCCCTTAAATATTTATTTTTTTATTATTATTTTTTTATGACTTTTCATATCTCGGGACCATGGGGTCCCGGTCCTTTGGAAGGCGTACGAGGGGCCGAAGCCAACTCGCAGAGGCCCCTTAGGAAATTTTAATGAAATGCGGCACCAACCGACGATTATCACTGTATGCGCTATGCAAGTGCACCCAAGGATAACCCCCGGTTGGTGTAGGACTATTGCAGGATATGGAAAAATAAAAAGTTGGACTATGGGTTTGGGTGGCTAAAGTGGACTGGTTACCAAGAACTATGGAATAACTACGACCCCTGCCTGATCAATGTTTTATATATACACGGATAAAATGGCAGGGGGTGACTTGCACACTCAACAATGGGCCCCCGGAAACGGTCGCTAGCACATAGTGACGTAGCAACAAGGGGGCAACATGTCCTGAGGTGCTTATGAGGAGTGGAGAGGTATTCCACGGCTATCAGGACAATCCCGGAAGTACGGTCAAGATCCCTACCAGCATCTTACTGGAATACTTCCTTCCTCCGAGCACGTTTGCTCTTGCGAATCTCCACTCAAGCCGGCCAATAAAGGCAAGAAGTAGGTGGGAGCTCTGTTCATCGTCATTGTTCACTCCAGCCGGCCAATAAAGGCAAGCCAGAGGTGAGGAACAAGACTTCTCCCTGAAGATAGGGTCCGTGGGGTCGCTACTGCCCAACAGCTCGCCACATGCTGCCCTGCGGATTTCTGTATCTCTCTTGGTCTGGCTCCTCACCTTAGACCTGTTCCAGCAAAGTAAACTCTTCCGGCATAGGCCTAGAGTTCGGAGCGCGCAAGCCCCACCACGGCGTCAACGTAGAGATACGGCGGCGGGGTTATTATTATTATTATTTATTATTAAAGTTAAAATACAACTGAGTATTTCGTGAATATTTCAAGTGCCTACCTGTTGCCATTTTTGATATCGAGCAAAAAAGGGCAAAAAAATCGCGTTTGTTGTATGGGAGCCCCCCTTAAATATTAATTTTATTTTGTTTTTAGTATTTGTTGTTATAGCGGCAACAGAAATACATAATTTGTGAAAATTTCAACTGTCTAGTTATCGCGGTTCTTGAGATACAGCCTGGTGACAGACAGACAGACAGACGGACAGACGGACATACAGCGAAGTCTTAGTAATAGGGTTCCGTTTTTATACGGAACCCTAAAAAATGTACGTAGTCTACTCTTAGACAGTGGTTGTGAAGTCTTTCGGACCACTTTTTATTATATTGTAAGCTAGCTGCTCGGCGCTACTTCGTTCGCGTGGTGTCCTAACTCTTACCCTACCCCCCAAACAAAACGGATAAAAGTATCCTATGTCCGTCTCCTGGTTCTAAGCTACCTCCCCAACAATTTTCGGCCAAAACGGCTCAGCCGTTCTTGAATTATAAATAGTATAACTAACACGACTTTCTTTTATAGTTATTTCTAAGCTACCTCCCCACCAATTTCAGCCAAATCGGTTCAGCCGTTCTTGAGTTATAGATAGTGCAACAAATACGACTTTCCATTATGTATTTATAGATTAGTATCAACAAACAGCCACTTGAAATTCTACTGTGTGGTCACCTCTTCTTAGTATTTCTTCCCAGGAATTCGATTATTATTTGAAATAAAACGGTAAATATTTTGATACTGTTTAGTAAAGAAATCGTTAGTAAAAAAATTTACTAAAGGATAGACTGTAGCATTCGTCAATTTAACTTCTGAATGCTACGTAAATTGATTTTTCTTTTAATAAACATTTCAATTGAGGGACCACCTTAAATTGATTGTAACTTTTGAATGGCTTCTTTTACAAACTAGAGGTTGAATTCACAATGGTTCGAGTACTTTTACTAACGCTAGACCCAAGTAAATTTCAAATTCCATTGTGGTCTCCACTCAAGGTGAACCTTATGGTGATCGGTTGAGGGACCACCTTCCGCATGCTAGTTCTTTCTGTTCTGTGAAAAGGAAGAGTTGATATTCATAAAATTAGTTTTACAAATCTTTTACTAAGAGTAGTCATTTATAGCAGTTATAAATTTTAACTAGATTTTGAGATATGGATGCCTGTCAGTCACGACTGAGGGACCACCTTTAATCGATTGTATCTTTTGAGTGGCTACTTTTACAAACTAGAGGCTGAATTTACAATTGTTTGAGAACTTTTACTAAAAGCTGACTCATTCAGAAGCTCAAAATCAAATGTGGTCCCTCAATGGGAACGCAAACAAGTTGATTGGGAATATTTGACAGTTTCGGGTAGCTTGATGTGCTGTCGTCTGTACCTAAGTTGGCTAAAGTACTTATACCTACCTATTATTCACTGAGTATACAGGGTGCCAAGGATATCGACGCGCAAAGTGTAACCATGATTCCAGACCATCTAGCGCAGAATTTTTTTTGTCGGTTATCAAAAAAAGCTGTTTCATTGAAAAGTGCAATAACTACCTACGCGGTCAAAATGTACAGACGCCAGCACATCAAGCTACTACAATCTGTAAAATCTCTTTATAAGATTTTCAACTTTATCGCTGAAACCTAAAGTGTAAGGTTGATTGGGAAAATTTGACAGATTCGGGTAGCTTGATATGCTGGCGTCTGTACCTATGGAAGAGCATTTTTTTAATCATCATCATCATCATCATTTCAGCCGAAAGACGTCCACTGCTGGACATAGGCCTCCCCCAATTTTGGGGGGGGTTTGCCATAATCGCCACGCTTGGCAGGCGGGTTGGCGATCGCAGTATGGTATGATGGTGTAATGCATAGAGAACGCTGCTGCCCATTCTCCGGTCTCCCTTAGTCGCCTTATACGACACCCACGGGAAGTATGGGGTGGTGCTATTCTTTAAGTCCGGCACCACACAGACAAGTCCGCGCCGGCACCACACAGACATTTTTTTAATTACCGTCGAATAATTTTAAGGCGTGCATATTGCTAATACATGCTCTGTGCATATTCCAATCCATAGTAACAGGACCAAAGGTTGCGCGTCGATGTCCGTGGCACCAGTGGCGAAGGGTGAATTTATGACAGAGGTCAGCCGCCCGGGTGTCACCATTGCCAGGATCGCCCAGAGGACACGGTGGAGGTCTGCCCCGCTTAGGCGGAGCACCGCCGTGTCCTTGTAGAGGCGATCGGCAGCGGCGGCTCCCTCTCGCGAGCGGCCCTGGTGCAAGCCATGGTCCGGGGTGAGAGGGAGTGGGAGGCAGTCACCTCCTTCTATGAAGCAGTCATGCTAGCGAAGGAGCATGTGGCGGGACGGCTCAGGGAGAGAGCCCCCCGTAAGAGTCTGAGAGTTTGACACTCCCTTCCACACCACCCAGAGCGGGAGGAGTCATTTGATGATTTCACATCCGCAAAAAAAAAAAAACAATGTCAATGTCGGTTTAATTTTTATTACTATTTCGATCTACTTTTCTATTATGAGCTTCATGCGAATTAGCGAAAAATGAGAGTACTTACCGAATTCATGTATTACTAAACAACTCCTTATAATATTAATATGAATTCGTTACATTATTAATATCTGTAGTACCCCCTTAATCAGTGGCGTAACTATACCGTTTGGGGCCCGTGGCAAGGGATGTCAAGGGGTGTTAAGGGATGGGCCCTCGCTCAATTTAAAGAAGCTCAACCAACGTTATAGTTTTTTTTTTTTACTAGCACTTCTCCCGCGACTTCTTCCGCGTGGATTTCATATTTTCCCCTACAACATTTAACACCTGACTGCTTCGTTGGTCTAGTGGTCGCAAGCGCTACTGTTGAGCATGAGGTCCTGTCCAAAAAATTATACAAACAATGAGAAAACATTAACGTTGTGATGATACTGTCAGCTTCTTACGAATGTTTACGAATGTTTACGGTTACGAACTTTTAGTTTAAAAAAGCAAAAAAAAAAAACAAAAAAATCTCCGTCCATCAATGAAAGAAGATTTTCATTGTGGTTAGCACAAAAAAATGTACTGAAAGTACGTAAAGATAGGTCTAGATTATAGGTAACTAAGAGAAGTGGGAGAGTCAAGAAATGAAAACAAAGTGCATGGTCAACTCCCTTTGCTCTCTGCACTGGCGTATGGTAACAACATTAGAAGCGACCGATGCGCAGAGATCAGATTATCATACTTACGCAGATTGAAAACAAATCGTATGCAGTCATTGTGGATCTCCTCAATGACTGCATACGATTTGTTTACCACCATCTGGTGGTATGATTGATGGGATAGAAATTAAGGACCGCACAAGCATTGTTTACGTACTCATTGGTAGGTGATAAATTTTTCAGTCGGTGCAGAGCCCACAGCGTTCCAGTAACTTTCCGGCTGACCACGCGAGTTCAAAGAACTATCAATGTGCAAGCAAACAAAAAAACGCAAATGGAACGATTTTACGATTGAAGAGAACTGGTTGGCATTGGCAAGATTGTATCATCCATCCACCTTACTCATACTGCGAGAAATTGACAAGTCTGTCAAAACCATTGTGATCTTTACTCTCGTCACCATAAGGTTGCTGTTACATTGCTACTGTCAGAGGTAAAATAACTGTGTACGGACTTTAGTATCCAATATCGGTCAGTACACTAATAATTCCCGCGCAAAGCTTTGTAAATAACGAACATATTTTTACCCCGAACGTCAATATTGGAACATAGTTTTATTTTAATTAACAGATTCCTTTATGAACAGTCAGCTGTTCTTATTGCAGCAGTTAATAACATTTTATTACCTCTGGTACCTATTCCAACTGATCCCAAGCTTCATTATAAGCCATCTTCGTTGTATTTTATATAATTAAATATTCTTAGCTCGCAGTTCATACCATTTAAAAGAAACAATGCCTTTAATTTCACACAAAAAAGGCATTTCCGGATATTTTCCCGTAGCCCTTGGCTATAACTTGCAAGTAGGTACTGTGCTCATTCTTTTGTTTATTACCAGTATTACTAGGACATTTGACTAAAGTCTGTTGGAAATAAATTTTTAAAAGACAATAGAACCGGCGTATCCTAGAACTAAAAAATCGAAGACATGTGACATCTATCAATCCACACACACACATCTATCAACGCGTCACAAAATGACAAAAATACTTGGAACCTGTGACGATATTGTAAACAATATTTTAGGATAGTGTATGTAACAAAGATTTAGACACGCGACGCGATTTTTACCGTGATTGCATGATTGCAATCACGGTAAAAATGTAACTTAACTAATGTACTAACTTAACTCATGTAACTTACAATCATGTAACTTACATGATTGTAATTTACGCGCGCGTGGAAGAAAAACAATCCGCTTGAAAGAAAAAAGGGTAACACGCCTGCCGTATTAGATGTAAAAATACAGTGGTTCTTTTCTTTAAAAAAATTAGAGTACAACAAACTAGGTAATAAAAGAGTAGGGGAAAAAAAGTGTCTGTTTAACACGGGCTACTGTCCGTTGGCGAATACGACCGGCGAATCCGGCTCAGCTCGGCTCTGCTCGTCAGTACGAATCGGCTGTTGCTCCGGGAAATTGCAGAATTACTTGTTGGCAAGCGGCTGGGTACTAGGGGGAAAGCCGAGTGTATCGGCTTTCAGAAAGTTCGGGCCTTAACCAAAGAAGGACAAAAAAAAAACCTTAGTTCTCCATCAGCAGTGGAGACTCATTCAGTGAACCACATCTTGTAGCGAGGAACCTTATAAATCCACGGAAAATTCTACACAATTTAACTGTATTATAGATCAATAACAAATTAAACAGGTAATAATATAACTTTGGGCGTTCGTTTCCAAGAAAAATATCTGAACTTGTCACAAGTTTTTTATGAAGTGAGCCATGATAGCACAGAACACATATACTAAAAAACTGGCCAAGTGCGGGTCGGACTCGCACACGAAGGGTTCCGTACCACAAGGCAAAAACGCCAAAAAAATCACGTTTGTTGTATGGGAGCCCCCCTTAAATATTTATTTTATTTTAATTTTATTATTTATTATTAAAGTTAAAATACAACTGAGTATTTTGTGAATATTTCAAGTGCCTATCTGTTGCCATTTTTGATATCGAGCAAAAAAGGGCAAAAAAATCGCGTTTGTTGTATGGGAGCCCCCCTTAAATATTAATTTTATTTTGTTTTTAGTATTTGTTGTTATAGCGGCAACAGAAATACATAATTTGTGAAAATTTCAACTGTCTAGCTATCGCGGTTCTTGAGATACAGCCTGGTGACAGACAGACAGACAGACGGACAGACGGACAGACAGCGAAGTCTTAGTAATAGGGTTCCATTTTTACCCTTTAGGTACGGAACCCTAAAAAGACATCTGACGTATCAACGATTCATAATTTAAAAAATTAAATAGATAGACATTTCTGGTTTGGTTAATACATGGCCTGTATTAAAAAAAATGAGGTTGGATATCAACAATAGGATTGATGACAAAAAAAATAGTGCAGGATTTATTCATTTCTGGGCCTAACCGTTACAAGAATAAGATATGTACCAAAAAAATCGTCTATTTTGCTAAATTAACCCATTTAAATCTTAGCCTCATTTACAATGGCCAAGTGTAGAAAATAATTAGATTTCTATTTTTTTGTTTTAAACCACCTTTGTAAACCGCTACAACAATTATTTTGTTATACGTCACTAACTTCACAAATGCTGGTATTCTATCAATAGAGCGTACCCTAAGAATATGATCGATTTAGTGGAAATCGATGCTGATACAAATAATTAAATAACAGTCCATTGTTTTAGTATAAATGACTTTTTAGGTATTAAAAGCAATGTAAAACAATTATATCTGGAAACTAATTGATATTTAACGTAATCGCCATTAAAAAGCATTAAAAGAAATAAATAATCGATAAAATCGACTGCACCATGGATTGCACTAGTAAACGGCAAATGTCAATGTCAACGTCTGTCAATTGTCATGGTTGAAATGTCATGTCATTAATGTCATTCGCTATTCGGATTTTTGCGCAAGGCCATGTGTTGTTTTCTGTATTTCTGGGGATTTATTTTTTCATAAGACCTCTAATCGAATACTGGACTCCGAAATTTATTGCCTTCTGACTGACCCTTGCTTGAACAATGGACACCGTTACATAACCTGCCACCTGTGCTGACTTTTGCTGGAAAACCGGATCTGATTATTGCTCTTTTTGACGACTGGCATGACGTCATGAACCTGTGCATTAATTGCGGAATAGCAACGGCCCACTACCATACAATAGGAAGGCGAAGATTGGAAGATGAAAATGATTCTTTCAATTGTACAGGAATGGGTCGCGCGTGCCTCAAACGGTTAGTATCCGATATTTCTATATTGTAAGTAATTAATGTATGTAATTATTTAATGTAGTCGAACTAAATAGTGTTATCGCATTTGTTCAGTTGTTTGTTGATAGTTGTACTTTATATAATGATACCAGAATGTGCAGATGTGATGCTTCATATTCGAAGACATGACTGTGACATCACCAATCCGGACTGAACCTGCATGGTTATTGGTTAATTATATTCCCTCTCAGAGAGGACACCTGTGTCCCTGCAGTGGGAATGTAATAAGGCCGCTTATGTTTACCCAAATGTGCCACTCGGATGTTTATTTCTAAATGCTAAACCTAATAGTCAAATGATAAATGTTTGCTTCAGGTAAATGAAAATGACTTTAATCTGCCAAGCTTGCTGGAATCATGCCAATGCTGTATCTCTTGGTGGAAATATACCAAAAGGGAGTGAACAGACACCTACAGGACACCAAGTGTGTATTCACTGTGGGCGTCCTCTTCTGAGAAGAGTTCATTGCCATCAACTTACGACTACTGGTACAGTGCAAGAACACAGAATACACGAAGTTATGAGAGGATGATGGATCCTACCATGCATGGTTAATATAATAGTTTTTTTCATGCTTTTTTAATAACATTTTTTTAGTTTAGTTCTGATAACAAGGGCATTCAAAAGTTTTATTTGGTATGCTAAAACATTTAAGTGAATTAGAACAGTGTGATAATGTTTAAGCTAACTCAGGCTTACTAACCTACATCAGGATTTCTTTAGATCATTCTTTTTCAAAGTGGGCAATAACACACCACACATCTCTGGTGTAAAGGCACCCTTTAATGTGGATATATTATTTTCAGGTGGGTGCTTCAAGTGTAGTCTGTCACTCTTGTTGGGTGCAAGCAAATAGAGCATCCCGGCATTTCCATGATCTACAGCAAGAGCTGTCAATATCGGACTCAAACTTAAGAGGAAGAATAAAGTCGAGGCATATTAGTAATAGGATGTATTTCGTTTATACATTAGTCGACAGCTCTCTAAGTGGAAGGGATGCTATAACCGATCCTGTATCGTTAGCAAAAGAACGGTTGGATGCTGTGCCCACCAATGAGCATAGTATGGTATCTTGGTTAGGCACGGCACCAGGGTAGGTAGTCAATTGCCTCCTGCACAATTTCTGGATGCCTACTGTGTTATTATATTATGATAATCCTAATGAAGAAAGTAATTAATAAAACCATCACAATTACCTGTTTTTTTATTTTAATATATTATTGCAATCTCAGATTACTTACCTACTTACTGTAATCTGAGATTGCATCAAATCCCTAAGTACAATATTAACAAATACAAGCCAGTAGTGATGTAAGTGGGCCTTGTATAATAAACATAGTTTTCTGCTAAGGTATTCAGTACCGCTACAAGAACGATCAGATAAATCGGAAGTCATCCCCTAAGCGCTTTTTATATAAGTACCTAAAACCTCATCGTGATAGGCGGCAGGTGCTGCAGCACAGCACATGTGCGTTCCAGATTTACGTAGGAAACGAAAGTCTCAAAAATATCATTGTTTAACTAGGCACTAAAAATAACCTAAAAAGTGTACATTGTTGTCTGATTTTACCAATTTGGCCATTGCTGGGAGAAGTGAAAATTGGGCTCGTGAAACCTTCCTAAATGCTCTAATTTATGACCAAATTCCAGCCCTGTAACGCCAGGCCCAAGTTTCTATGGAGTTTGGGTTTCTCCTTTGTCAGCTCAACAACGTAAACAACGCAATGGATGTTGTTGAATTGTCAAAATGAAACCCATTGCTACTGATGGTGAGTTACTCAATTACCCCGCTGGCCTGCATACAAAGCTTGGACAATAAAAGATGACAATGAGAACCTACTGCAGCATTACATTATACAGGGTTACTTTTCAAACCTACCCATGAATATAAACAACTTTCACTATGGGACCAAAGTAACTCTGAAATCACGAAAAAAAAAATCTGCTGTTTCATACAAAACTTCAATACCTACTTGACCAAAATGTATGAAACAGCTGATTTTTTTTCGTGATTTCAGAGTTGGTCCCATAGTGAAAGTTGTTTATATTCATGGGGACCATGTAAAAATTTGGATGGTCTTTGAAAAGTAACCCTGTACTTATACGAAACCACAAAGTAAGTTACGATTAAGTTATTTTTTTGTCATTAGGAAAATGAAAAGTTATTGGGTAGGATAGGTAAGGTACAGACGCCAGCACATGAAGCTACTACAATCTGTCAAATTTCTTTAATAGATTTTCAACTTTATCGCTAAAGTATAGGGTTCAAAGTTGACTGCGAAAATTTGAGAGTTTCGGGTAGCTTGATGTGCTGGCGTCTGTACCATCTCATCATGATCTCATCTATGTAATAGTAGGTACCTCCTTACCTATTACTCGCTCATCTTCACCTAATGCTAATGGTACTGTAATAGTAACAAGTATAATATGAACGCGCACCGAGGGTTCCGTATAAATTTGTAGGAATGTAAATAGTTTATCACGGGATTTTTTTTTATGTAAAGTCTACAAATTTACGGTTTTCGGATTTTTTCCTTTAGTTTTGCTACATGATTTTGCTTCTTGCCAAATTTCATGATTCTAGGTCATCGGGAAGTACCCTATACATTTTGATTCCCTTGAGTGTCGAAATATACGTTTTTTGCGGCATAAACGGCCGTATCTTTTTTTTACGTTAACTTAAAAGTTTGATTTTTTCACATCTCAAGGGACCGCAGACCTCAGTATTTTTAATCCCAACTCGATACCTACACGCTTTCCCGAGATAAAGACTCTTGACAAACAGACGGACGGACGGACAACAAAGTAAGGGTTCCGTTTTTTCCTTTTGAGGTACGGAACCCTAAAACCGGCCAAGTGCGTGTCGGACCACGCACAATGAAGTTTTCCGTAGTCGGGATGAATTATTTATCCCAAGAACAAACTTACTTTGTGGGTGAAAAATTGTTTTTCTATACGTATCAATATACCTACGTCACGGTCAATTCTCCAACTGCAAAAATGTAAATTTGTATTTGCAATTTTTTTTTAAGTGAGACGTTGTTTCTTGCTAAATTTCATGATTATAAGTGGTTTTGGTTTATTTGCGAGTACTTATCAAAATATGTCACATAAATGGCCGTATTTTTTTATTACCTTGATTAAGGAGCTTGATTTATTTAGAGCTCCAAAGGTAAGTAGACCAGTAGACCTACGTGTTTTTCTAATTTAAACTTGATACCTCCACGTGTTCCTGAGAAAAAGGGTCTTCAATCAATCAATCAATCTTTATTTGTGAACATAGGTATACATAAAAGGTCTTAAATATACATATTATTGTAGTCGAGCTCTATGTTCTACCAATAAAATTGGTGTACTTACAAATAGTAATTTTTTTTGTTATATCATAAAAGAAAAGACTCTCTTGCCAGACAGACAGACGGACGGACAACTATGTGATCCTATAACGGTTTCGTTTTTTTCTTTTGAGGTACGCAACCCTAAAAAGTACACGAGTTTCGCTTTTACACTGATTTCTTATTCTATGCTTATTACTTTGCCCGCTTAGTCCTACCCCAGGAATATTTTTTACTGTCGGAAACAAGTCAACAAACGGAAACAAAGGCTAGAAGGTAGGTACAGTCAGAGAAATTAATTTTTAAGCAAATTTGACTTACAACTGGACATCGACCCAGTTTCAAAATAAGAAGAAAAAAATCACAACTGTCATTCTTTGACAGTTTAATGAAATGGCTATTACACGACAAATTGATGTAAGTAGGTTGTTTTATTTATTTGCTTGATATTTAACTTCCCTGACTGTACCTCCTTCATTATCTTGAATCTAAATAATAAAAACATGTTATTGTTTCGTAAGTAATTATTTAAATGCCACAAACAATAGGAGCACGTTATTTTTTATTTCCACTGTAATTATATTTATTGAGAAGATGTAGATAAACCAAAATGTTAGGTATAGCGTCTACTAAACCTACAAATTGTTAGCCACTGTTTCTTTGCCTGGTTTTATCAAAAATACTAAGTGCTTGCCTATAGGAATGTAAAAAATAGATTTATTATAGGTAACTACATTAGGAAATATGTCATGAATACATAACTAATATGATAGGTACACCCCCGCTGAACCTTCGAGGAAAACAGCCATCAGCATTTTAAAGGCTTTGTGGCGCACTTTCCCGCACTAGTGCGGGATTACATACGAGCGTGTGTTGAAAAACATCGTTAGACACGCGTTAGCATCTGCATTTGTCATTGTACAAACGGCTACACATCAAGCTATACATTTCCAGTTTTAGTTGACCTCGCATTGTATAAGTTTTTCGTACAATCAGAAGTCAGCAGATTATGTATAGCTTGATATGTAGCGTGCGTACCCGAGCCGAAAACGAGGGCGTAAGGGAGCTGAGAGGGCAATGACTTTGCACACTTGCACAAAATGTACAATTCCTTAGAGATGACCATGGTGACGACATACCTTCTAAAATATCTCTATCATACTTACTCGTATGTAGGTAATCACTATCAACTAACCTACATATTTGTATCCATATAAGTGCCACTCATTTCTGCAATCTGTCTATCAATTACCTACTTTAATTAAGTATCTGATGTGTGTAAGTGTGTGCGTTCTACTGTACCACGCGCACCTAACCAGTTTTCAATATATTAAGTACAGCGCGTTTATAAACTTATTTAAGGATTAAAATAACTTTGTGAGTAGCAGTATTCAGCCGGCGTTCAAATTGGTGCAGTCTCATTAATCGAATCCGTGTTTACGATATAACTGGACGCCCAATCTCCGTTCTCCTTTATATTTACTTATTACATAAATAAAATACAAGTTCAATTTACGCAATACGGTCTTTGACAACTGGCAAGATGCTGTCACAGATTTTATTATCCTTAACAGTGATCGTTGTCCTAGTTCGATTCAAAAGTGTTGTTATAAGTGAATTTATTAAATTAAAATTCCATCTCAAGATGTCCCTATACTATGTGTTCTTGACATTAACTTCAATTATAGTTTTGCCAGTTTTGTTGCTTAGACCGAAACATCACAGCAATGGATTGTAAGTACCTAGAAAAGAAAGAGTAATTACCTATAGGTTTAATAAGTCAAACACTGGCATCATATTCCGAAAATTTTGTTTATCTGGTATAATCCAAACCCAAGTTAAGAGGGTTCAAAAATACGACGAAGTGCTTCGAGAAAAGGTAGGTAGTGCCCTTGCGCTTCGCTTGGCTCGTCTTGGCGGGGGCACTCCCGTGCCCCCAGATGTGTTTGTGTAAAGGGTCCAAGTCGCGCAACGAGTGGCGCCTTTGTGTCGCACGCGATTATATCGCGTGTCGCGCCTGTTTGTAGGAACCTTAAAGCAATAAATACGTATCCAATATGTGGATCTATCAATTTAGAGCAGTGGTGGACCAGTGGTAACGGCCCTAACTTCCAAGTTGTAGGTCGTGGGTTCGAACCTAGAAAGGAGCTTCTTTGTGTAAATAATTTCATCACCGCTGCTCTCAAACCGGTAAAGGAAAACATCGTGAGGAAACCGGCATGTCCTAGAACCAAAAATTCGAAGACATGTGACATCTACCAACCCGCACTGGGCCCGCGTGGTTAATTACAGCCCACTGCCTCTCGAAGGGAGGAGGCCTGTGTCCCAGCAGGGTCGGGTAAGTTCGACGCCCGGTTGCTGAAAGACCCAAATTATACTGAAAGAAAGAAAGAAAAAGTATTTATTGCGACTCGTACAGGTAGATCACAAACTAAACTAAACACAGTAAAATAAAAATCCAAGTTATAAAAAAAAAAGTAACACAAGGAAAATGAAACAGAAAGTCCTATACAGGGCCAAAAGGCTCCTACTGCTGTCAATTGTCATTCAAATTATATGATTAATTTATACCAATCTAATTTGGAGAACCAGTCACAACAAACCTGGGCCTCAAATCTGCTATTACAATAGTGTCAGAATGGTCTATCATTGATTTCATAATTGTCGATTTTGACAAGTTTGGTAATCTACTAATATAATGGCGTCATTATGACTTTCCAATGGTCATTCACTGACACTCCATTGAAAGAAATGGCATAGAATGGTAATCTCGTAAATAATGAAAAATTAATTAAGTACTGACTTAGGTGGTAATCTGCTAAAATTTTGAAAGTTCCTTTGATCAGTGACCTACCATTAGAACGTCATTGTGCAGTCATTGCTTTTAATTCGTTACGAGTATCTTATAATTTCTGTGCCATTCACCGACCAATGATCAACCATTATGAATTTAGCAGATTACGAACTTTTAGCAAAATGACAATGGGATGACAATGGGATCGTGTTGGAATGACGAATTTATAAAAATAGCAGACTTGGGCCCCAGGTATTTGTAATTGTTGAAAGCTTCGTCGAGCTTTCAGAAGCTGGGTATCAGTGTGCGTCCCTCTTCCAAAGTCGCAGGTCACTGTGATGAGGGTTTTGCCATAGAACATGGGTAGCACTGGTTTTTTTAAATAGGTAAGTTTGCAGTGTTTCCTGTAAATGGGAGTGTTACGCGATTTTATCGAAAAACTGCTGAGCCTATTGATAGGTACAGACGCCAGCACATCAAGCTACTACAATCTGTCAAATTTCTTTAATAGATTTGCAACTTTATCGCTAAAGCATAAGGTTCAAAGTTGATAGGGAAAATTTTACAGTTTCGGGGTTTTCGATGTGCTGGCGTCTGTATCTAGGTACTGTAGGGAGCTTTTTTTTTTTCATAATTTACTTAGATAAGTATTCGTGCCAAGTGTCTAGTTTATTAACTCAAAGATTAAGACTTTTCATACAAACGAAATCCCCCCTTTTCACCCCTTTAAAGGTTGAATTTCCATAAACCCCTTCTTAGTGCTCCCCTACATTATAAAAGGAAGCCGTGTGCAAAATTCCACATTCCTAGACCCAGTAGTTTCGGCTGTGCATTGATATGTCAGTCAGTCAGTCAGTTTCTCCTTTTATATATATAAATTTATACCAATCTATTTTTTTTTTGTCTTCTTTCAGACAACTACCTGAGTGTACTGTCTACTCGTAACTAACATCGAGTAGCGCGCCAGGGTAATTGCCTAACTCACTAAGGACTGGTTTATCCAACGCCAGATAATTTTATCGGAGGAATAATTTTGAATTTTTGACAGTTCTTCCATACAAAAACTGTCAAAAGTCAATTTTATTCCACGAATAAAAATTATCTGTCGATTGAAAAATCAGCCCTAAGAGTAGTACTGGGGAAAGGCCACTTTGGAGAATCATAAAAGGATAAAATTATGAATCGTAATATGGCGAAGACATCCGTGTTTTTCTTTTTTTCGCTGCACTACGTAGGTACCTATAATCAAAGAGATTGGGATTGGATTTGGATCGGATTGATTGGTATTTTAGCTCAGACAAAAAAAAGAACTGAGAAATGCTTCACCAATGTGATTTGATACGATTAACTTACCGGTTAACTGTCCATTATGTTATCCTTTTATGAATTTGCCAAAGTGGCCTTTCTAGGCCTTCATTTTGACAGTTCAACAACTCAATCATTGCGTGACTTACATTGTTGAGCAGACAAATTGTTTCGAATAGGTATAAGATTAAGCAATGGATTAGCAATAACCTTCAAAAATGATTCAGATTGTGACTGATAGTGTGTTACGCAATTAGGGTGCAGGGAATGCTTTAGATTTATGAAGAACCGATTATTTATATTTCAGACTAGCTTCTGCCCGCGACTTCGTCCGCGTGAAATTTCTTGTTCCCCGACCCACCCCGTCGCATCTCATCGCCTGCCGGCGCTATTAGAGCGAGGCCCCATTAGTGCCTTGCGTCGTCGCAGCGTCGTCGCAGTGTCGACTCAATACTGACTAATGATTAATTAAATTATGACAATTTCATTATTATTTCAATTAAATTACTCAATAATTTATTAGTCATTATTATATTCATAATGACTCAACGCAGGAGTGGCATAAAATGCGTTGATCCATTGCTACGACGCAACGCAACGCACTAATGGGGTCTCGCTCTAATAGCGCGGGCAGGCGATTAGATGCTACGGGGTGGGTCGGGGGAACGAGAAATTTCACGCAGACGAAGTCGCGGGCAGAAGCTAGTCTGAAATATAAATAAAACGGTTCTTCATAAATCTAAAGCTTTCCCTGCACCCTAATTGCGTAACACACTATCAGTCACAATCTGAATCATTCTTGAAGGTTATTACTAATCCATTGCTTAATCTTATATTCGAAACAATTTGTCTGCTCAACAATGTAAGTCACGCAATGATTGAGTTGTTGAACTGTCAAAATGAAGGCCTAGAAAGGCCACTTTGGAGAATCATAAAAGGATAAAATTATGAATCGTAATATGGCGAAGACATCCGTGTTTTTCTTTTTTACGACGCATCCGTGTTTTTCTTGTATTATGTAAATGGTACACCACAGACTACCTGCAGTATTTGTCTGTCCTTCCCCTTTTTAATCCATCCAAAGGTTGTCTTTAAAAGATCACTTTTAGCGATAAGACCGCCTATTGTGTCACCCTTTGTACAGTTTCTATACCTTATGTCTGTAATTAATATGGTGTACATAATAAAGAGTATTCTATTCTATTCTATTCTAACGCAACGCACTAATGGGGCATCACCCTAACTTCGTTTTTGCTTTTCTTTCGGGCTTTTTTTTTCTTTTTGCCCGGCTCCTAAGGGTCATAGCTTGCATATAGCATTCCTCAACAATTGGGCTATCAAATACAAAAAAATTTTTTCAAATCCGACTGGTAGTTCCAGAGATTACCCCCTACATACAAACTTACAAATTTTACCTCTTTGTAATATTAGTACCCATTTATATTTCAGATTTACTTCGAGCCTGATGAAACACATTACGAAGATATACGGATTGGAATGGCACATACGCAATGGGGAAATATTAGCGGAGGACCGAGGAGCTGTCATCATTAGCAACCACCAGTCAGTTCTAGATATAGCAGGTCAGTTCGTAACCAAGGAAGTACTAGCTAATATACAACGTTAGTTTTAGTATATGCGAAACCTGAATATAGTTTGTTCAGAATAAATAACTGAATCGAATCCAATAATTTTTACCCCATGTTATATTTTGTCCCCAAAATATTTAAAAAAGGTTAAAAGTTGGACACCGAGCGACACTAAGTAGGTTATCCAATCTCCGCGCCGAACGGTTAGGTACAGTTACCGACACGTAAGTTGGCAAGAGTTTTTGTAGTGGGGGAAGTTTGCGCACGCACAATTTCATACATTTTTATATGCGCGAACTTCCTCCACTACGAAAATATCTTGCCAAGTTACGTGCCGGTAACTGTACCTAGGTACTATTATCAATGAGCGCAAGACGGCGCGGGTGAGCATGTTTTTGTACCGACAAATAGGTAACTTAACAAGCTGATAACTTTGTGATTTTTCATGATACAGTTTTGAAATTTTGTACATAGACACGTGTTTCGGGTTTCGCATATGCTAAAAATAATATTGTATACCTACCTACCTAGGAAATAAACCCAGGACTCTACGCTCAGCAGTCGCGCTTGCAACGACGAACCAACAGGGCATTTGGGGCAAAGTGTTATTGGGTTTTTCGACGAATTTCTTAGTAACAGCCCGGAGTTTGGAAGTTAGCGGTGTCATACCCCTTTGCTTCGGAAAGCACGGGCCCTGAGCCTGAACCCTCTCCGGGCGTGCCGGATTGCCGTCCCATCAGACAATGAGAGTGAGGGAAGAAAGAGTGCACCTGCCCACTATAAATATCTTCCGCGCCGAAGGCTGGTCTCCGCTGGGATTGGTCGCCATGCCCGAAATTCGGTCTGGAGGACTTTTACCCACCTACCTACTAAAGACTGCTTTACTATAATCGGACTTATACTATAGTCGGACTTTTAATTAGCTGCGGTAAAATGACAGCTTATGTGTTTCTTAAATGACTGAAATTGGCGTCTTTTTCTTTTTTCGCGGCCCTCAACCAAATCTTGTTTTTCTAGGACAGAATATCTCTAAACTCAGTCCGAAATGAGTTATTAAGAGTTAACTAGTCGCGAGCTCGAACTCACTGGTGGTCATGGTCAAAAAGCACGCTGTCTCACCTGGCTTCGTGTCCGACAGAGATAGTATCAGTGATGAGCAGTTAGACTCTAGTCTACACGCACAAGGTCTAGTTTTCACGCACAGGAACACCGTAACGAACTGATAAGTGCGTAAAAAAATTCGAAAAGTGCTTTGTAAAATCGTAAAATCGAGTTTTATGAAAAAACCATTGCATAAATCAATTATAAATAAAGTTTATTGAACGCTTTGATAACTGAGCTTTGCCGGTACGGACTTGGTTTTGAAGATTTCACAGTTTTTTTATTACTTATTTACACACAAAATTACGTTAAAAATAGCAAGAAAAACGAATCTTTGTTGGCTCATAACTATTTAATGGCTTTTTATTTTACTATTCTGTTACCGTACAGACAAAATCATTATTATGTCAAAACGATATCATGTTTAACTTTGGATGCACAATCTCAAACAGTGGAGTAATACTCTCCCGAAATTTGTATGGAAAAAATATCGACTAGTGGCACCTTAAGAATGTCATTTTACTGCAGCTAATTACAAGTCGGACTATAGTCAAATTAGTGACGTTTTTTTAGGTAAGACGTCCGCTAAGTAAGAACTTATTCATCATAACATCACGCCTTATTCTCCGAAGGTATAGGCAGAAGTGCACCTACTAATAGTGCACTCACATTTTGCCAGTAATATGTAAGTCTCATCTAACAGGGGGCGAGACTATTGCCATCAACCAGACTCTAATCCGGACTCCGGGCTGCTACTGAGAAATTCCAGATGGAAAACCCAATAACACTTTGCCCGACCCGGAAATTGAACCCAGGACTTCATGCTCAGCAGTAACGCTTGCGACCACCAACCACTGTCTAGTGGTTGGTGGTCGCAACGAACAACAGTTGAAAAATAAAATAAGTTATAGATGTGGCCCAACCACCCCTGAAGGTCATTTAACAACAGTTGAAAAATAAAATGAGTTTCAGATGTGGCGCATCCGTCCCTGAAGGTCATTTAACAACAGTTGAAAAATAAAATGAGTTTCAGATGTGGCCCAACCACCCATGAAGGTCATTTAACAACAGTTGAATAATAAAATGAGTTTCAGATGTGGTCTAACCACCCACGAAGGTCATTTATCAACAGTTGAAAAATTAAATAAATTTCAGATGAGACCCAACCACCCGTGAAGGTCGAATTTTAATTGCAAGAACCCTCAATATCTGAGAATTTATAAAAAATATACATAATTATTAATAGAATGACCGTCTACACTTCTCTAAGTTTGTTCTTGGTTGTTGACCAGCTATGCCCGGTCAAAAGCAGGTAGTTCCTATTCCGTTAATGTAAACAATACGTCGGCGCCGGCTGTCGCTGAAAACCAGCGCTGGGGCCGCGCTGGGGTCTGCGACCCTATGCAAGACAGAGGTCTTGCATAGGGTCGCAGCATAATGCTGAGCGATAGCCGTTTTGCGTGGATGTGACGCATGTTTCCCCCAACCCTTTCTTATTTTTTTTTGTTTATGTTCTTCATTGCGTCATGTTTACCGCAAATAAACGTATTTTCTTTCTTTCTTTCTTTCTAAACAGAACTGCCTTCTTTAACCTTTTGACCGCCACACGTCAAAAAATCAAAAACATGCCCTCGGCCTCGGCGTCAAAGTCTGTCAGGTATTCGAACCGTGGCGTTTTGGGCACATTATTTTGTTTATACATAACTGTGGCGGTCAAAAGGTTAATGAAAGGGTTGTTATCATACCTACCTAATTATTTCAGGCCTGAACAATGCGTGGTGTTTCGTACGAAAGCTGTATCTAATTGCGAAAAAAGAAGTATTTTATACTGGTCCATTAGGCCTAGTATATATTTTAATATATTTTTTTAATTTTGACTGAACGAGATTCATATTTTCTAATTTATGAATGTCATCAGGATATCGAAAATTTTATTGCCAAAAATTTCCATTCAGGAAATTGTCATTTTCAATTCAGAAAACGGAAAATTATTTGAGAGATTACGTAGGTAGGTCAGAAAAAAAGTCGGGTGTGAACTCTTATCTCGAAACTTTTCTATTTCCCCTTCATTTTCTTTCTAGTCTTCCTGGCCCCCCTGTTCATTAAATTAAATATTATATTGATAAGCGTCTAAGTAATGCTGAAGAGTTTGTTTTTTGTTTGACGCGCTAAACACTGGAACTACCAGACGAATTTGAAAAAAATCATACTACATTTAATACCTAGTCTAATTCTTGAGAAAGTTTAGGTTAGGTTAGGCAATTTAACATCACGCTACGACCATAAGCAGATGATAAAAAAAAGGTAGAAATAACGCTAAGCGAAAACGAAGCGATGCGATGCGACGCAGAAATTTCACGTAAACAAAATCGCGGGCAGAAGAATATAAAGTTGATAGTCGTAACAGTTTACGAAATCGCGGGCAGAAGAATATAAAGTTGATAGTCGTAACAGTTTACGAAATCTCGGGCAGAAGAATATAAAGTTGATAGTCGTAACAGTTTACGATAATGCAAAATAATATTCGAAGGGACCTCCTTGTCACGAAGTAATTACTAACCTACTTAGTGCTTCCTCATAGATGTAGGTCTAGTTACTTTGTCAATGATACACTAGCGGAATGTTGCACAAGCGATTAGGAAGAAGAGTGGGGCGTGTCTTCGTGGATGGCGCCACAAACTCTCTGTATTTTGTGATGGCTCTATCTGTAAGTAAGTACTTGCATTGCATACACGAGTACAATGGGATGCCTAATTGCCTACGTACTCAGACATAAATAGCTGCGATACCTAACCCAGATAAAAATAACAACAAAAACAATGGTAAATATTTGTTTTTGTTTTTTTCATTTTGTCATAGTTTCACACGTCTTTAGCAGTTTTGATAATAATAAAGCATCTCATTTCCCACGATATCTAACAAGACAGCTATTTATTGTATCCTACTTGTTTTTACGTAGATAAACAGTACCTACCTAAATTAATAAAACATACTTATATACCTATACATGTATAAGTATTATTGCCGAAGATAAGTAGATAACATACCTAAGAAAGTACTTGCTCTTTTAAGTATCTATTTATAGAAAAAAAGAAAAATGCTTGTATTGGCATTACAGCAAAATAAATACACCTTAAAACTACCTACATATAAATACAGCCAAAAGGGCCTCAGCTCAGCATAATATCAGACGACACCACAAGATGGTACCACCTGACGCTGATTTTCAGCTGCAACCAACGAGTGCCAACTGCCATATACGCTGGAATAACAAACACGGGGAAGTGTGTGCTCTGTATTTTGTGGTGTGTCCGTTATAATAAATTGAGATAATTAATTAAATGTGAAGCTCATACAAAACCAAATAAAATATTGTGACAATGTGTGTTGTATTGTAAATTTGTAAGTAATTACCTTATGAAAAACTAAAATAAATACCTATCCAATATGTGCGTATTACCTACATAAAAAACTGGCCAAGTGCGAGTCGGACTCGCACACGAAGGGTTCCGTACCACAAGGCAAAAACGCCGAAAAAAAACACGTTTATTTTATTCTGTTTTTAGTACTTATTTGTTGTTATAGCGGCCACAGAAATACATCATCTGTGAAAATTTCAACTGTCTAGCTATTACCGTGACAGACGGACAGACGGACAGTGGAGTCTTAGTAACAGGGTCCCGTTTTTAACCGACTTCCAAAAAGGAAGAGGTTATATGTACTATTTTATATATATCTTTTTTTATGTATGTTCACCGATTACTCAAAGACGACTGACCGATTTAAAAAAATCTTTTTTTGTTTGAAAGGGTATGCTCTCGAGGTGGTCCCATTATCATTAAGTTGGAATCTGATGAGAGGATCCCATGGAAATCGAGGGAAACCCTCAAATATGCAAACCTATAGCGATTTGGGTATTTTTTAAAGTAACTTGAGCATTTGCTCTCGGAAATCATCATTTGGTAAAGTGGAGCTGATGATGAAGACCACACATGGCCATCGGAATTACTCAGTGACAAATATTTCACGGGTTGCGATTCGATTACCTTAATATGGTTTGCTAAGCAATTTATGCTCATCACAATGCGTATGGTGAGTGTTTGTTGAGGAGTTCTTCTGGTTCTTATCAGGACAACTCAACAATTAACATTCCAGCATCGGGAAAAGCAATATTTTGTAAAAGATGATGAGCAGTTGACATTAAGCTATTGTAACTTAGATAAATTACAAACGGATCCACTAAAAAGTGAAAAATAAAAAAACTTTTTTACAAAAAAAAACCGACTTCCAAAAAATCACTACAAAGTGAAAAATAACTTGAATTTCGGAAGTCGGTGGCAAAAACTAAAATACAGATCCAAAGACACCGACTTCTGAAATTAAAGTTATTTTTCACATTGTAGTGATTTTTTGAGTCGGTTTTTTTTTTTTTGTAAAAAAGTTTTTTTATTACCCTTTGGGTACGGAACACTAAAAACAAGAAACAAAAAGTACCTATAAAGGTACGAGTTCGTAGCCGACCGCAGACAGCAGCAGCAGACGATGCGCGACGTGTCCCTAGATACGACTAAACCAGTTGGCCCAATATCCTGCAGTGGGGCGTGCCCTTCATAGAAGCCAAAAAGCCCGGCTTGCCCTAATAAAATCATAATTGACAACAACAAAATCAATAAAAAATATATTCAAAAAATTCCAGTCAATGAACTCGAACGCAAACATTCATATCATAGGAATAATAATACAATTATTTCGAAATCCGAACTTGCGCGCACTGGCCTAGGTTCGCGCCAAATTCCGCTCTTTACGCTATACAATGCATTCAATTACGCCATCTCGCTCACACTAGTCTGGCTTTTTACCTGGCTTCTATTTCCTTTCTCTGTCTCGCAGTTTTCGCCTACAAATTGCTATAAAAACGTTTACATTTGTTGATATTGGTAAGTACATAAAACACAGATTTCTATGAAATGAAAAGCCGTGCTTTTGATAGGCATGAAGTTCGCGCAAATGCACTATCCGCGTTGACCCGCGTAAAGTTAGTTGCACGTTTGGCGGGCGCGATGAGTCGATGACGCGATCACGCGACGCGTCTCAAATTGTTATTGTTTTGAAGTTTTGCATACTTTGAGAATTAGTTTTATTAATTGAAAAAGTGATTGATTGTGGCGATGTCATTCCCTATGATTTTGTAAACGGTTAATGAATATGTATAGTGTTCTTTTATCATTATGTGAATTCGGAAACTGTCATCGAAAAGGTACGTAAATACATTGAGTTTTCTGCAATTTTCTGCCAATAAATAATTATTTACTTCACCGTAACCAATCTTAAATTACTGTAGGTACTTCTCAGAAATAAAAACAAGTATTTTTGTCAGTCAAGAAGACAGATTATATAAAATAGGTACCTACTCATTCGATTGTTTAATATGTATGAATATGACAAACATAGGTGTTAAACATAGGTATGTGTTGGCTCATGATTGACTTTAAAAATGTAAGTACCTAATTCATAAAATAATGCGTACGAGAAAAGATAAAGAACAATAAATCGATAATTTGGAGGCCATCTAGTGCATTTTGATTGAACAAATGCATGTGACAAGCGAAATGAAAAGCAGTTCCGGATAGGCGCTGTGGTTATGCGCATTCATTAATATAGATGGCGCTTGTGACAATTACGTACTGATGTTTGAAATATGTAGTACCTACTCTTCGTATTTTTTTAAAGGTTTTCTTGCGGAAATTATAATAATGATGTTAGTACTACTAACAACCATTAACAACAAGAAAATCAGCCAATCCCTCAGTTGGCCTTTTTTTATACCTTGAAAATCTGTGGGCTTGCCCTAATTTTGACCCCTAGGCACGCCACTGTCCTGCACTGTATATACGATTCATCTCACAAAAACTATATAGGAAATTATTATCTCTATACTTGTATATATCTGTATAAATCTGTATACCTACTTGTATAATTTATTTATTTCATTCAGGATAACCAACAATTGCTTACACCAACACATTAGCAGCTTATTATTTATAATAGGATACAATTGCGGGTGCAACAATTAATTATAGGTTAACACCGAAAAACAACAACGAAAAAAGTGGTAAGACCATTAGTTATTAAATTACGACAGATTCTTGAATACGAGTGAAAAATACATTAATAAATTAGATCTGTAAACAAATAAACAAGATAAAATTAAATAATAATTGATATTAAAATTAGATTATAAGTTAGACTAAAATAAAATAAATTACATTGACCATTTACAAAGATATTAAAACAAAAACAATCAAAATACTAACTGTGGTAAGATAAAATATTATAAAATATCCAATTCCGTAACAAACACAAGACAAATCATTAAGACATACCTAATCGTTAATAATAAAAAAAAACAGTAGAAACAAAACTAAACAACCGAATTCAAGAAACAAAAATTATCCCATCAAAAATGATACAATTACAACTAAACTAACAATAGCAATGAGATTTGAGTATCAATTAAGGAAAATTACTGTGTATTAAAAACAAAAAAAAAAACAAATCGTAAAAAAACAAAATGTAAACAGCAATATCCCTACAAGTGTGTCGTACAATCGTTTAATAAAATTACTAAAATTACTTTATGAAGTACACTTACACAAATATGGCAAACCTCCTCCTTTTGGGGGAGGACTATGTCCAGCAGTGGACGTCTTTCGGCTGAAATGATGATGATGATGATGATTGAGGATCCTGCATAACCTAGGAATTGGAGAGTTTGCACCAAGTACAGACCTACGATATGGCGGGCACAGAGGCGTTATCCTTTTCCTAGGATATCTAGAAGGCGCCCGAAATCTAATTAGGCTAAGTAAATCGGGACAGTCAATTTTGTTACTTAGCAGTTTACCTAAATAAAAACATAATTATCATCGTCGTCTTCTTCCTCTCTAACAAAAGATACAAAAGTAAATCGCGATTGCTAATCCCAAGGTCAGACATCTTGTCTCACGGAACATTCAGAACTAACTGCAATACGGCGCTACCGTCTGCTGCTGCAGCCATCTGCAGTTGGGTTCGGAATCATGACTGCAGCGACATGTCGCAACGTCACGTCGTCTGCTGCTGCTGTCTGCAGTCGGCTACGAACTCGAACCTTTAGGGCGCGTTCACACGAGCGCGAATTTTTTCGCGCGCGCATCGCTTACACATCGCTCCCTCAAAAGAGACGCATTTAATTCCAATGTTTTTCTAAAGAGGGAGCAATGGGTACGCGACGCGCGCGCGTAAAAAATCGCGCTCGTGTGTACGCGCCCTTAGACAAATGAACGGATTTTCAACGGAATTAATCTACAGTACACTGACGAGCAATATAAAAGATCAATCCTATAAACATAAAGAAATCGAAATATCTCATAGACCACACAAGTTAGTTTCAAGAAATAAAAAATATTTGGATAAGTACAGTATTTTACACATTAAAACCTGGCCTGGTTGAAGAGAGAGATAGAAAAAAAAATTGTCACGTTTCATAATTTTTGATTACTTACATGTGAATACTTTTATTTTCACGTTGATTTAATTAATATTGTTTTTAATTTTGCGCGTCAGAGGTTGACTTGTGATTATAGGTATCATCATGCCGAAGTAGGGTCGGGTCGCTAAGTTTTCTTACCTATAAATTGCCCATAACAAAGTTATAATTAGGCAAAGAGATTTAAGATAGGTACAATAGAGGGGCCATGCAAAGAAATGTCTTAGAAAAACTGTGATCCCATGTCTCAGTGCCGCCATCTGGTAAGATATGGCATAATTAGAGCGGCAATTTATTCAATTAGGTTCAGCTATCGCCCGGTAGATGGCCAGTGTGGCCAGTGTTGCCAGATACGATTTTCAATTCATCGATTAAAAATCGGATCGGTGGTGCCTGAAAAATCTAATATAAATCAAATCAGTTAGATAAATATCGAAAACTAAACAAATTAGGCAAAAATTGAACGAAACGGAAAACGGAACGCGCGCCCCTCGCGCCAGTGCCCAGTCCGCTGCCCAAACGCATACTGCGTAGACGCATATTTATCATCCTACCGCGCAAGTCGCCACGTGCCTCCCTCGTGCCGCCATTGTAACGCGAAAGAATAATTATTAAGGGTCTTCGATCCCAATGTTTTTTTAAAAATTAAAGTGTAAACTAATTTTGTGCCTATATCACAAATAAATACTCTATCTCTAAAAGGTAGTTTCCCTAAGATAACCTCCCTCACACATTTAAATAAATATTATCGATATACAACATCACATCTCTGAAAGGCAGTCCGACTTTTAATTAGTTTTTAATTCTTCTAATAATTATTACCCTCTTTTATAAAATCAATTAAACATGGATCGATTTTAAACTGAATGTTACTTGAATGAATCGATTATTTTGTCACACCACTATATTAATTTTGTTAAAAAGTGGTAACACTGAAGCTGTCATTTTACCCAACTATAGTAAAGCTACTCAGCAATAGATGGCGTTTAATACAAAATAAACAAATTTTCTAGATCTTTTTATGAAAATTATTTAATTCTAATTACTGAGTAAATATAGATAATACATACGAAAATAAACTGAATTTAGGTCCAGTTGTTTTACCATAACGAGACTTGCAGTAACGTAATGCGCAACTCGGCATATTTCCATACAAAATATTTTTCTTTTGTTGGACACGAATGCGTCAATGCGACTTGACGCGCAGGCGTACAATACTAGACTGAGAGACTTGTTACGCCTAGGTCACAAGTACCGGGACACTGTTTTGTTCGCAATGTCCCGTCTATTGTAAATACTTTAAATGTCTTTGTAATTAGGTAATTACCTATCTAAATTCAAATTCAAATTCAAAGCATTTATTTCAATTAGACCTTGTACAGGCACTTTTGAATTGTCAAAATTAAATAGTCTGTCAGTTAGTCCGCAAGTTGAAGCTAGTTGCCCATTCCAAAACGTAGATCTCTATGGAGAAGAACGGGCAAGAAACTCCATGGACACTCTTTTAAATCAAGATATTACAAAATCCTGGGTACATTATTCTTGTTGCTTCTATATGTGAGAACAATGTAAAAAAAAAAGACACAAAGAAGAAATAATTCAAAATATAAGATTAAAAATAAGCATTGGCAGTTAAGAGATGACCAGTCTCAACCGAAGGCGCCCGTTCACGAACATGACGCGTGGATCAGCACCATCCAACTCAACCAGTTTGTAGGGCACTGAATGATCCAACACACGCGCCGCCATCGGTGAGAGATTTAAGTGAGCATGACAAGTTCTCAACTGCCATGCTCTTTCAAGTCAACATCAAAAAAAATCATAATAAACGGAAACATGGTTCTTACATTTACAAAATTAAAAAAATGCTTCTAAATTATACAAAACTATAGTTTGCAATTTATTTAAGAGGTTAATAGAATTTAAAAAATAATAAAAAACAATTATATGAACTCATATAACTTGTCAGTAAACTAATTCTGGAGAAAGAACATAAACATTGTCTTGAGTTAATCAGGGCGACCAACTATTCTTATCGTTTAAGTAATCGTTGATGGAATAGTATGCCTTTGAACAAAGTTTGGATTTTATTTGAGCTTTAAATGTATTAAAAGGCAAATCTAGTAATGAAGAAGGTAGCTTGTTATAAAAGGTTATACCAAGCCCAACAAATGAGTTATGCACCTTATGAAGCCGGTGAAAGGGAGCGCGTAGTTTGTCCTTATTTCTAGTGTTAACATTGTGAATATCACTGTTTTTAGTATACAAGTGTATATTTTGCCTAATATATAAAATGTTGGCAAAGATGAACTGTGATGCAACCGTAAGAATTCCAATATCTTTAAAAAAATCTCTTAGAGAAACTCTGGCACCTAACTGGTATATTGCTCGAACAGCTCGTTTTTGCAGGACAAATATATTTTGTATATCAGCGGCTTTGCCCCACAGCAGAATACCGTAGGACATAACGCTGTGAAAATAACTAAAATAGACTAAACGAGCTGTATCAACGTCAGTGTATTGTCTTACTTTCCTGACGGCGTAGGCAGCCGAACTGAGCCTTCCTGCTAGACTTGATATATGTGGTCTCCACTGAAGTTTGGCATCTACTGTTATTCCCAGAAAAACTGCCGAGTCCACAGTTTCAAGCACCTCTTTATGTAAGACGATGTTGGGTCCTAGATTTCTAACATTCGGTAAGGCGAACTTTACACATTTCGTCTTCTTGGCATTAAGAACTAGGTTATTTGACGTAAACCAATTCGTAACTATTGAGAGCGCACTGTTTACGTCGTCAAAATCTTGTCTATTCCTGTCTACTTTAAAAATAAGAGAGGTATCATCTGCAAACAGTACAACGTCACAGATGCCCTTTAAATGGAATGGTAAATCATTGATATATACTAGGAACAAGAAAGGACCCAGTATTGAGCCTTGCGGTACACCTAACTGAACTGGTAGCCCGGAAGATTTCACACCATTAACATCCACACATTGGAACCTATTATGTAAATAAGAATTTATTACGTTGAGAGCTTCGTTTTGGACACCGTAATGACGTAGTTTACGTAAAAGCGTGTCATGGTGCACGCAATCAAAGGCTTTGGAGAGATCACAGAAAACTCCAATAGCATTTTTCGAATTCTCCCATGCATTATATATGTGTTTCAGCAAAGCAACACCCGCATCTGTAGTCGAACGACCTTTTGTAAAGCCATATTGTTCATTATGAAGGAGGCTGTTTAAATTAAAATGTCTTAGCAACTGCTTGAGTATTAATTTTTCAAATATTTTGCTAAATGCAGGTAAGATGGAAATAGGCCTGAAATTGCCAACGTCATTTTTATTACCTGATTTAAATAATGGTATGACTTTACTACTCTTCATGAGGTCAGGAAAAGTTCCTAAATCAACACATTTATTAAAAGTAACAGCTAGATAGGGGGCTACGATGTCTATTATATTACTTAAAAGTTTAATGGAGATGCCCCAGTAATCACCGGTGTTTTTAGACTTAAGTGTGTTAAAAACATTAACTACATCACGCGGGGTTACATGTTCGAAGCTAAATAAGCGACTACATTTAGGTACACTGCTATGCAAAAGGTTTTCAGCTTTAGACGGGGAGGAATTTAAGGAGCGAGTCGTAGTTATAGGTATGTTGGCAAAAAATTCATTAAATGCCTCAGCTACGTCAGCTGCTTTGTTAACTAATTTGTTGTCGACCATAATTTCAAGTTGTTTTTCTTGTTTAACCGATTTACCAGTTTCATTTTTAATAATTTTCCAAGTTGTTTTTACTTTATTATTAGAATTTTTAATTGTATCGCTTAAAAATTTTGATTTAGCAAAAGCACTAATCTTTTTGAATAATTTTGAATAATTTTTAACGTAATCTAGGAAAGGAGTATCAAACCTGTATTTTTTCAAACCATATAACTCGTACAGTCTCGCTCTACTTTTATAAATACCTGGAGTAGCCCATTGGTTAAAGCCAACCGAGGAGCCATTAATGTTAATGGTTTTGGTCTTAAAAGTAGATTGGTACTCTTTTTGCACAACATCAAAAAGGGCACCATAAATTTCATTAGGATCCTCTTGTTCTACTATAGATGGTGTAATTCTATGAGCTATATTATTTTTAAACATTTTGCAACGACTAGCTGTATAAGGCCTGCATTCAAGCTTATGCGGCTTTTTATTTAATGGCATGGGGAAGCTAGCTAATAAACCACAGTGGTCGGACGTTAAGTCAGTTAACACTAATTTATTTTTGGCATCACAATCACTAAATATATTATCAAGACAAGTTGAAGAAGATGCCGTGATCCTGGTAGGTTCAAAAAACAAGTTAATTAAATTATAAGACCTAAACAGATTGAGAAGTCTAATACTTAATGGAGTAACATCTAAAATATTAATATTGAAATCTCCACATAAAATAATACTTTTGTTACTTGATTTCAACCTATTGAGAGAATCCTCCATTACCGATTCAAAACTACTAAAATCCCCAGAGGGGGGTCGGTAAACGCAAATTATAACATATCGCTCAAGTTCAACACAAGACAATTCTATAGTGCGCTCAATTGAAAGATTAACTAAATCTAAACGTTGTTTACATTTCAACTTGTTTGAAACAAGAACTAAAGAGCCACCGCGAATAGCACTTTTTCTCACAAATGCACTCTGTACGGTAAAGTTATCATCATCGATAAACACTACTTCATGTTCTTTCAACCAGTGTTCAGTCAAACATAACACCTGAACATTGTAGTTCTCCATAAATAAACTTAATTCTAGCTCTTTGCCGGACAGACCCTGCATATTTTGATGTACAACATTCAACATATGCGGCTGACCCGTTGTCGCACCTAATAGTTTAAACTACAAGGCGTATTAGAAGTAGTGTTAGTACCACTACTAACAGTAATCGATGGTACACTACAAGTACCAGTGTCACTGAGTATATTGTATGCTAAAAGATTAGCAATTTGTCTCCTACAACTAGGTGGCAAATACATAGTGTAATTTGTCAGTTTGTAATCAGTAATGAATTGATTACAATCAAAATATAAAATAGCGTCACTGTGACGACAAGTCCTATTATAAATGAACATATTTAAATTATAAATAAGCTTATTTTGCTCATGAGATAAATAATATGAATAAGGCAAGGCACAAAAAATAAATTTACAGTTATTGGTCTCATGAAGATGTAACATCAAATGGACACATTCAATTATGTCCTTTTTTCTAACATTTAAACTATCCCCGTATAATAATATAACAGTTGAACTAGGGTTTATTTTTGTCAATCTGATATTACTAATTAATTGGCTAATACTGGCACCGGGTGAACAATTATTAATTACATATTGTTGCGAACACTGATTAAATATCCTACCAAATCCTTGACCAAATTTATCAGAAAATACATAAGTAGTGTTAATCAAATTATTCATGGTTTTGCTATTATCATTAATACAGCTACCTACTGGCTGAGCCACTGAGGGTGTGGGTGTAATAGGTTGAGGCTGCAGTCCCTGGGAGCAGGTACAACTAAAAGAGAGGTTATTTGTCAGAGACTCATACCTCTCCGCATTATACTTGACCAGGTCTGCTAACTCATTAGCCTCCTGCATGCGCTTACTCAGGTCTTGTTGAGAAGCCTCATATTTACTAAAGATTTCCTTTAGAGCATATTCCCTAACAAGCAATTCATCCTGCAGGTGCTGAGTGTCTGTGTCATACATAGTATTACATAATTCTAATTCACTGTTACAGTTCTTTAATTCTTGTATTAAATTCAATTTCTTTTGCCTAAGTTTTGTATTTAATTTATTTACTTTTTGGCATTTTAAAGATTTTTGGGTTTTTCTAATTAATCTATTAATTTTAATATATTTTTTTAACTTATTGTGACTAGTAAACAATTTGCTTTTAATGATAGTATCATCAGTTAAATCTATTGTTACAACTGGCTCAACATATGTGGGTCCGGACCCGCTACCAACCAACTCATCATAAAGACTGCAGGTGATCGCAGACTCTTCACTGGCTTTGAGAGATTCCAAATGGGTTATTGTGTTGTGGGCTTTGCATAATTCCCGTTCAAGTTCCGAGATGCGTCTCAAAGCCAGTTCGTGGGTGTCGCTACATTCCTGGAAATTTGACACTAGTTGCCGGAGGTGTTGATGCTGGTCAAGTATGTCCATATGCTGTACATGTAGTTCAGTCAACTGGTTCTTAAGCTCAGTGTTCTTGTCATTAATGAACTTTATTTCTACCTCGCTGTCATCCCTTTCCTGAAGAAGCTGTTTGTTCTGTTTTATAGTAGATTCCAATTCTTTCAATGTAGCCCTCAGAAAGCCTAAAGGTACAAGCTGCCCTTGGCAAAGTTATAATTAAGTACTTACCTATCTATCTATATCCAATAGAACTGTGTGTTGAGGATTGTACCTACAGACATTAACACATCAAGCCGAAACTGTCAAATTTTCCCAATCAACTTTGAACCTTATGCTTTAGCAATAAAGTTGAAAATCTATTAATAAAGAAATTTGACAGATTGTAGTAGCTTGATGTGAGCTGGCGTCTGGTACATAGACCAAGTAATGTTTCCCAGTTAGCAGAACCATGTATTTTTTTTATCTTCTGTTTAGATCAAGATATGGATATTCCCAGAAGGCACAAGGAACACAAAATGGGATGGGAAGTTATTACCATTCAAGAAAGGTGCTTTCAACTTAGCAGTAACTGCTCAAGTGCCGATCATACCCGTTGTGTATTCACCCTACTATTTCATTGACAAGAATAAATATGTTTTCAATAAAGGTAAGATTCAGTTCAGTTTCAAGTTTATGTTCCCCAGGGGATCTAAAAGGCCACTTTGGCGAAATCAAAAAAGGATAACATTATGAATAATGTATGGACAGTTAACTGTTAAGTTAATCGTAACAAATCCCATTGGTGAGGATTTTTCAGTTATTTTTTTTTGTCTGTGCTAAAATACCAATCAATCCAATCTCTTTGATTACCTACGTAGTGCACCGAAAAACACGGACTGTCATCGCCATATTAGGTATGATTCATAATGTTATCCTTTTTATGATTCTGCCAAAGTGGTATTTTTAGGCTTCCCAGTTATGAACGGTTAATCACTATCAACTGGGCACATATCTAATCATATCTGAATATCTGAGAAATTCCATTTAAAAAACCCAATAAAACTTTTCACGACCTGGGAATCGAACCCAGGCTTTACTCAGTACTTACTCAGCGCGTTACGATCACTAGACTAACGAGAATGTTGTAGCTTTTCTAGACATTAATTTAAAATCTAAAAGAACTAAATACTATGTTACAGGTCATGTTATAATGCAGTGTCTGGAGCCAGTGTCAACAGTAGGACTAACCTTGGAGGACGTGCCAGCCCTTGCTGAGCGTCTTCACCGGACTAGATCGCGAACTTACGAACAGCTGTCCAAAGAAGTTCATTCTCCAGAACCGATGAGTGATGGCGGAAACCATACGAAACATTGTTAAGAACACGATTGATAAAATGATTATGTATCCTACTGTTGAGCGCTAGCCTTGGTAGTTTTATTGATGAAATTATGTCTTCTGTGAGTCTTGTGTCAAAATTATTTATTGTAAAATTGCCTAAAGTTTATTTCATAAAGACGATTTTGTAGAGAACACATGTTTTTATTTTTAGTAGGTACTACAAGTAGATGAAGCGTTAGACGTAGTAGTCCTGTCCAAATTTCAATTCCCATAAAAAAACACTTTCAGACTGTCCCGAATTTTCCAATTTGCCAACTTTTCCAATGTTTCTTTCCCTAAAACCCTTATAATTCGGTCTGAATTATAACGAACATTAAAAACAAATAACTAAATCGGTCCAGCCGTTCTCAAACGATGCTTACCCGCAACGAACAGCCGATCGATTCTGTAAAAATCTCACCGTGAAAACTTAGGTGAAGTGAGTTTGTTGTTGCTGGGAATTGACACTATTGACAGCTCACTTCACCTATAATTTTCTCGGTGAGATTTTTACAATAGCACCGCAGCATTTAATTTTCATATTTTATGCCACAGAACTGTACCTATAAACAGACGACTGTAAGCTTCTCTGCCTGCGACTTCGTCCGCGTTTTCTTGTTTTAAAATATATCATGACAATATTGTAGTTTCCCATTAGTGAAAGAATTTTCGGAATCGTATTAGTAGTTTAAGAAGATTACCTACCCCCTACATACAAACTCACTTTTACCGTTTATAATAAGGTAGAGTTATATCCTATACCTACTTACCTAGTGCCACTTAGGGTAGGTACTAGGTAGGTACCTAAGTATAGTATAGGATATAAGTACCTATAGCCAGAGGTTGGTATAGGTAGCGTTTTAAATAGCACATTAATATGATTGGCGCCCATCACTTATTAACAGGTAGGTATTATTATTTTGGTTTTTTATTTATTAGACAGGCTCGAATCGTCAATTTTGTTAGCATGCATGTGTGAGTGTACAAGTGGTTTGAAAACGACTTCTAAACTGCGATGCTATTCTGTAAAAATCTCACCGTCAAAACTTAGGTGAAGTGAGCGTGGGGTGAGCCGCCAATAGTGTCAATTCTTAACAAACATAAACTCACTTTACCTAAGTTTTCACGGTGAGATTTTTACAGAATCGACCGGCTGAATCGGTTTTGACGCTTCGACCACAGGTTCATAATACTTAGCATTGCGCCTGTAACCCCAGATCTGGTCAGAGACACACGTTTTGCCAGTTAAGTCTGTTCTATTGTCATAAAACCAGACAGACTCCTGGCTACTAATGTGAAACTCCTAATAGAAAAACCCAAAAACACTTTTCCCTACGGTAGGTATCAAACCCAGAACCCACACGCGACCCAGCTGTCGTGCTTGAGACGGAGACCACAAAGCAGTCTGCTTATTGGTTTTCGTTTTTCATTCATACGATCAGTCAAAACATTTATCAGGCGGTTGCCCGCCCGCCCAGTCATGGCCTATGACCCCATGTATTCAGCGTGATGCCATGATCAGAGTATATTCACGCCTATACTGCACTGCTTGCGATGAACAGTGGATACAACCTACTCAGATAATAATACCAATTCAGATTCAAACACCATAGCGCTGCTGCGCGCTGCGCCGAGGGAGGGTGTGGCCTATTACCTATTTACAGACTACCACGAGCAATTTCCGTATAGAGCTATAACAAAGATATTTTCTGATATGAGAATAAAGTGGAATAAAGTTATAAAATCTTTAAAATATTTCATTGCAAATCGATTTTATCTTTGTCACTTTCTAGCAATCAATGTTTGCGACGTTCCATGTCCATTTAACTTGGACGTCAAACTCGCGCTCAAATACCAATAGAATTCAGTGAAGTCGCTGGAACGCTCTCTCGTAAAACAGTATTTCGTTTCTCATGATTGGTTGCGCGCTATAGGATTTCTTTCAGTTTTGTGTTTATTTTTGTTTTTAGAAGCTTGACGGTTTTATTGTTCAGTGATAATATTTATGTTGTATTAAAAATGTGGGACAAAATCATTTATATGATAGTGATTATCATAGTAACGTACATTTTGAAACAATTGTTGTCGGAAACACCGAATTTCGTGAAATTTAAATCGAAATTTCTTGTGTTTTACATCTGGACTTCTGTGACCGCAGTGATATTGATGCCGTTTTTTGTGTTCAACCCGAAAAATGTAAAGAATTCCCTGTAAGTATACATTTTGTTTCCCATGTAAAAACCAATACATTAGGACTTATGTCACAGATTGGCGCACTAACTGTACGCGATCCCTGTACGTTGATTCATAGGGATTTTTCTGAATGGGTTTATCCCACGCATTATCAAACAGAGAACTCTTGAATGATAACTGCAACATTAAGTCAAAGCTAAGAGTAAGAGACATCATTATTATCTCAAGTCTTCACAATTTTATTCATCCTCCCATTGTTTATTGTTTACAGATTTGGATCACAAATAGTAAAACATGTCACAAAAGTAATAGAAGTTAAATGGCTATTGCGAAATGGAAGAGTATTAGCTGAAGACCGTGGAGCTGTGGTGGTGTCCAACCATCAGTCTTCTATTGACATTCTAGGTACCTAATATTATTTTTGTTTATCTTCCTCTTACCTCACCCACTACGCCCTGTTAGCCTATATATTCAAGCCCACCTTGTGGTTAATAGTTTGATTTAGTTTTAAGCTAATCTCGCTCAGACTGTGTGGGTTGCTCTACTAAATCCTACTTATATATTTTATAATGAAGTCTATTTTACATTGTTATTATATAAAGTAACTACAGTGGATATGTAGAATTATTATTCCTATGTTATGTCTATTTATTGATGTCTATCCTATTAATAGTGCAACATACAATGATGTCACCTAATGATCCTGAGGTCAATTGGCAATTGTCATTCATAGAATATCCAAGAATACTATTCTTATACCTTGCACACACTGCACACATCACCACATATCTATATCTAAAATATTTTAATTTTATTAGGAACTCCTTGGGTGCATTAAAAAATTTATGAAACCTTTTACTTCACAAATCATGCTGTTAGGTAGATATCAAAATAAAAAGTAATTTATTAAAATAGGCTGAAAACCAAACTGGCTGTTTCGAATATCAAAATTACATAAGAGAGAAAATTAAAAAAATGCCTGCTCTTATGCTTTCCATATGGCTTCAGCTGTGGCAATATATAATCCTAGGGCCTCAGATATTTATGAGTAGAAATTAATTAAAACAAACATACAAGTTAATTAATTTTTAAACAAACTTATTGCACTGGCAGTCTTATCACATTTTAGTGCAGATAAAAGAGATAAATTTCTGATAAAGATTGATATGGATTTTATGACCATGAATCATGCAATGATATTAGCAATAGTAGGCCTGTGTGAAGTTATGTTTAGTTCATTTTCAAGCCTATTTTACAAAAGGCATAAAAGATAAGAAGCTAGTACCACAACAATAGCCAGTACATAACAAATTTTTGTATAATGTAGTGAACCTTCTTCGTTGTTCACTCAATACTGGGAACCGCAACCGCATACGACGCGTCTCCAATATGCAGTGTTCTGCAGTGTGGACCGCTCAGTAGATGCTGCCACCAACAACAGGCCTCTTGATTATGTCTGACTATCAAATTGGTGCACTGCCTTGAACACCTTTTCCTTCTACACGGCCCAGTATCATAAGCCTTTCCAGACTAAGCATTAGGAGAATGCATAATACGTCCGAAAAGCTGAGGACATGCTCCTGGCATATTGTTGATAGCCGCTTGGCAATGTTGAGTTCCTCCAGTATGGATTCATTCCTTCTCATGTCTGTCCATGGTATACGATGTAGCCTCCACCAACACCTTAGTCGACCTTAGAGGGTGCAAATGTCGTGCTGTTCCAAGCACCGATACCAGCATATTACAGGAGTTAGTGAATGCTACTCATTACATACTTAATCCTTGTTAGTATACCTATTCAAGTTCAGGGCTCACAGTCGCACTATGTAAATGTGACATTGCACTGCAACTCTTATTTACATACCCACTGGTGTAATAATAGCAATTACCCTGAATATTGTTTATTCATGTTATAGTGTTAAGAATCAAACAATGGCACCCAAGTTATTATGGTACTATTTATATCTACTTAATAAAAATCTGAAATTCATTCACTGACAGACTCACAGCTTATACTGCTGGGTCTAGTAGAAGCATGAAATTTTGCGCAAGAGTTTCATTTTAATTTTATAACAAAAGTAACAAATTTCATTCCCTAAAGGAGTTAAAAAGGGGATGAATGTTTGTGTGGAAATTCGTATCCCATTAGGAACAGGGCTTGTCTAAACTAATGTCATAAAGAGAAAAGATTTGATTTTTTGTATGTTTGTTTGTTACGCTTTCACGCTAAAACGGATTTAGATGAAATTTGGCACATGGGTAGACCATGATCTGGATTAGGACATAGCATATATTATTTTTTACTTTTACTTTTTATCCCGATATTCCCACGGGATCGAGTCTTATGAAGGGTGAAACCGCGGGGCGCAGCTAGTTATGTTATAACATTGTAACAATAATATGAATTCTGATTGTTGACATAACGGTCCCGCAAGACGGAAACCTCGTGAAAGCCGAGAAAGATAAACAAATCAAGTATTTTGACTTCGTCCGCGAGGTTGTTTGTCTACATGTGGTATGTGGACTCAGCGTTCATTACTATCGGCACCGATAGTCTTGACAACCAATGGCTTAATAACCGAGAGCCTCGACCAACACCTGAGGAGGCTCTCGTGGGCAGCTGGATTAGGGGCGTGATTCAGAAAGCCTTACTTCTAGACACGGCTCGTATTGTTAAGCCGGGTATCCACTATGTTCGCGAACCTCTTGCGCCCCGCGCTCCCGCAGGCCGCAACTGCTCCACATAGTGGATACGTTCGTGCTCCTAGAACGTGCTATGTGGAGCAGTTGCAGGAGCGGGGAGCGCAAGAGGTTCGCGAAGATAGAGGATACCCGGCTTTAGGACCACCGGTAGTTTGGACCCTATTCCGTGTGCGTTACCCCAGTCAGAAAATGTCGAAAATCGTCATCTGAGTGCAATAGATTAATAGATAGAATTAGTTAAAGATGCAGCCATCGTGCAAACGTTACCGCAGCAGGACTTATCTTTGCAACCACAGCAAATACAAATTAAGTTGTAACATTTACTTATTTCAAATTGATATCTAATTATTTAGATAACATTTATTTCAACATACCCGTTAGAAAACAAAAGATCTGAGTAGTCAGATCTTTTGTTTTGTAACGGGTATGTTATCCGTAGTCCATTAAAAGATTGATAACATTGAAAGATCTATCAACAAACTTAAAGATCTGGCTACGGTAACGTTACTCCAGCCGGAACTGTTTTTATCAAATAATTAAAAAACTATCAGCTTACCAATTTAAAAAATCTGCTTACCAATTACAGAAGCTTTATATCTAATTATATCTATTGCACTTAGATGACGATTTTCGACATTTTCTGGCTAGGGTAACGCACACCCCTATTCCCGATACCGGTGGGCTACTATTTTTAATATTTTTTAGATTCTAGTATTTAAAAATATAACTTAGGGCTGATTTTTCAATCATCTGATAACTTTATTCGAGGAATAATTTTGAAATTTTGACAGTTATTTCATACAAAAAATTAAATTAAAAATTTAAAAAACCCCCGACACAAAAAATAATAAAATTAAGTGTAAGTAATTGGAAAAGGATCAAATAATTTAAAAACCCCCAACATAAAGAATCTAGGTAACGAGACTAAAACAGATAAATTCATATGGCAGTCGGGGGACCTCTTAGAATAGAAGGTGTTTCACAGAACGGTCCCCCGACTTCCATATGAATTTATCTGTTTTAGTCTCGTTACCTAGATTCTTTATGTTGGGGGTTTTTAAATTATTTGATCCTTTTCCAATTACTTACACTTAATTTTATTATTTTTTGTGTCGGGGGTTTTTTAAATTTTTAATTTAATTTTTATTTCATGCTTTTTGTAGGGACTCCTTAATTTTTGTACCTATTTCATTTCTTTTATTTTCTTGCGTTTTAAGATTCAGGTAATTTGGTGTTTAATCAGGTTTTTTATCTGTCAAAAAATAATTATTAATTTAAGTATAGTTGAGTTGAGTTAATAATTTTTAAGACTAAACAGATTTTTTTGTTTTATTGTATCCTTTTTCTAGTTCTTCCTTTAGTTATTCAATTTTCGTACAAGTATTTCATAGCTATTAGATATCTTAAAGTTCATTTCAAATAAACTTGCGATAAAGTTTGTTCACCTCCTTCTACTAATGTATCCCAATATTTCCAAACCATACGAAAAAAATGTATGGGCAGTGTCGGTAACACGATCAAAACATTGACTTATTCCGTGTTTGTTATTATGAAACTCAACCGATGCAATGTTAGCGACAGTTTTGTATGACGAACGATATCTATCGTAAGTTATTTGGACTTTTTGGTACAGGGTGGTTGAATGACATTTATCGCATGTTTATTTGAAAAACACTTTAGGTATTTCTGATCTAGTTTGTAAAATGGGACAGCGACGCTATCTGGTGTAGAACAAACTACGCTTTTTAAGAAGGATAATTCCATTCGTAATAAAAATAGTCAAACTCAGTGGTCGTAGGTATTAGTCATCACTCCACTTTCCTCATCATTCTAGAGCATTCATCAGATCAGACAAAAAAATATTTACAAGTTTTTAGTTTTCATTTCGTTAGTTAATATTCCTCATTCCCTTTCAATATAGTGTACATTATTCTACTTGTCAAGCCCTTGCATTTGATACCTATATTGAAGGAGATGTGAAAAATAAATTTAATTCGCCATTTTGTGGTGGCGGCCATCTTGGATTTGAAATTTATAATAGCGTATAGTATTCTATTAGTCAAGCCCTTTCATTTGATACCCATATTGAGGGAGTTGTGAAAAAAAAAATATAATTCGCCATTTTGTGGTGGCGGCCATCTTGGATTTGAAATTTATAATAGCGTATAGTATTCTATTAGTCAAGCCCTTTCATTTGATACCCATATTGAGGGAGTTGCGAAAAAAAATGTAATTCTCCACTTTGTGGTGGCGGCCATCTTGGATTTGAAATTTATCATAGTGTATAGTATTGCACTATTCAAGCCCTTTCATTTGATACCCATATTAAGGGAGTTGTGAAAAAATATGTAGTCCGCCATTTTGTGGCGGCGGCCATCTTGGACCGATTTTCATCAAACATAGCTAAGAACACTCCCGACTAATTCACCTTTCAAACAAAAAAAACAAAATTAAAATCGGTTCATCCGTTCGGGAGCTACGATGCCACAGACAGACACACACACACACACACACACACACACACACACAGACACGTCAAACTTATAACACCCCGTCGTTTTTGCGTCGGGGGTTAAAAACTGTCAAACGTCAATTTTGTTCCTCGAATAAAAGTTATCTGACGATGGAAAAATCAGCCCTTAAATGTAGGTATAATATAATGAAATAAAGGAAATATTAATTCTGAATTTCTTGGTTGTGTTAATTCCAGGAATGTTCAATATTTGGCATGTAGCAGACAAAGTAGCTGCTATAGCAAGAAAAGAAATATTCTATGTATGGCCATTTGGACTGGCTGCATACCTCGCAGGAGTCGTGTTCATTGACAGAAATAACTCAAAAGATGCGTACAAGCAACTGAAAATGACGTCAGAAATCATGATTAAAAATAAGGTAGGCGATCAGTGGAATAATTTAAACAATAATACCTATATGAAACACTCAGTATCTAAGTCCAAACTTGAGGTTTGAGCTCGATCAACGGCGTTTTGCTCATCATTTTTTTCAGACGGCAGGATCTACATCTATTAACGATTACTATTCTGAGGAGTACATCTACGTAATTTAATAAATTTCCTACAAACGGATCCACCACACATGTTTGCGATATTTTTCAGCAACAAGACATTGGATTATATTTCTCGAGTCTGATCAAATCGGTACCTACATAATGTTTGTACGAGTATACGCACTCTATGCTTAACTTCTCGCTGGATGCGAGAAGCACAGAACCGATCGAAGTAGCGATGCTTGGGGGAGGCCTGTGTCCAGCAGTGCACGTTTTTCGACTGAAATGTTGATAATGATTCTTTCAATTGAGCAGACTCGAGTGTATGTCCTACGTAGTGGATATTCAGTTTTGTTGGCCGCATAGGTAACCGCGTACTCATTACCATGGTCTCTTTACTTACAGACGAAGATCTGGCTGTTCCCTGAGGGAACAAGAAACAAAGATTTCACAAAACTGCTGCCATTTAAAAAGGGCGCGTTCAACATTGCGGTTGCTGCCCAAGTGCCAATCATTCCTGTTGTGTTCTCGCCCTATTATTTTATTAATCGGAAGAAATACATTTTTAATAAAGGTATGATTTTTATCCGTAATTTTTAGTTTACATCTGCAGGCTTCCTGTTATCTGAATGCATCAACCTTCAAGTATAAGAATGATGAAGAAAATTTTGATTAAAATAGTGTCCGTGGAGTTTCTTGCCGTTTCTTCTCCATAGGTACAAACTACGCTTTGGAATGGACAACAAGCTTCATCTTCCTGACTGATGGACCACTTGACAATTCAAAAAGAGCCTGTAATTGTTTTATTTGAAAAAAAAAGTCATATTCATTGTCGTGATCTCGGATTTAAAACACACTGTTTTAAAAATAAATGTACGACGTGCGTAAATTATACATTTTATAATAGCTTCGAATTGTAAAGACAAACATGGTGAGGAAAGGACTCACGCTCCAATAATACAGACAATGTGAAGTAATAGTAGCACAGTTGAGGCAGCCGTGCACTCGTGCCCTACAGTCACGAGTGTCGACACTATGGGCCAACTGTTCTTCAACACTCGATAGATAAATAGAGCGCTCAGTTATGACGTTCTAAATAATCATCTTTATGTAAATAAATAAAATGGAAGTTTTGTTCCGGTAATCTCCGAAACGGTTGGAACGGTTTTGATGAGTTTTGGTATGGAGATACTTTGAACTCTGGGGAAGGATATAGGCTACTTTTTATACACGTATATACATACCACATACCACGCGGGTAAACCCGCGGGCGGAAACTTGTGATAAATAAATGACAATAATTAGCACTATTTCGTCGAAAATTACAAAACACGTATTAATATGATATATATCGTCAAAAATCTTTGTATCTGATACATTTTTTTACGTTACTGCATTGATTTTCCAGGCCATGCAGTTATCCAGTGTTTAGAGCCAGTCCCAACAGTGGGATTGACTATGGAAGATGTACCAGAATTAATAACCAAAGTGCGCAACACTATGGACGCGGCTTACAAGGAACTCTCAAAAGAGGTGCTAAGCGCCTTGCCTCCCAACTACCCGCTGGCTACCGATTGAGCTCCCAGTGCCATCGACCGACGGTACCACCTATTATGTATTAGATTTATAATCACCCAATTATTAAGCTTTTAGGTTGGCATAATAATGCTGGTTCATGAAATGTTTGTACTATTATACCTATAGCGAGCATTCCAACCACTAGAAATATGAATATTTCCGTGATTTTATAATGACCCCCTTACTAATAAACATTGTATAGCGTCTGTATAGTTACACAACGCTTTGTCTTCTTCTTTCGAAAGTCAAATTACTGACGACTGAAAGAGAGAAATCGGTGTGTAACTATTCATCTGATTTAATACGTTTATTAGTAAGCGGGTAACTATTTACATCTTGTCTAAATAATCTTTACTTAATATTTATGGCACACTTTTGTGTTATAACGACTTACAGACCGCCACATCGACTAGCGAAGTGACCTTTTTCTTAGATTTCAATTTTACCAATCTAGGGTAAAATAAAATGACTGGTAGAAGAAACAAATCACACAATTTATAGTTGCAAGATTTAGCTAATATTTTATTGATGTCAAACTTGTATGAGGTATTATTTTTATAAAATTTATATTAGTTGAATGTTTTCTTATCTATATTGGCTGATATCAACACTTATAAAGCGTTGGTCAAGTCCTTAACATGTTTTAATAAGTCTTTACAGTAAAAGTGACTCGAGGCTAGAAAAGGTTGATGAAATTAGTATCAAATAGTGTATTGTAGAAAGTTAAGAAACAGTCTTAGGCATGTGGAGTTAATTAGCAATCAGCAGATGATTGAGTTGCGACAGGCGGCACGCCGCGACAATGATTTGTACTTGTTGACCTTTTTTTTTGTATTCAAATCACACTACAGTGTAACTGTTTGTTTCTGCACCGCTGCAGTACGGAATTTTAAACACTCGTTAAGCAACGTCGCACATTAAGTTGATTGAAGCTATTACCATTTCAGTATTTGAACAATGGTCTACTAAAGAACGACTTTTTTAATGTTTAGTTATTACTTTATTAGTTAGTAACGTAGAATTGTTGAGTTGAGAAAAACGTGTTATTTAACATTCCTCCCAAATATTAAAGCGCACAATACATTCATTGCAGAATTTCTTTTCATGGATGTAAGATACCAAAATTCTATTATTTTTTTTAAACACTATTGATTTGATAAAAACAACATTAGATATAAGTGATATAAAAATCTATTTTGGTGCAATACATTTTAACTTTAGCTAAATTGTTTTGATCTCTCTAATAATTAGTCAAATATGACATACTTCAATGAATAATTTTGTGCTATCCTGTTTTTCTTAGGGAAAATGGCGACAAAAGCGAAATTTAAAATACGATTCTTACGATTAGTACTTACGCGTGTATAATGCCTGGCTGTGCTATACATATGAGTTGCGTCATATTAAATGATCACCTTAGCATTCACTTAAATAGATTTCCAGTGCATGAATGAACCACGAATATGATCTAACTAGGCTTCGTGAAACAAGGTCAATGTTTTCATCCACACTACTTTTTACGTATAAGACCAATGTGTTGTCTAAGTACTCAATAATCAACAGCTTCATGGTATATTAAACCAGTATTATTTATTTTAATATTTACTTTTTTATCGCTTTGAAGGGCATGGTGAGCTTTCGACAGTTTTATTTTGTCGCTACTCATAGTTATTAGGTATATTATTATAGGAAATGTTCCTCTATCGTATGATACACTTAATTTTATTCTCTAGTCATGTAAACGACTAACTGTGGAGGCCATTCGATGTGCTTCGCATAAGTCAGCGTCACCGCAATCGGTACTATACTTGTAATAAATTACACAAGCATGATATCTTACTTCTTATAAATTCTGTGTACGTTGTAATCGTTCTGTAATTCACTTCGTGAGAAAATTCCCAAAAAATCGACTTCGTAGGGAACTTTCACGCCTTCGAGGCAATTTTTTTGCATAATATCATCATTATGTAACCAAATGCGACGTCTAATTTATAAAATTTGCAAATCTTATTATTTTGTGTTGTTGCTCGTAAAAGTATTCAAGTTAAAATCCCATCAACGTGTACTGTTATCTGCGATTAATCTTCTAGATTGTTATAAAAGTGAATTAAAATACGAGAAGTTACCAAAAATTCGTTGCCGATGTTTTATCGATAATGTTTGAATTTTATTATGTAGATGACTAACTTTAGAAAAGTAGGTAATGTTTATTAAAATTACGGTGCCATTTTAAATTCTACGCTAATCTATTTCTAATTTATGATGTCAAAATTATAATGGGACCACTTTTATACCCATTGTAAATGATAATTTTCAACACCTTATCACACGCATGAAGCATTATCTTAATCCGGTATTAATGAGATTATCCAAGTTACAAAGTAAAAAATGTTTTTGTTAATCATATCCTGCGTAGATAACGTAATGAAATTGTTTAATTTTTCTGTTAATACGAATTACATAGACGTAGTTAATCAGTTTTAATCAACATAGAAATTTCTAATTATCGAAATGTCTAAATCTTTCATAATAACATTTTTGTGATAATTTAAAGTATTATTTAACTATCATACTTTGAAAATTTATTATAATAATTACAATTTTTTTTAATAAGAGTGTTTGTGCTAAATTGAATTGGTTATATTAAGCAATTTAAGATATCCACCAAAGATATTAAGTTTTTTTTGTAACCCTAAAAGTCTTGCATTTATTTATGTAAACTTCCTTTTGCATCTGATAAAAAGTCTGCTTTCCAGCTCAGACCAAATAAAAAGTCAAGACATAACGCTGCGAACAATACAGTGAAGCATGCAAAAACTTCACCTCCGCTCTGTGCATACACGATCACACGCACACATGTACAACCATTTACTATCAAACTACACCTCACTGTGTGCACACATGCTTACGAAACCGGTTTTACTTTACTGTTGACAACCCTCTGTCTTGGTTTTTTATTTGGTCTGAGCTTTCCAGTTGCCATTTTTGTTACTACCTATTACCAAAGAAATTGTCAATAGCAGCACAACTCATAATACACAAGTACAGTTGTTCCCGGGGCATAGCAATGGTGAGCGAAGTAAAGAACGATGTGGCAAGAGTACTAGTAGTCTATTCTGTAAAAAATGTCACTATAAAAACTTACGTGAAGTAAACTGTCATCCTACCTGTCCCTTGGGAGTAGGATTGACAGATCACTTCATACTCACTTCTCCTACGTTATCACGGTGAGATTTTTACAGAATAATACTACTGAAGGCCAATTCACGTAATTAAAAATGTTTAAAATACTACATTTTAAACATTTTGAATTCGCAATCTCATCTCGGCCACAAACAATGACAAAAATGTAGGGAAATTATACGTATTTTCGACAGACTAAGATCAGACCGTGAAAGTTCTCTAAGAGCTTTTAGTACGGCATTTCATACAAACTTGCAAGCCCTTGTTTTTCGAAATTAATGAACCAATTTTAATGAAACTTCATACGCATAAGCAGGATACAAAGGTCTAAAAAGTTAGTAGAAAACATTTTCGAAATGACTTATTTAAATAAAGATAACTGGAAATCTCTGTTTCTACGGGAAGTTTAAAATCGGTCTAATTTTGCTGTAACACTATTTTTCGAAAATGTTCTCTACCAGCTTTTTAGACCTTTGTATCCTGCTTATGCGTATGAAATTTCATTAAAATCGGTTTATTCACTTCGAAAAACAAGGGCTTGAAAGTTTGCATGAAATGCGGTTCGTCGTAAACGCTCTTAACCTATTGACCGCCACAGTCGTGTACAGATAGTGTTGCCAGGTGTCCCGATTTGCGCGGGACGTCCCGATTTTCAGGGGTCTGGGAACGCATCCCGATTTGTACCTGATCGGGACGCTAATTAAAAAAAAAATTAAAAAATATCATTAAAAAAATGTATATTTAAGCTACGTAATTTTTTAACACGGAACGCCATCTATTGGCTTTGGATATATTCAAATATTGAGAATTTCGAAACTGTGCAAAAAGACTTAAAACCCCTTGTTTTTTTTTTGTTTACTGTCCCGATCTAAATCCCGATTTTTTTTGACCTCATGTACCGATTTACAACAAATCGGACCTGGCAACACTATGTACAGATGACAAATCAAAATGTGTCCAACGCGCCACGGTTCGACTACATGACAGACTTTGACGTTGAGGCACGTTTTTGATTTTTTGACGTGTGGCGGTCAAAAGGTTAAATTACGAGAATTGCCCCTCTGCTCTATATTAAAATGTATTATGTACTTCTTTTAACAAAGTGTTCTATCTGATGTATAACTTGCTACATTGATACTGCAGTAGCATGTTTTTAGTAAGTGCGCTCTATTAGACGCTTAGTATAACCAAAGCTCCAAAATTACAGGAGATGAGGGATTACAGGGTGGCAGGAAAGTCGACGCGCAAACAAGTTAAAAAACTTCTGAACTGCCCTGTGTTGAAGTTTTTTCGCCGGTAATTATAAAAAAAATTAGCAGCGCCCCGCGGTTTTACCCGCGTAAGTTTCGATCCCGTGGGAATATCGGGATAAAAAGCATCCTGTGTTAATCTCGAAAAATTTGTCATCATGTGCTGAATACCATGGTGACAGTTTGCGCGTCCACGTCCCAGCCACCGTATACAGGGTTATTGGTAAAACATTAACAAACTCTTAAGAGGTCATTGTACTCAACATTATGAACAACTTTTACTATGGGACCAAACCTGAAATCGCGAAAAAAAATCAGCTGTTCCCTACATTTTGACGAGTTATACGAACATAAATGTAGGGAACAGCATTTTTTTTTGCGATTTCAGGTTTGATCCCATAGTAAAAGTTGTTCATAATGATGAGTTCAATGACCTCTTAAGAGGTTGTTATTGTTTTACCAATAACCCTGTATTTGCCACAGTATTGTCTAAATGGACTTTACTTCTGCTCTATTTAGGGTAATTTGCAACTCAATATCGTAAATTCGAAATAATTCCAGTTATTGTTGTGTAAATGTGTAGGTCCTATGTCATTATTACTATATTATTCTATGTAAAAGTATTTTTCATGACATAATTATTACCATGTGTATGTTTCATGTCATATATTTAACACTTTGCGGGACACTTTACGCCTCTCGACGTAATAACAATAAAACTTCTATTGTGTCTCGCTCAGTGTCCTTCAATGTGTTAATATTATTTAGAGATGGCATGAAAGAAGTATTTTCAGAATGACAGAGCGAGATAACGCTCTTTGAAAGCCAAACGCGAAGAAGAGATATAACGCATCTCTTCGCTCCTCTCATTCGTGCCATCACTAAATAATTTATAAGCAAGTATCTTAATGTAACTCAATGTAAATAAACGCTTTTATCATGCCATTCGATATTAGTGTAGGCCATAATACCGATAATATGTATTTTAATGTATTACAATAGACGTAGAATATTTCACGCGTTTCCACTAAGCTTTTGAAAATTTAGTATTTGTCCAGTGTATCTAATCATTCGTGCGGGTCTTAAATATCCACGAAATATGTAAATAAATAAAAAAATCTCGTGATCACTAAATATAAATAGCTCTCACGTTTTAATTTACATCACAAGATAACCAGTGGGTTTAATTGTATTTTTGAAGAATCAAAAAAATATAGTGTCTATTCTCTTGTAAAACAAGTGAAAAGCCTAAGGGCGGGTTGTTTCACGACCACTTGACGCACGCGTATACGTCAAAATTGGCGCTAACTATCGTCAAACCAAAAAAAGCGTTGTTTCCCAAAATGATGGCCTTTTCTTATGACAAATAATAAAGATTACGTAATCCTTATTATTTGACGTACGTATGTTACGTTAACCAACCGTTTGAAACAGCCGGCCCTAAGGCTACGGTGTCCTAGAAAAGCGGTTCCGTCACCTAACGCCATTTTCACCATTATTTGACATTAAGGTGTCATAAAACGCTCTGTATTTGGACAGCCGTAATTATGTGACCGTTCGCCGCTTTCTTAGAAAACCAAAGCTTAATTGAACACAATTAGTTTTTAAGTTATGTTAAACTCCAGCTGCTATACCACATCACACGACGCAATCCGTTTAAATCTTATACATTTCCAGCAATTTTGCTGACCACTTAAATTTAGTTTATATCTTAGTTATTTTAAGCATAGTGATCGATGCTAATCATTAGTATATATTCACTTAATTTAGTCCTGATAAACAAACAGACAAAAATATAACCACCATACTAAAGCTGTATCGGCTTTTCTCGTTATCGTTTATGATAACCACAGATTAGCTAACATCCTATCGTTCCAATTGTAGCAAAACCTGTTCAGGTGGAGATTCATAGACGACTCCGCCTTGGAGTGTAAATGTGGTGCTGTTTCACAAATGATGAGACAATGGCGCCTATCCCCTTGTTCACAAACTAAACTAAATTTAAGTTCAGTACATCTTTTTCTTTCTATTTCAATAAGAAAAGGACAGAAAATAAATATTAGTTTAGTCTTGTCAAATTAGACAGCACCTAACGTAAATTGACGTATTTTTGGTAGCCATGTTTTTAATCACGTCTAAACTTGCTATGGAGTATCTTACTAAGCTAATATTTATCTTCTGTCCTTTTCTTAATGAAATAGAAAGAAAAAGATGCACTGAATTTAAATTTAATTTATTTTGTGAACAAGGGAATCGGCGCCATTATTATGTCCTGCGTGTCCTGTCAGCTGCATGTTACAGGAACTGATGGACGTTGGTGATGGCGCCAAACAAGAAGCCGAATTCTGGGCCGAGTCCATTTAGCTTGCTATCAAAACGCCTAGAAGAAGATTGTAGCCTAACTTAATTAAAGCTAGCTTGGTCTTAGCAGAGATTAGGTATGCTTTCAAACACCATGATTGCGCATTATGAATTATATAATTACAATAGTATGATGTTATGTCTACAAGGTTGTATAGTCGGAAATAAACTAATCCTTGACATTTGAACTGTAATTTTCCATAATGATCACTACATCCTACTAATTTCTATGACGTTGTCTACTATCAGACTTCTGCTCTTTCATAGTTTTGAAGCTACAATCAGGATTCTTTTCTTACCCTAAGAGGTATCGTATTACCCAGTAACTGGGTTGTGGAGGTCAAATAGGCTCCATGTAAAATACTGGTATTCAGCCGCATCCGGTTAGACTGGAAGCCGACCCCAACGAAGTTGGGAAAAGGCTGGGCAGATGATGATGATGTTACGAGTTTACGACATTACCCATATGTAAGGATCGTAGCAGCACATCAAGCTACCCGAAACTGTCAAATTATCCCGATCAACTTTGAACCTTATGCTTTAGGGATAAAGTTGAAAATCTATTAAAGAAATTTGACAGATGTAGTAGCTTGATGTGCTGGCGTCTGTACATATGTATTTATGTTATGACCTTTCTTGCCAGGCCGTTGCCTTTTTTTTTTGCGGATGGGAAATCATCAAATGACTCCTCGCGCTCTGGGTGGAGCGGAAGGGAGTGTCAGACTCTTACTGACTAAAACCCACCCGTGTTCCTTCCTTAGCCCTTTATGTTCCGCGCCTGCGGTAACCCTTTCGGACAATCCCGCTGACCCGGCAGGCTTCGGCTCTAAGGGGGCCCCTCCTCGATGCTGACATCTCTTTGAGGCGCGCGTGGCCTGGTCCTGATCGGACGGTGAGCTACCCATTACTCTCCGCCCGCAGGCCCGCGCCTACGGTGGCCGGGAGTAGTCACGCGGCTCCCGACGCCCGGAGCGTCTCCCGCGGTGGCTGGGACGGGAGGCTCTCTTCCTTAGCCGTCCCGCCACCTCCTTCGCTAGCATGACTGCTTCGCAAAAGGAGGTTACTGCCTCCCACTTCCTCTCGCCCCAGACCAAGGCTTGCACCAGGGCCGGACGTGAGAGGTCGCCGCCGCTGCCGATCGCCTCTACGAGGATACGGCGGTGCTCTGCCCAAGCGGGGCAGACCTCCACCGTGTCCTCTGGGCGATCCTGACAATGGTGAAACCCGGGCGTTTCCTCCCGCCTGAAGGCCGTTGCCTTGGCTGAAGTTACAACATAGGGTACTTTTGACTGCGCTGGCGTAGTAGGTACCTACAGCTTATTTGTGATACCTCATTTTGAGGAAACTTACCAACCGGATTCGCAGTTTAATCAATGGGAATTTATTAATTTCCCAGGGAATATACAATATATTTTGTCTGTTTGTTTACTTAATGCATATTTTATTTTTAAATAATTGACATTATTATTTATAGTATTATTACATACTCGCTGATTACTTACAGCTTCATATTATTATGATGATAATATTGTATGTGCCCCAAGTGCGGTATCCGCATAGGAGTTCTAATTGTAGTCGAACCTCGTCATAGAATTAAGTTTTTGGTCAACCAGTCTTTGATTTTAATTATTATTATACCATAGTAAAATCCAGGTTATGCTAAACGTTAACAAGAACTTACTAGTTGTTAAATCAATGGCGCCGATTCTGTTTTTTCACAAACTAAACTAAATTTAAGTTCATGCATCTTTTTCTTTCTATTTCATTAAGAAAAGGACAGAAGTTAAATATTAGTTTAGTCCTGTCAAATTAGTCAGCGCCTGACGTAAATTGATGTAGTTTTAATAGCCAATTTTTTAATCTTGTCTAAGTTGTCTATGGAGTATCTTAATTTGACAGGACTAAACTAATATTTATCTCCTGTCCTTTTCTTAATGAAATAGAAAGAAAAAGATGCATGAACTTAAATTTAGTTTAGTTTGTGAACAACAGAATCGGCGCCATTATCTACTTAATTCCATGGGTTTTTAACTCATTTTTAGGTGCTTTTAGTTTGGCTTCATGTTATGTAACGTCGCCCAATTCAAGCAAGTTTGTTTAGCCTTTCAGAAACCGGCGGTATAATTGCGTAACACACTAAGGGCTGGTATTCCAATACTTTGTTTAGACTGAAAGCCGACCCCAACATAGTTGGGAAAAGGCTATGCAGACAATGATGAATAAGGGCTGTTTTTACCAAGTCATATCTTTTATTTGTGGAATAAAATTGACGTCTGACAGTTCTAGTATGGAAAAACTGTCGAAAATTCAAAATTGATTCTCAGACAATCTAGGTATATGTTTGGTGGAATGCAGTAAGAATGATTTTCATTTTGACAGTTCAACAAAATTCATTGCGTTGTTTACGTTGTTGAGAAGACGATCTTTTCGAACATATGAAGCTATGGATTAGCAATATCCTTCAAAATGATTAAGATTGTGACTGATAGTGTGTTACGCAATTAGGGTGCGGGTGTAGTTATTGTACAGACGCCAGCACATCAAACTAAACGAAACTGTCAAATTTTCCCAACCAACTTTGGACCATATCCGTTAGCGATAAAGTTGAAAATCTATTACAGAAATTTGACAGATTGTAGTAGCTTGATGTGCTGGCGTGTGACCCTTGCCAACGTTTCTTTTTTTATCAGGGTTGCTAGTCAGAATAAGCCAGACAAAAGGGTATCTGGCTTGCACTTAAACTGAATTACATTACTTAACACTGAGGGACACCTAAGCGCCCACAGACGTAATAAAAATAAAACTTGTATTGTGTCTGTGTCCTTCAACTGATTAATAAATATGGCTCATTGGTACAGTCAGCTTAAATGTTTTTTTTTTAAACTTTAAAAAGAAATACTTATTGTATTTCAGCTACCAACAAACATATCACAGAAAATACTCGGTTGATGCCATTTTAACACTTCGATTGATGCTTACCTATTTACTTTGCCAGAAAGTGTACCATATTCTTAAAACTGAGTATAAGTTTTACTTTTATTTGTATGACAGTCAAAGTTATGACTTAATAATTTATGAATAATTTTACAAATATTGTTGACAACTACAATTAGCAAATATCTTGTAAGGTATATTATACCATCGTAAACTTAAAATTTTGTTCCTAAAATACCAAAATTTTTCTAAATCTTTTAAACCATATTTTCCCAGGTTTATTAAGGATTAAGGCCATTTATCACGTTTGTATCTAATTGTATATCAGTGTACTCGTATCTGTGCAAATATTGTGATGTATCTAAAATACCTACTAAGTATTAGTTATTAAAATGTATTCGTGTGAAAATTCTGTAGAAAAAAAAACGACGATGAAATGTATATTTTTACATATTTTCGTATGTGAAATCTTTTAATAAAAAGAAATCACAGGGTAAATGCATTTTTAATGAAACATTCCTTTAATTTTTATTAATTAGTTAACTTTATTATATAAATACACATTTCTATAGAGAACAACAATGTAAACACCAACAATTAACTGTCAAATTAAAATTTTAGTAACTATTTCTTTATACGTTTGTTTATCACAGCTCTTTTTACACGTCGATATGAAATCTAATTACCTGGAAAATATAAGAAAAAAAAACACTTCAGTACCACTCGTGACTACTTCATGGTCAGAATGAATGGATTGGATACCAAAACCACATGACATCTTGACATAACTGATGCTACCCAACATGGTAATCATAAACTTGGTAATGTACCTTATATTCCTCATCTAATCAGCCTTAGTGCGTAGGTTGCGCCGCGCTAGCGTCTCCATCGAGACCTTTGTGAATTCTTCCTGCATGTTGTTTTGTGTCTTCTCTATCAGCCCTGCGATGTCCTCTTTGGTCATACCTTCCGTCTCGATCATTGGCAGAATAGACACGATGAACTCGCCTGAAATGAGGTAAAGTAACATTATTGTTAAGTGTGCCAGAATTTACAAAACCATTGTTTACAGAACTGTGATGTCCCAATGAGGATGGAAAGCTATATAATATATCTTTGTTTTCTATGAACAATAATGTAATACATTACATCAAAATAGAAAATACATTTACTGTTTACAAGTTAAGTTTTTAGAGAAATATTCTTACTTTGTCTTGTATTGTTTTGCCTACTTAAAATTTAAAAACTAACTTGAAAATTATCTAAAACTAAAATTAGTTTTTGACTAAGTATAGGTACACCGTGTTCTTCGCATTATGCATAAACTTTGGCAAACGCTTCTATAGCTTTTACAAATCAAATCTAACAAAGGAAGTAGTACTTAAAAAGGGTTCGTTACAAAGATATTTGTAACTTAATTTAATTGTGCTATGCAGTAAGGATAAGGGTCTTAGCTTAGTTTTGTCAAGTTTCAGCCCGTCAGTCTTATGAATGAAAATACGATGTTGCCAATTCGGATAGGCATGCATATCGGGTGATTTACGTCAAGGTATTTAGTTTGTATGAAAATTAACAAAAAAATAAGAATTAATTATTATGTGTCATTAATGAATAATGCTTATTTCCATGGTCTGAACATCTGGTCGAAGTTTATATATATCGTCCGGAACACGGTGTATAACCAAATTACTCAATTATAGCGAAAACACCAAACGTGTCTTCACAGAGAGCATCCCAAGGCAAGTGAAACTAGTTCTTCTAAACAAGTCCGTCCAGTTACTTACCCGAGCCGAATTTGTGTCGCTCCGCGTCCAAGTAGTGGTACTTGGAGATGACGACGGGTTGTATGGGCGCTGCTGCGTCCATGGCCACGTGGAACGCTCCCTTGCGGAGCGGGAGCAGCTTGTCCCCAGAATGCCTCGTACCCTCAGGGAATAGCAGCAGTTTTCGCTGAGGATAAGGAAAAAGTAACGGTAAATAATTATATTCTATTTTGTATCTAGAGTAGACTGTAGTGTGTAGCTGTAGGCGTTTTAAAATATTTTGCAAAAAAGTATTCAGCGTCAGCGTCGTCCTGCCCTTTACTCATATGTTTAGGGGTCGACGGAACATGTTGTATTGTTTCTATGTCGTCGTACGGTCGTCATCTCAGTAGTCAACCCATTTATAGCCGTAATATCTTAGGTGATTGGCACACTGCACCGCATCACGCAGCGGGACGCAGATAACTTGCCACCGCGCATGATTTTTTACATACAAATTCAATAAAAAAAAAACCCGACTGCGGTAAAAACTTTAGTTAAAAGAAACTGAAAATCTAAAAAACAAGCCCATTTTAAATTAAATAAAAGTTGGAAGCAGGCGAGACCCATACCATTTTTAGGGTTCCGTTGCCAAATGGCAAAAAACGGAACCCTTATAGATTCGTCATGTCTGTCTGTCTGTCTGTCTGTCTGTCCGTCTGTCTGTCTGTCTGTCTGTCTGTCTGTCCGTCCGTATGTCACAGCTACTTTTCTCCGAAACTATAAGAACTATACTGTTGAAACTTGGTAAGTAGATGTATTTTGTGAACCGCATTAAGATTTTCACACAAAATTAGAAAAAAAACAATAAATTTTGGGGTTCCCCATACTTAGAACTGAAACTAAAAAATTTTTTTTTCGTCAAATCCATACGTGTGAGGTATCTATGGATAGGTCATCAAAAATGATATTGAGGTTCCTTATATCATTTTTTTCTAAACTGAATAGTTTGCGCGAGAGACACTTCCAAAGTGGTAAAATGTGTGTCCCCCCCCCTTTAACTTCTAAAATAAGAGAATGATAAAACTAAAAAAAATATATGATGTACAATACCATGTAAACTTCCACCGAAAATTGGTTTGAACGAGATCTAGTAAGTAGTTTTTTTTAATACGTCATAAATCGTAAACCGCAATTTACCTTTTATTCAACCAACTCAAATATAAATAAAACATTTAATTTCATAAACATAAACCTTATGCATAAACCTGGATGTTACGGAACCCTCGGTGAGCGAGTCCGACTCGCTCTTGCCCGGTTTTTTTTAATTTTATTATATTTTCAAATTCAAATGGGTCCCAGCCTGCTTCCAACTTTTATTTAATTTAAAATGGGCTTGTTAGGGTTCCGTACCCAAAGGGTAAAAACGGGACCCTATTACTAAGACTTCGCTGTCTGTCCGTCTGTCCGTCTGGCCGTCTGTCCGTCTGTCTGTCTGTCTGTCACCAGGCTGTATCTCAAGAACCGCGATAGCTAGACAGTTGAAATTTTCACAAATTATGTATTTCTGTTGCCGCTATAACAACAAATACTAAAAACAAAATAAAATAAATATTTAAGGGGGCTCCCATACAACAAACGCGATTTTTTTGCCTTTTTTTGCTCGATATCAAAAATGGCAACAGGTAGGCACTTGAAATATTCACAAAAGACTCAGTTGTATTTTAACTTTAATAATAAATAATAAAATTAAAATAAAATAAATATTTAAGGGGGGCTCCCATACAACAAACATGTTTTTTTCGGCGTTTTTGCCTTGTGGTACGGAACCCTTCGTGTGCGAGTCCGACTCGCACTTGTTTTTAGATTTTCAGTTTCTTTTAACTTAAGTTTTTTACCGCAGTCGGGTTTTTTTTATTTTTTTAAATAACTTTCTTTATTTCCAGCTTTTTAGTTTACAAATGTGAAAGATTTCGCAGACGATTTAGTTCTTGGTAGGAGGTAGGTACGTGTTTTTTACGATTTGTCACTTGGAATTGCTTTTAACCATCTATGTTATATATATTTCTGTAATCACCTTTTAAAACCCTTTATTTTGATACCCCCCACTCGATAGGTTTTGAAAAAAAATTTTTTTTGAAGACATAATATGTCGCCAAAAATCGGCCATTTTTTTTTTTTTTTTCAATTTGGATAAGTATACCCAGTGTCACTCTCACAATTAAGACGAATCTAACGGCACCTCTCAAGTTGAAATCGATCAAGCCGTTTAAGCTACAGAGCGTCCCAAAGAAATATACATACATACACACATAGTTTGTTGACTTTCATTTTTTCCATTTTCACAATATGGCGTCCAGTAGTCGCCATATTGAATTTTCACTAACGTCATGTCTTTAGTGACACTCGTCGGACTAAGAGGAATCGATTGACGTGTGAATCATAAAAATCGGCCCACGCGTTTGGTCTCTATAGTGCTTTAAAGGAACATACAAACTTACATACATAAATACATACATAGGCTGATATATATATATTTTTTTTTTTTAATCGGTTTGCTTGCTCTTGACTCTAGTCTAGGTCAGAGGTGACAGAGATGTGTTTATAATGATAAACACATTACCACTCCTTTGCGTCGCGCAGTCGGGTAAAAACGCGCTCCAGTGCGGGGCAGGGATTGAATAACCGAAAAAATTATGGTTAAAACGGTAAGCGGTATGACGTCATACCTTTAAATTTCGATACCTTAAAATAAAGGTACCTTTAAATTACTATACCTTAAAGTAACTGTACTTGTATAATTCCGATATTGTAATATTGCGGTACCATTACTTTTTCAAGTATCTAAATGATAAAATAAAGGTTTTCTTTGTATCCTGCCGCCCGCGCCGAGACGTCCGTCGTGCGGCCGCAATGGTAAGAGAGTAGGTACTTGATCGAAAATTTACTGATATTCGTGCCTCGGCAGCCAGACAAAGCAGGTTGTTTCCGCGTCTACTTTGTTTGTTTTTGAACTTAATCGCAAGTGTGCTTTGTTAAAACTATAATGAGTTCGAAGAGTTTTTTCGTGAACACTTCGATCTAGCTCTTGGACTATATACCTTACTAACTGAACTCATTATCTCTCCTAAACTAAGACCCGATTAAATCTGTGACTTGGCGACTGATTCCGACTTATTGGCGACAAAATAGATTCCGCAACCGTTCTCCTAAAACCGATTCGCCATTCGTCGACAGGATCATTAATTTATTTCCGTTTCCCCAGGAGAGTCTTTCACCTACGGACATTTCGCCGACAGAACATTTCATCTTCGTCACATTCGACGACAGGCCTTTTCAGCTACAGAATGTTTCACCGACACGACGATAAACCTATAACTCTTTTAACTACAGACCTTTCCATCTACGGAGAATTCGCCGTCAATCTTAAGACAAGCGATATTACAAAACATACATATATCTACAGCTTATTGTGTCTTTACTAAGAGATCAGGGCCGGCTACTTGCCCTAGAGAGAGAATCTAGACACGCGGACGCGTGTCACGCTAAAGTTGAGCCGGAGAATCCCTCACCGAACCTTGTTCGGTCAGCCCCTCGTATTCTGGGGGGAGGGCAACAACCGCCATCTACCGTCAGTCGACGCAGAGAGCCAGGGTGGCTCACGTCCCCGAGGTGTGGAGTCGTTGGATGTATCCAACACGTCCGCATCTCAGTGACCAAAACAGCGGACGCAGAGCGTCGCACTTCCAGTTTCAGAGGGGAGGGTGACCCGGCCGGCTACACCAGTGCATGGGATGGTGAGCGACAGCGGTGATTCCGACTGCTCGCAAATGTCGCTCGCCTCCAAGGCGTCATCAACAAGCAAGCGAAAGCGGAAGGCGGCAAAACCGGAGCAAGTGGCGTCAGGGAAGAGTGGTCTGCTTGTTTCGAATGGGGCCATAGTTGAGAGACTGGAGAGAGAGACCGCGGCCCTGCGTTCTGTTATAAGCATACACTGAACCCTAAAATGCTTAATCATCATGGCTTTCAGCCATCTCAGTACAATAGTCGTAGTCAGCAATAATCATTGGTACTAAAGTAGTCTATTTCGAACCTTTACGGTGATCGGTTGCATAAGGGTCCCTTTTACTGAATTATAATAAATAATTAAATAAAAATTAATTATATTTTAAATAATTACTTTTTTTTAAAAAGCCTCTTTCAAGGGACCCTATAACATTTGGTGGCAGCGGTGGGATACGGAAATCCCCAGTGCCGATTCGCGTAAACAATATTTGCGTTAAATCAATAAATAGACTCTCCGTATCCTGCAATCCTATAATAAATAAATGGTAATAAAACCAGTGAAGTGTTCATAAGTAGCACGTTACGATTCTGCGAGTCGTGTACACCTGAGCGCATATAATAAGTGCAGCCTACATCTATCCTGTGAGTGTCCTGCGGACATCCTTTAATCGTCCTTCGAGCATCCTGCGATTCCTTCGAGCATCCTGCGATTCCTTCGAGCATCCTGCGAGCCACTCCGAGCACCCTGCTAGTCCTCCGAGCATCTCACGCGTCCTTCAGGGATCCTGCGGATCCTGAAACGTTATAAGTGTCGTCCTATGACCCGCGAGTGTTTTGTGTTTAGTCTAACAAGTGTTCCGTGAATCTAAGAGTGTCGGTTGTGTTATCTGCGTGCGAGTGTCGCCATGCAGCCGCTCTCAGCTCTAGCTCTTATCGCCGCCTACGTATTCCTGTAAGTCGATGAACAATTGCTAACTATAAGCTTATCTCTGTCAGTTTAATATTAATATTTTGTTACTTGACGTCTAGAATTTGCATGTTATGCCTCCTAAAGTACCAAAAAACGAAGATAGCAAATTGCAGATTGATATTCCATCTGAGCCTTCAGACCTAAAATCTCCAATCTTATCACCAAGAATTACTAGGCAAACAGTAGAAATGGAGCTTAATACTTTATTAAAGTTCGTAAAACCATATGACGGCAGTCGCGAGAAACTAAATTCGTTTATTAATAACTGCAATAATACATATGAGCTAGCATCCGAGGCACAAAAGCCAATTATATTAAAATACATATTATGTCAACTTACAGACAAAGCCGAAATCGCTTGCTCGATCAAAGAGTTCACATCTTGGGAACAGTTAAAAGAGTTTCTTAAAACTCAATTTTCAGAAAGAAAACACTATACACATTTACTTAATGACCTCCAGGAAAGCAAACAAACTTCGTCTGAAAATGTAGGACAATTCGCCCTTCGTATGGAGACTTACCTTTCTCAATTATTAACAGAGATATCTCTCTCTAATTATAAGGCCAAAGAAATACCAGGTCGTACAGCGGCCATGGAGGACCTTACACTCCACCACTTTCTTATGGGTTTAAACCCTCGCGTATCAAACATGGTAAGGTGCAGGGCACCTAAAACTTTCAATGAGGCCGTTAACTTAGCCATTTCCGAAGAAAGGATTTTAGAAACTCTTTATAGGCGAAATCATAGCTCACAACATGATAAACAAGCTAGCCAAAATAGGTCCAAACCTAAAACCTTTGCTCAGAACAATAAATACTCGCAGAAATCATCTTCGCAACCAAGTACGTCGGGTAGCAATCCTAAACATGACCCAAACCTTACATGCAAATATTGCAAAGAGATTGGTCATGATATTAATAACTGTCAAAAGCGACAGAAACGTTACCCGAGTTCTCAACCTCAACAGGATCAAAGTAAATCCTCTGGGTTCCAACCCAATCCTAAATCTCCTCGAGTCAGTTTTGTCGATGATTGCGATGACTCTGACGAATCTATCCACGATGACGAAGGCGAAAATGCCGAAGTGGAAGATTTAAACGAATAAACGTCCTGCAACCGTGCCGAACGGGACGTCAAGTCAAAATCGGCACACATTCGAACCGCATGAGTTCAACCAATAAAAATCCCGAGGTTATACAGCAGGGTAACCAGTCCCAAAACGGCAACCTCAACCCTTTCGAGGTTATACAGCAGGGTAACCAGCCCCAAAACGGCAACCTCAACCCTTTCGAGGTTATACAGCAGGGTAACCAGCCCCAAAACGGCAACCTCAACCCTTTCGAGGTTATACAGCAGGGTAACCAGCCCCAAAACGGCAACCTCAACCCTCTCGAGGTTATACAGCAGGGTAACCAGCCCCAAAACGGAAACCTCAATTCTCCTAATAAAATTTATGAGGTTAGTATCGATACCTCTAAAAAGCTACTACCTCATGTGTTGATAGAGTCACAAGTCTCTGATATTCCACTAACACTCCTTGTAGACTCAGGGTCTGCAATCTGCTTGTTAAAAGAATCAAGTGTCCTAAACAAGCCAAAAATCATTCATAAACCTATAAGCATTAAAGGTATCGACCCTGGCGTTGAAACCACTCAAACTATGGGCTATTTTAATTTAAAACTGAAAGTTTCCGATTCTAAGTCAATTAGCCATAAATTCCACATGATCAAGGAAATTAATCTACCTTATGATGGCATTATAGGTAATGATTTCCTGACGGCTAACAGTTGCAACATCGACTACAGTCGTGATGTTCTTAAAATAACTCGCAATGAGATTAAAATTCATTTCTTTGACTCTTGCTACATTATACCACCACGCACAGAAACTGTAATAGAATGTACCGTCACAAATCCAGAAATAAAAGAAGGTGTGATCCTAGATCAACATCTTTCTAGTACTCTTCTAGTTGCTAATTGTATAGCAAAAGTTAAAAACAATGATAGAGTCAATATATCCGTTGTTAATACCTCTAATAAACCTGTTAAGATTAAACGCAACCTTAACCTTAGACTAGACCCAATTGTCGCTTATCCTATTCAGTCGACCCCCCTTAGTGAAAACGTAGTAGAACGTACTAGGAAAGTTTTAAATTCCCTGAGAACCTCCCACCTGAATGACGAAGAAGCTCAAGCTCTCTTTAATTTATGTTCAGATTATTCTGATATATTCCACTTACCAGAAGAGGCTCTGTCTTTTACACCAGCCATCCAACATGAAATCAAAACCACAAGTAACACTCCGATACATACAAAATCTTACCGTTTTCCTGAGTGCCATAAAGAGGAAGTGGACACCCAAATTAATAAAATGTTGGACCAGGATATTATCAAACCCTCGAATTCCCCATGGTCTTCTCCTATATGGATTGTTCCTAAAAAACCAGACGCTTCTGGCCAAAAGAAATGGCGCATCGTAATTGACTATAGAAAGTTAAACGATGTCACAATAGGTGAAATTTATCCTATCCCTCAAATTACCGAAATTCTTGACCAATTAGGTAAAAGCCAATATTTCAGTACCCTCGACCTTTCATCAGGTTTCCATCAATTATTGATATCACCAGAAGACGCACCTAAAACAGCCTTTTCTGTACCCCAAGGCCACTTTCAATTCAATAGAATGCCATTCGGTCTAAAAAATGCCCCGAGTACGTTTCAGAGGCTTATGAATACTTGCCTCGCTGGTCTACAAGGCTCTCGTTGTTTTGTTTATTTAGACGATATAGTCCAGTATGCATTTGATCTAAATTCAGCAATCTTTAATCTCAAGGCCATTTTCAACAGACTTCGAGAATTCAATTTAAAACCAAATCCAGATAAAGTGAAAGCTGTAACACAATACCCCGTTCCAAAGTCTGCTAAAGACATTAAATCTTTCTTAGGCCTCGTGTCATACTACAGGCGTTTTATCCCTAACTTTTCGAAACTAGCCAAATCCCTTACCTTGCTCCTTAAAAAGGACGCCTCGTTTGATTGGACGAATGAACAACAACTCAGTTTCGAAACCCTAAAAAATAAACTAGTCGAAGCACCTATATTAGCTTATCCTGACTTTAATCAAACCTTTTTGTTAACCTGCGATGCATCTAACTATGCTATATCAGCTATCCTGTCTCAAGGTCCCATCGGACGTGACCTTCCAATTGCATATGCGTCCCGCACCTTAAATAAAGCCGAATGTAATTACAGTGTCACGGAAAAAGAATGTTTAGCGATAGTATTTGGAACTAAAACCTTCCGACCATATTTATATGGTCGCCGATTTATTATTATGACAGACCACAAGCCGCTACAGTGGCTATTCAATTGTAAAGATCCTGGGTCTAGGCTCATTCGATGGAGGTTGAAACTTGAAGAATTTGAATATGATATTCAATATAAAAAGGGTAAAATAAATGCCAACGCAGACGCTTTGTCTAGATTCCCCGTTAATCCCGTTCAACCTACTGCTAACGAAATAACAACACCTAATCTTCTAAATTCCGAAGCTAATATTACACCCGAAAATTTTGATAGTAACTCAGACAGAGATTTGTTCGACTTTATAACGTCACCTACTTCCCTTCAGTCGGAAGAACTTAATCCCGATCATCTCTTAGAAATTCCTACCCCAGACCTTTTTAATACAGAATCTCTAGATCCTACCTCTATAAGAGTCCCATCAGAAAACACTAGGACTCAAGATGCGCACCTCAGTTCCATCCCTGACTTATCCACGGTCGACTATTCCAACTTCCTGAAACAAATAGCTGATAAAAATAAATCATTCAATACACACATTATTGAACATAATGACAGTTTACTAAAAACCACTTCTAAGATAGTCTTAGTACCCACATCGATTGATTTAGATGAATCAAATCCATATATTGGAGAAATATTAAATAATCTAGAAAATCGAGACCAAATCCGCAACCAGGAAAAACAACTACATACCTTCTATAAAGTCCAGTCAGGAAATAAGGATTACTACTTCCTGTACGTAAAGGTACATCACTTCGACCAGGCGTCATATGACGAATTATTTAAAACCCTTAAATGTATTCGTAATGAACTTGTAATAACTGACCAAATTAAAGAAATAAGTATATCCGACTTCCGTGACCCTTTTGAAAAACACAGTTACATTAAAATTTATAATATTATAAACTACCTATTTCATAATACTGGCATACAAATAAATATCTATCATAATAACGTTACTTACCCATCACCGTCTGAAGTTAAGAAAATTCTCCACGACAACCATGACTTACCCATAGCTGGTCACCTTGGTGTCAGTCGTATGTATGATAGATTGAAACAGTTATATTATTGGAAAGGTATGCGCAATGACATAGAGTCTTATGTAAAAAGTTGTAAGTCGTGCCAAGAAAATAAAGCTTTACGCAAAATAAATCGCGCACCAATGCAAATTACAAGTACGTCAACTAAACCGTGTGAGCGCGTATCGCTTGATGTAGTAGGACCTCTTCCAGAATCCGGTCCGGCAAAACTTAAATTCATATTAACACTACAAGATGATTTCACTAAATTCTCTACCGCGTACCCCGTGCGCAGCACGACAGCCGAAGAAACATGCGAATGTTTACTACATTTCATATCAATATTTGGCCTCCCAAAATTTATTTTAACCGACCAAGGCACTAACTTTACAGCAGACCTATTCAAGAAAACGTGTGAATTTCTAAAAATTAAACAGCTATGGTCAACTCCATACCACCCACAGACACAAGGCGCCCTTGAACGAAGCCACTCAACCTTGAAAGAATATCTAAAATCTTTCGTCAATATGGAACAAACAAATTGGCCCCGTTATGTATATACAGCCATGCTTACTTATAATACTACTGTTCATACCGTAACGCACTACACTCCGTATGAATTAATGTTTGGCAACAAACCGTTTATCCCAAACTCTATATGTGACGAAAACCTTGGCGTCACATACCCTGAATATGTCCGTATGCTACAAAACCGCTTAAAGTATTCTCGCGATAAAGCTCTTGAATACGTCCACAGATCTAAGATAACGTCTAAAACGTATTATGATTCTCATAGTCGACCAGTACAGTATAAAGTTGGCGATTATGTTTACTTAAAGAACCACCTTAGAATGCGAAAGGCCTTATCACCCATATGGAAAGGTCCGTATAAAGTCGTAAAAGTTCACGGCAATAACACTATATCATTATTGATAAACAGACGACACGTCCGTCACCATTATGACCAAGTGAAACTCGCTGAGGTCGCCAACAACCTGTAAAAGAAAACTTATAAGTTAGAATAATAAAAATCGATTCAATAATCAATATTTTAGTATAGATAGATTATACACATAATGATATCCTTATAAACTAGTTAGGTTAATAGTAATTAGTTATTACATTAAATATTTAGTTAGTATATATAATACATGCATACCTATGTACTTGCAGTGCCTCAGCGGAACTCCAACCACCTAACGAGTATGTCCACGCGATAACTGCGAGTCCTGGAATATACTTCGATTACATAGGGAAATTAAAAATAAATAATGGCATCCTAAATGTCATTATGCCGTTAGATATTTTACATATTAAACCGCATATTGAAAATATAAATTCAGCATTAGAAACGGTAATTTATACATGTAAACAAACCGGCTATATAAAACACTCAGAATGCCGCAATACAGTGGAACCACTAGTAGTTCAACAACAGAATTTAATAAAACTATTTAGTTCCATATCTTACCTTACTGATAGTGATGATCACAGAAACAAACGAGCATGGATTGGAGGAATTGGAATGATTCTAAAACAAGTTTTTGGTACTTTAGATGAGGACGATGCTATTCAATATGACCGAGCTATTGAATCAATACAACACAATCAAGATAAACTCAAGTCTTCCATAAGAAAAAATATTTTAATAACTAAATCTGTTATATCAACATATAATAATACGTTTCACAAGATTCAACAAAACGAAGTAAAGTTAAATGACGCTATCAGCAAACTCTCGAGCAGTATTCAAAACATTTCTAAAACTACGCATATATTAGAACTAGATTTTGTCCGAAATACCTTGGAAACTTCCATGGTCACCCTAACGTTTCAACTTGAAGACATAACAAATGCGATAATGCTTTGTAGTCAAAACATACTACACCCGTCCGTTATGTCGCCTACCGCTATGTACCGAGAATTAGCTGATAACGTAAGGCACCTGCCGAATAATCTAAACTTACCTGTTCAATTAGATATAAGTTCAGTTCATACTATTATAAAAGTGTCTACTTTATTGTGTTATTATTTTAACGATAAACTAATATTTCTATTGCGTGTCCCTTTGATATCCAACCAAGAATATTCTCTGTTTAATAATATTGCATTACCAACTCCTCACGACGTCAACCAACCAGACACATTTAGTTTAATTGTACCAAGCGCTAAGTATTTAGCTATAACAAAGGACAAGTCAAATTACTGTAAATTAGAATCATTGGAAAATTGTAAACTACTACGTTTGGCAGAATATTTATGTGAAATTCCTATTATCTACAAAACTGATTCAATACCAAGTTGCGAAAGCGAACTGTTATCTAAAACAATTAAAGAAATTCCCGCAGTCTGTAATATTAAACTTATTCATGGTAATCTAGATATTTTTAAATCGCTCAATAATAATAAATTTATATATGTTCAATCTGAATTAACGAAACTTTCACTAGATTGCCAAGGTCACAATCAGATAAAGGAAATAAATATATTCGGTATCGGCATATTATCAATACCAACCAATTGTATCGCATATTGTAGAGGTACCACGCTGTTACCGAGATATAGCAATGTTTTAAACTTGACTTCACCTATTAATCTGCCAGATTTCAATTTAATAAATAGTAGTTGTTGTAAAATAAATAGTATAACGAATAATATGTCCCCTACCCACTTAGAGCAAATTAACTTAGATGATATGAATCATGTTAGCAAAGCAATTAACAACCTCTTATCAGACGTTGATAAAATTCAAGAAACACCCCACATAATTAAATATGGGACACATTATTCAGTAATTATAAGTTTAATATTATGTTTTATCTTGTTTTACTTAGTTTATAAAATTGTAGTTTTTTGTAAACCCAAATGCAACCTTCGCAAATATAGTTTCCGCAAATGCGATAAATCTAAGTTTGCGTTCCCATTGAGGGACCACATTTGATTTTGAGCTTTTGAATGCGTCAGCTTTTAGTAAAAGCTCTCAAACAATTGTAAATTCAGCCTCTAATTTGTAAAAGTAGCCACTCAAAAGATACAATCGGTTAAAGGTGGTCCCTCAGTCGTGACTGACAAGCATCCATATCTCAAAATCTAGTTAAAATTTATAACTGCTATAAATGACTACTCTTAGTAAAAGATTTGTAAAACTAATTTTATGAATATCACCCCTTCCTTTTCACAGAATAGAAAGAACTAGCATGCGGAAGGTGGTCCCTCAACCGATCACCATAAGGTTCACCTTGAGTGGAGACCACAATGGAATTTGAAATTTACTTGGGTCTAGCGTTAGTAAAAGTACTCGAACGATTGTGAATTCAACCTCTAGTTTGTAAAAGAAGCCATTCAAAAGTTACAATCGATTTAAGGTGGTCCCTCAATTGAAATGTTTATTAAAAGAAAAATCAATTTACGTAGCATTCGGAAGTTAAATTGACGAATGCTACAGTCTATCCTTTAGTAAAAATTTTTACTAACGATTACTTTACTAAACAGTATCAAAATAGTTACGGTTTTATTTTAAATAATAATTGATTTCCTGGGAAGAAATACTAAGATAGAGGTGACCACACAGCAGGATTTTTTTAATAAGTAAAAACTAGTGACTTGATATTATTTTTAATTAATATTTGACATCACTTAGCTAATTAAAAACACAGAAAGAAAAGAAAATAAAATAATGATAATTAAAAAAAAAACAAAATTTTACTCTGCAGTCCTGCACTGACAATGTAACTCTAAGCCCCCCCCCCCCCACATTAGGCGTGCGCCGGGCGCGAGCGTCCCTAGGGCGTGTAACCGACGTGCGCCGCGCAGTGAAATTGACTACGCGGCACGCACGTCGGTCGCTCGCGCCTGGCGCACGCCTAATGTGGGAGGGGGGGGGGGGGGGCTTCAGTTTCTAATTCAAACATTACTGCTAATGAGACAGTAGCAAAGTGTATAAATAAAAATTTGTTCATTTGGAGGACTTTCATCAAATTTAGAAAAGACTTTAAGAAAAAGACAGAAGATAAATATTACTTTAGTCCTGTCAAATTAAGATTCTCCATAGACAAGTTTAGACGAGATTAAAAAAATTGGCTACTCAACATACCTCAATTTACGTCAGGCGCTGACTAATTTGACAGGACTAAACTAATATTTATCTTCTCTCCTTTTGTTAATGAAATAGAAAGCAAAAGATGCACTGAACAAGGGAATCGGCGCCAATTACAAATGTTGTGTTTAGGTTTAGCGTCAAGACATAAGAAAATTTAAACAAAATGTCTCATTCACAAAATGTTTACTAGTCGTAAAATGTCTCTTTCTCACAATGTCGCTTTCGCAAAATGTCGCTTTCGCAGAATGACTCATTCTCAAAAGGTGGCTTTCTCACAATGCTTCTTTCGCAGAATGTCTCTTAGACAGACACAGTTTCGCATTTACCTATAATATTAGTATGGATATAGTATGGATTAAAGCTCAGCTTTAATTCACTAAATTCATTAAATTGACAAATGCTACAGTCTATCCTATAATATTTTTTTTAACTAACGATGACTTTTCATGCAACATTTATATTATTAACTTCACTTAAGTTTAACCAAAAGCCAGAGCCATCAACCAAAAACTCTGTCACACTGTAGTACGTTTTATCTATTAAAAATGTACATAGTCTACTCTTAGACAGTGATTGTCAAGTCTTTCGGACCACTTGGTAATTTATTGTAAACTTGCTGCTCGGCGCTACTTCGTTCGCGTGGTGTCCTAACCCTTACCCTACTCCTACACTACTACTACCCTATTCCTACCCTACTCCTAACCTACTCCTACCCTACTCCTAACCTACTCCTACCCTACTCCTATGAGTAAATAAAAGTATTATATTTAAAAAACGGATAAAAGTATCCTATGTCCGTTTCCTGGTTCTAAGCTACCTCCCCAACAATTTTCAACCAAAACGGCTCAGCCGTTCTTAAGTTATAAATAGTATAACTAATACGACTTTCTTTTATATATATTTCTAAGTACCTCCCCACCAATTTTTAGCCAAATCGGTTCAACCGTTCTGGAGTTATAGATAGTGCAACTAACACGACTTTCCATTATGTATATAGATTAGTATCAACAAACAGCCACTAGAAATTCTACTTTGTGGTCACCTCTTCTTAGTATTTCTTCCCAGGAAATCGATTATTATTTTTAAATAAAACGGTAACTATTTTGATACTGTTTAGTAAAGTAATCGTTAGTAAAAATTTTTACTAAAGGATAGACTGTAGCATTCGTCAATTTAACTTCCGAATGCTACGTAAATTGATTTTTCTTTTAATAAACATTTCAATTGAGGGACCACCTTAAATCGATTGTAACTTTTGAATGGCTTCTTTTACAAACTAGAGGTTGAATTCACAATCGTTCGAGTACTTTTACTAACGCTAGACCCAAGTAAATTTCAAATTCCATTGTGGTCTCCACTCAAGGTGAACCTTATGGTGATCGATTGAGGGACCACCTTCCGCATGCTAGTTCTTTCTATTCTGTGAAAAGGAAGGGGTGATATTCATAAAATTAGTTTTACAAATCTTTTACTAAGAGTAGTCATTTATAGCAGTTATAAATTTTAACTAGATTTTGAGATATGGATGCTTGTCAGTCACGACTGAGGGACCACCTTTAACCGATTGTATCTTTTGAGTGGCTACTTTTACAAATTAGAGGCTGAATTTACAATTGTTTGAGAGCTTTTACTAAAAGCTGATGCATTCAAAAGCTCAAAATCAAATGTGGTCCCTCAATGGGAACGCAAACTAAATCTAAATCGGAATCTGTGGAACTGGAGCAAACCATTCAAGAAATTCCAGCTCCAGCCCTAAGAACCTCTTTCTAGGGTTAACTTTGGTAATCATCCCCAAAGTTCACTCTAATAGGGGAGGTGTTATAAGCATACACTGAACCCTAAAATGCTTAATCATCATGGCTTTCAGCCATCTCAGTACAATAGTCGTAGTCAGCAATAATCATTGGTACTAAAGTAGTCTATTTCGAACCTTTACGGTGATCGGTTGCATAAGGGTCCCTTTTACTGAATTATAATAAATAATTAAATAAAAATTAATTATATTTTAAATAATTACTTTTTTTTAAAAAGCCTCTTTCAAGGGACCCTATAACAGTTCGCAACTTGCTAGCCTTACAGAAACGGTGGCACAAATGGCGGAGCAACTCAGCCACATCTGTAAGGTGGTCCCCGGCGTTGATGGATCCATAGCGGTGACAGGACTAGCACCGGAAGCAGAGGCCCAGCTTCGGCGTTCCATCGCCATAGAAATTGGGGGTATGATGGACGCCAAGTTGGCTGCCATTGTGAGCAGGCTGCCTCTTGAAAAGCCACTACGTCCGCCTCTTGCATCCGACGCAAAAAGGGCTGTGGTTCTATTGCCCCTCTCTCCCCTCTGGATCTCAGCGTGATCCCTAATTCCAACAGGAAAAAAGGAAAGAGAAAGAGAAAGGGAAAAAATGTGAAGGTAAATCCGGTGGCTCCGGTGATGGAGCTGCCCGCTGTGCCTGCGGGAACCGCACAGGCCTTACAGCCCGCGTCAACGGTTGAGGCGGAGGCTTGGTCGACTGTGGCAAAAAAGACAAAGACTCCCCAGTCCAATGCCACAGCTGGTGCTTCAGACGCTCTATCTGCGTCATCTACCCCTGCAAAGGGGAAAAAGCAGCCGGTCAAACGGCCTCGTGTTCCTGCTTCGGCAGCTATTACCATCTCAGTAAGCGAGGGATCATCTGCCACTCTCGTAAAAGTTCTGTCGGTAATGAGGCAGCAGATTCTGTTGGCCGATCTCGGCATCGATAGTGTTGGCCAGAAGAGGGCTGCGGATGGCGGAATGGTTCTTTTTATCTTTGGTGCAGACTGTTCCACCAAGGCTAACAGCCTCGCAAGCCGTATGAGGGAGGTCCTTGCTGAGTATGACGTGCATATTGCACGTCCGATGAAAATGGCTGAGGAGAGGATCATGGACCTCAACGACGCTGTCACGCCAGCAGACGTGGCGATAGCTATTGCCGAGGCGGGTGGTTGCTCTTCCGGGGACGTAAAGGTGGGTGAAATTTGACGCCCGCCTACTTCTCTTGGGCACGTCTGGGTTCGTGGTCCATTGGCGGCGGTAAAGTAGCTGGCGTCCAACATACGCATGCGGATAGGATGGACGTCGGTAAGGGTCGAGGTGTTGGAGGCACGTCGTATGATGTGCTTCCGTTGTCATGAACCCGGGTACGTCCGTCGCCGGTATACTAGTGTGGTTGACCGAAGCACTCAGTGCTACTGTTGCGGAGGACCCCACAAAGCAAGAGAGTGCACGTCGCCGACTGTGCAGTGTCCGCTGTGTGCGGACCAAGGTCGTCCAGAGGCTGGGAGGCAAGAAATGTGCTCCGCGCAAGAAGTGGGCCTCGCTTGTCCCTGCCACATTGCAGAAATCGCCGCCGGCACCACTGAGTGCCGGCCCACTGGAGGAGATAGATACCTCATCTTCCCAGCCCTGAAAGTCCTCCGGTGCAACCTGAACCACTGATGCAATGCGCAAAATCTTTTTCTGCAGACTATTGCGGAGTGGTCGGTTGCCTTGGCGGTGGTAGCAGAGCCCTACTGTCTCCGGGTTCATCCTCGCTGGTTCCGGGACACCTCAGACTCTGTTACTGTTTACTAGGCTGGTGGAGGCAGTGGGCCTCACTGCTCCCTGCTCGATAGGGGGCAGGGATATGTCGCAGTCGAATGGGGACATCTAGCCATAGTGAGCTGCTACGTGTCCCCCAACATTTCCCTCTTCCAATTTGAGGGATACCTGGATGGGGTTGCGAACTGCATTCGAAGCAAATGCTCACCCCGTCCAGTGCTTGTCCTGGGTGACTTCAATGCTCACTCCAGAGCACGGGGTAACACCCGGGATAGGCCGAGGGGATACGTAGTGCAGGACTGGGCGGCTTCGCTTGACCATCGACTATTGAATCGAGGGTCCGTTACCACATGCGTTCGATGGCAGGGGGAGTCAATCGTGGATCTCTCATGGGCGATTCATTCTGTAGCCCACATGGTATCGAAATGGAGAGTAGCGGAGGAGATGGTCACTCTGTCTGACCATCGCCACATCGTTTTTGATGTGGCACTCCGTCCTTCCGGAGGCCCGAGCCGTCCAGGCTCAAGGCGACCGGCGCGTCGTTGGGCCCTCACACAGCTCAATCGAGATTTGCTCGTCGCAGCTGCCAACGTCGCGGCGTGGCCGGATGATGATGGATCCCAGGGGATCTCGCTCGGTCCAGAAGAGGAGGCGACCTGGTTCCGGGACACAATGACGTCAATTTGCGACGCTGCCATACGGTCAGGTGCGCTCAGCGTCTTGGTGCGGTTATTGGTGGTGGGAAGACATCGCGCAGTTGCGGACTGTCTGTCTTAGAACCCGGCGCCAGTTTCAGCGCACCCGGCGCAGAAGGCAGCAGAGGGCTACGGAGGAGGAGATAGCCAGAGTTTATAGAGCTTACCGAGCAGTGACTATGGCGCTTCAACACGCTATCGCGGATGCCAGGTGTCGGTCCTGGAGCGAGCTTCTCGAGGCGCTCGACAGGGATCCGTGGGGGAAACCATATAGGATGGTCATGGGCAAATTACTCCCTTGGATCCCGCCCATCACGGAGTCCATGGATCCGGGTCTGCTGGAGAGAGTTGTAAACACACTGTTTCCAGTAGCCAGGGTCAGTCCCTCGCCACCCCTGTTATTGACAGACAGGTCTGACGAGTTAGGGGTGACGGAAGGGGAGCTCGACCGAGCCGTGAAGCGCTTGGGGGCTCACAAGACCGCGCCAGGTCCGGATGGTATCCCTGGCCGGGCGTGGGTTCTGACTCTGGCTGCTCTGGGTGACCGCCTGAGACGGTTATTTAATAGCTGTCTCCGTGCAGGCGTATTCCGCTCCGGTTGGAAGGAAGCTGGATTGGTTTTATTGAAGAAAGAAGGCAGGGCCGCAGAGTCTCCCTCTGCATACCGTCCCATATGCCTACTTGAGTTTTCCAAGCTCTTTGAAAGAGTGGTTGCTGAAAGGCTCGTCGAGCACCTGTCGCGGGTTGGTCCCGACCTTGCTGATAGCCAGTATGGCTTCCGGCAGCGGCGTTCTTCGCGTCCGCGCGCTGACGGACCAGGTGGTATCCCGGGGTAGGGTGGCGTTGGCGATAAGTTTGGATATCGTCAACGCCTTCAACTCTTTTCCCTGGAGTGCGATTAGGAAGGCACTGGTACATCATGAAGTGCCTTCCTGTCTGCAAGGCGTTGTCGGGGCATACCTACGCGACCGGCACATTCGCTATGTGGGCCGGGATGGTGGCGTTCAGCGGAGGGAGATTACGTGTAGGGTTCCGCAGGGATCGGTTCTAGGCCCTCCCTAGCACACGACGCGGTACTGCGTGTCGATCTCCCCGTCGGCGTTAATATCGTTTGCTACGCAGACGATGTTCTGGTGTTGGCCGGCGGGGACAACTTCGAGGAGACCATCCAGCTTCCCGAACTCGGGGTGGCAAAAGTCGTGGCGGATATCCGCGGGCTGGGTCTGGAGATAGCGCCTCAGTTTTCTGAGGCGCTATCTCCTCTCTTATGGTTCCATAAACTGCCGAGGAGAAGAGAGCCACCCAGCTCGTTGGTCCATGTCGGAGATGCGCAAGTCCAGGTGGGGCGATACATAAAGTATCTTGGCCTCACCCTGGACGGTCGGTGGGGCTTCGAAGAGCACTTCGAGCGCCTGGTTCCCCGGAACGAGAAGGCAGTGGGTGCTTTGCATAGACTGCTGCCCAATCTCGGGGGACCTCGAGAGGAAGTTCGCCGCCTCTATGCGGGTGTCGTGCGATCGATAGTCCTGTACGGGGCGCCTGTTTGGTCAAGCAGACTGTCAGGCGTCCGACGCTGCAGGACTAAAGTCAACTTGGCTGCAGCGGAAAATGGCCATTCGTATCGCACGAGGATATCGAACGATATCCTTTGAGGCGGCAACTCTCCTGGCGCGCTTTCCGCCGCTGGACATCCTGGTGGATATGGACGCGAAGGTCTACGACCAGATTCGCGATATCCGCCAAAGCGGGAATAGTGTGCCAGGAAGAGCATTTGTAAGGCTGAGGCGGCGGGTACGGCGAGACACGCTCGAGCGGTGGCGCGAGTGGCTACAGCAGCCGCAATATTCGCGCAAGCGCGTTATCGAAGCCATACTGCCGCACTTCGAAGCCTGGCTGGCAAGAGGGCGCATCTCCTTCAGGCTCACCCAGGTGCTCACCGGACAAGGTTGCTTCGGTGAGTACCTGAACAGAATTGGGCGAGAGGCCACGGCAAATTGCCACCATTGCGGAGGCAGCCTGGATTCCGCACAACACACGCTCGAGGAGTGCCCTGCGTGGGCCTCCGAGCGGCGGGTCCTGGTTGCCAGGATCGGGCGAGACCTGTCTCTGCCGGCAGTAGTGAGGGCTATGCTGGCAGGGACAGAGAATTGGTCGGTAGTAGCTTCCTTCTGTGAGATCGTGGTGGTCAAGAAGGAGGCCGCCAAGCGGGATCGGGAGAAGGCTGATCCTGCTCGGAGGAGGCGTCGGGGTGGCAACCGCCTCGGCGCCTAACACGCCGAAACCCGCTTACCAAATAAGGTAGATGGCCTTTGGGGTTGCGGGCGCACAGAATGGGGACTCTGTCCGCCCACCAAGTGACCCCAGGGAAGACGGTGGCACAGTGGTCACGTGCTGCCGTGCATAGCGAGGCTCAGGGGAGGCCCCTTTACAGTCTCCCCAGGGATGTGCCTTACAGGTGTTACACGGGGGGGGTTCCGGAATTGGTCTTTTAAGAGGAACCGGGACCACCCCTATGTGCTGATGGTGATCACAGGCGTGGTTTTAGTCAGATAAAAATCCCACAGTCCTCGACCTCCCTTCCCGGAGGTCGGGTGCCTTTTGAAGGTTTCCCCCCAAAACAAAAAAAAAAAGGTGAAAGACTGCTGAATGCTGAATAGTCCAATGGCGAATCGGTCTTAGGAGAACGGTTGCAGAATCGTTTTTTTCGGAACCGAAATGATTTCGGTAAAGGATCAGTAGGTAATATATATAGGTATAACGATACCGTAAAAAAATATAGGTATAATGCTTTTTTTAACGGTACCACAACCGTAATTCTCAACCGTTTTGCTTCTACCTTTAAATCGAAGCTGTATCGTAATTCTATACCGGTACCATACCCTTATACCTTTACCGCTTTCAATCCCTGGTGCGGGGATTTAGCTCCGTTTCACGCACCCCGCTGCGTAATGCGGGGCAGTGTGTCAATCGCCTAACACACAATCGATTCCCACGCAGCTTCAATGAACATTGCGTTTCAAAATGTTACTTGATTGTTTTCAAGTAAACGAGACAATATATATAAATTATTTAAGGTTATTTAGGTAATAGATCTATTCTCAACTCCAGGCATGCAAAAAGTATAGATAGTAGTAAAAGTAAAAATATACATAGTTACAGAAATAGATAGTTCCGCGAAGTCAATTATAATTACGTCACCTTTTAATTGTAGGCACCTAGCGATCGTTTATATTCTTACAACAATAGCTACCTAGCCAGTAAAGCATATTTTCCTGTTAAGTAGGTATTTATTTCCTCAATCGTATTCCGCTAGGGAAAATCAAAATGTGGATGTTCAGTCAAGTTTTCTATGTAGGCAGATAAATAATACCTATGTATGTGACTGAACGATTTTATTAAAATTATTTTATTTGTATTGTTGACTGTATTATACATTACTTAATTATTATGACATTATATATACTCTGACATTACTAACTTTTAAATTTGAATTTATGAAATTGTATAACGTATTAATTGGAATTTATGACCGAATTGGTACAACACAGTGGACTGCGTATTCACTTGACATCTAGAAATGTATTCTTATGTACTGTGTTGAGCAATAAGCATTTGAATTTGAAAGAAATTTAAAATTAATTTGGTACCTATAGATACAGCTAGCTTCATCTTTATCAGAACATTAATTAGCTTTGTAATGCAATAAAAAATAAGTTCACAACCAACAATTAGATAAATAAGTAAAGCACCAGGTTCAAAGGAGTTCTCGCGATAAATGCTATGCCTTCGTCGTTTATAAATGTACATACAAGGCGATGACTAATTGGTGTCTAATTAGCGCTAGCTCTAACGCTCGGCTCAGCGGCAGCGCCGAGATGAAACTCCAACAATGCGCTTTTCGTATCGGAGAGTAGGTATTAATTTTATTGTTTTAAATATTTTTATTCGATTGATTTAGATTTCATTTAATTTCTTCTATTTGGCTTCATCTGATTTTATTTGATTTCTATTAATTTATGCAATGGGTGTATTGTATACTGAAATGAATTTATTTATTAGGCAATACATGTAGGTGTCGTATAGTGAGAACGGCATAGGAATGTATTACTTATACTTATATAAATATTATATATATTTCCATAAATATTTTTGATGTACCTAAACATTTGCCTATAATATGCGATTTTACCTTGAAAAGTTCGCAAGATATTACGAATTGACGATCAAGGTTAATTACAATTAGTGCGAGATCCGGTATAAGAAACATATACCCTCATCTGTTATTTAATGATAATAAAGAATATATACCTATATGTATATGCTAAATAATATGTACATTGATGCATCGCAAATAGGTTGCCTATGTAAATCACGTGCCGAGGGTGTGTCCGAATGTTCACTTATAATAAAATCGTTAGTCCTAAAACATTTGCTAAAAATGGGAAATAATATTGCTTACGAAAAACAAATTAACAACAAGTGCGAGTCGGACTCGCACACGAAGGGTTCCGTACCACAAGGCAAAAACGCCGAAAAAAACATGTTTGTTGTATGGGAGCCCCCCTTAAATATTTATTTTATTTTAATTTTATTATTTATTATTAAAGTTAAAATACAACTGAATATTTTGTGAATATTTCAAGTGCCTACCTGTTGCCATTTTTGATATCGAGGAAAAAAGGGCTAAAAATCGCGTTTGTTGTATGGGAGCCCCCCTTAAATATTTAATTTATTTTGTTTTTAGTATTTGTTGTTATAGCGGCAACAGAAATACATAATTTGTGAAAATTTCAACTGTCTAGCTATCGCGGTTCTTGAGATACAGCCTGGTGACAGACAGACAGACGGACAGACAGCGAAGTCTTAGTAATAGGGTTCCGTTTTTATACGGAACCCTAAAAATCAATTACAATTCTACGAAAAATAATCTGTACCTACTTTCAAATAATAAATTAAGTTCCAAACGAAAATACTAAACTTCCGAAAAAAAATACTAAGCTTCCGAAAACATATTTATGAACGAGCGAAGGGCACCCCGAGGTTAGGTCTGGTGAGGTTGCTTTAAACTTTACACAGAAATAGGAGCCCCACGAAGCCGGGCTACGTCGATATAGGATGAAAGAGCGAGCGAAGGGCACCCCAAGGTTCGGTTTGGTTAGGTTACATTTAACCCTTTACATAGAAATAAGAGCCCCGCTAAGCGGGGCTCCGTCGACATAGAATGCGATAGCAAGTGTATGAAAATACAAATACCTTTACCTAGGTATAGGTAGGTACTTAATTGATTAGAGTGATTGATTAGAGACTCATAGTTTTCAGTAGAACGTAATTTGAGCTGGTAGAAAAGTATTATAGCAATGAACAGTCAATGTTTATTTTTCGAAGATTTCAGTATCTCATCATTTTTTTCGTCATTTTTATTGGGACAAAAGTAGTCGGAAAGTTAGTATTTTAGGCAATAGGTTTAAAATTTTGAGTAAGGATAAAAAAAATATTTTTTTGTCGGAGCTTTTATTACTATCCGCTAAAAAACTAAAACATAGGTTTTAGTGACAGAAACGAATCGCTGTAAATCCGACTCCACGTAGTCTTGTCTGCCCTACCCCTAGAGTGTAATTTAGAAGCGCGTAGGGGCGAGACGGCCCGCGGGCTGAGGATCAGGAGGCTGCGAGCGAGCCGCCGCGGCTGAGGCTGGCCGGCCAGCAAGCCGAAGCAGCGGTGGTGAGCGAAAGCCGTCTGCGACGATTAGCACGCGTGGGACCGCCGGAGACCCGCAGCGCCGGAGCCGTGACAGAAACCTTGCGTGCTGCATGTTGCATGCTCGCTTGCATGCTGCATGCTTGCTGCATGCTTGCTTGCATGCTGCATGCTTGCTTGCATGTTGCATATATGTAACACAAATTTGTTTTAAAAACATTATTAGGATTAATAAACATCAAATAATTTGAATTTAGGTCTTAAACTTTTATTGAAAACGGTTTTAAGTCTTTTGTATATTATTGATTGTAATATTTATGACAAACAAATTTAGGGTTTATTGTATTTAGGGATTTAAATTTTATCGCATGTGATATTATGTGTACGTTCGGGCAAGTTATCATTCGGACAAATGATGATTAGGACGAAAAAATATGGCACTTTAGATTATGGATAAAAAAGTTAGGTAAGACAAAGAGAACCTTTTGTTTTACCAAAAACCTTATTATACCGTAGGTAGGTACCTACTACAGTAGGTAGCTAAAACTGTGTCTTTGTAAGCTCTGCAATTAACTACAGATATTATAATCCTAAGACTCGTCGATACAATTTTTAACTCTATATTTTTATTTTAAGTAGCTTCATTTTTAATTTTCATTACTTACATGATTTTTATTTCAGCAACGGGAATAACTCTCATTGTAACAATGATAAACACATCAGCTATAGACTGATCGATGTGCTCCAAGCTTGCCTAATTCTTCTTCGGATCAAACCTTTAGAAAACCACTTTATTTTGGTTTGTCATCAATAAGACATTGATATCGATATCTACCCATCAAATCTGTGAAATTGTAGTAGGTACCTATGTAGGTAAAGTAAACCTTTAGTACAAGGTCCATCGCCACCATCATAGACCTTATCCACGGTCCACCACTTTCCGTCAGGCGTGATCGAGGTCAAGATCAGGCCCAGCAAAAAAAAACAACAACAAAAATGTGTGATGTGTGGGTGTTTGACCGATGGACCTCCGGCCAGTGACGAACCTACAATTGACTTTTGGACTATGCCCGATATTATGATTTATGACTATACCACTAGCGTACAAACTTTATGCTATAGGTAGGTATTATAATTATGAGTAACCGGAAAATATATGCAAAGCAAATATTTTGCTTCCATTTAGGTATCTACGTAAGCATTTTAAAAGCCTTTTATTTTTGCATATGTACGTAACATTCGATTTAGATTACGCTGCCTGGGACAATGAACTCTTGTTTCGAATACCTATGACATCAATCAATAAAAGTGGGTCTGCTTTAACATCGGTATCGATAGAGTACCTACCAATAATTATGTATGTAGTGTAAGCATGACCGTATTGCCTACCTAAACTATTGTTTCAAGATTGCAACATCGATATACAAAATAGAAACTAGAAAGGCCAGTAAAGTGCTATTTTAATACTTGCTCATAAAGTGAGCAATGGTTATTACTTCCTATATATAAAAACTTTTCCAAAAAAAAAAAATTCAACCAATTTCCAGAAAACACTATAAAGTGAAAAATAACTTTAATTTCGGAAGTCGGTGTCTTTGGATTTGTATTTTAGTTTTTTGCCACCGACTTCCTTAAATTGTTTAGAAACCATAATATTAAAGTAATCGAATCGCAACCCGTGAAATATTTGTCATTGAGTACTTCCGATTGCCATCTATGGTCTTTATCATCAGCTCCACTTTACCAAAATGTTGATTTCCGAGAGCAAATGCTCAAGTTACTTTAAATAATGAATTTTCCAAATCGGTTCGTAAATGACGGAGTTATGCGCAAACAAAAAACGCAATGCAGAGTAAACGTAGGTAAAGATCGTTAATGTAGACATTTAGATTTTTGTTGATTTTTCAAAAACCGCTTGTCCGATTTCGATAAAATTTTCATGGGACCATTTGGGAAGAATACTCTTTCCAACAAAAATGGAATTTTTCAAATCGGTTGGCAAGCGACGGAGTTATGCGCGAACAAACATTAAAAAAAAGACAAACATCCGAATTGAGAACCTCCTCCTTTTTTAGAAGTCGGTTAAAAATAACTTTGTTTCTAGTAGAGGTAAGGTACCTAACCCTGTGGGGTACCTAATTGCGTAACACACTAACAGTAGGATTGGCTTTCATTTTGACAGCTCAACAAACGCTGTTGGGTAGACAAATTATCCGAACACGATGCAATGGATAAGCAATATCCTTCAAAATTAAAAACTAATAAAGAACTAGTACCTATTGAAAGAACTATTGTGGTTGAGGAAAATTCATTGGTGGCTTGCGGTATCGACCAACCCAGGATATTTACTTAGGCAAATCAAACATTAGCTTAGAAATGTACACGCTCGTAAATTTTAGAGGGAAGGTAGATAAGTACATACCATGCCAGCCATTCCTAGCGATTAGATCATGCAGTGACGAAATGCGACGTAAAACAAGGCAAGTACAAGGTCTCATTGTTTACAGGACTGATGTACGTACCTACTCGTATATTTACTATCAGGAAAACGCGTACGCTGAATACAATATAATATTGACTGACTGTGGCATGGCTCGACTTTGACACTATTTCGGAAGGTGACTGGACATCAAAATCAATCAATCTATGGTGAGAGGATGGCTATCTATAGATAGTATAAACAAACTCTGACATAAATGTTTGTGGATTACCTGAAAGGTATATCAAACGATGTAATTTTTAACCGACTTCAAAAAAGGAGGAGGTTTCTCAATTTGACCGTATATATATATATATATTTTTTATGTGTGTTCGCGGATAACTTCGTCGTTCATGAACAAAATCATTTGTTCATGAACATCATCATTCTTTTTTTGTTGGAAAGGAGATATGCCAAGGGTGGCCCCATGATAAGGAAACCAGGATCTGATGATGGTATCCCAGTGAAATCGAGGGGAACATTCGAAAATCGTAGGAGCGACTAGTGCGTTTGTTAATTTTTTCATTAAGTATTTTAAAGCACTACAATTTAATGAAGGCCTGGAGTCGATTTGATGATGGAGCCGAAAGGCAGTCGAGGGGGCTCCTCAACGATTTACAGCAGTTACCTTGTGTTTGGGCTTGATTCATTTGTATTGATGTGAACTTTACACCTAGATGGGTTGTGACTGTCATTAGGGGTCTGATGATGAAGACGAAGGTCAGTTAAGGGAACTCCTAAAAACAGTTTACAGTAGCTACCTTGTGTATGTTCACCGATTACTCGAAGGCGGCTGGACCGATTCCAAAAGTTCTTTTTTTATTTGAAAAAGCGTCTCAAGGTGGTCCCATTATCATCAAGTTGGAATCTGATGAGAGGATCCCATGGAAATCGGGGGAAACCCACAAATTTTATAGGCAAAGCTATAGCGATTTGGGTATTTTTTAAAGTAACTTGACCATTTGCTCTCGGAAATCATCATTTGGTAAAGTGGAGCTGATGACGAAGACCACAGATGGCCATCGGAACTACTCAATGACAAATATTTCTCGGGTTGCGGTTCGATTACTTTAATATGGTTGCTAAGCAATTTATGCTCGTCACAATATATTGTGAGTGATTGTCGAGGAGTTCTCCTGGTTCTTACCGGGAGAACTCCTCAACAATTACCGTCCCAGCATCGGGAAAATCAATATTTTGTAAAAGGTGATGAACAGTTGGCATTAGGCTATTGTAACTTAGATACATTATAAACTGACCCACTAAAAAGTGAAAAACAAGAGGACACGAATTCCTGGGTATTCCAGTTATTAATTAAATGTGACCAGAAATACAGAATATACGAAATGAACTCGTGAAATGATTTATTCTGTAAATAGGACATCGGAATCACCAATACACTTGATAAAAGGTAGATGCCCCTTGACAAGAACTGTCGAAACAAACTCAATGGTCAGTCACTCTTAATATAAAGACCACAGATAATCCTGGTCAGATCATGTGATAGGTATTCTGAACTACAAGATTTCAGTAAAATATTCATTATGATATTTACGACTGTGTGTAGATTCCCAGGTCGAGTATTAGGTACGCTAGTTCTCAGTAGCGGCCCCTTGTCTGAATTTGGGCCTGGTTGAGGGCAATAGGCAAATCCCCTTTTTAACCGATTTCTAAAAAGGAGGAGGTTCTCAATTCGGATGTTTATATATTTTTTTTACATCCGTATATCTCTGTCTAGTCCTTCAGGACATAAAGACGGATGTTATTGAGATATTAATGTTTTACAACTTTGATTTTATATGAACAAAATTCATCAAAATTCTGTCGTCTATCTGGCCGAGTTTTCCATTTGACAATAAGGTTAAACACGATAATAGGACATCCAAACATTGGGTGCCGATGAATTGAACAGGCCCTTCCGTGGCGGAAGCTGGCCTAATGAGGGACAGCAGCGTTGGAGGTGGTCCGCTGATTGTGATTAATAATAGCATTGTCAGGGTTTGAGTAAAAAATATGGAGGGAAGTATTTTGAAAATAAATGTCCTGATGTACCTATGTAAATATAGTTTTTATTACATTTAAAATGCCAGATAACATAACTTTCAACATCATAAATTTTATCTCATTTTTCATAACTTAAATTGCCAGTTTGCAACAAATATAATAATATGCATAGGATGATTGACAGACATGTGACATCCACCAAACCCACACTGGACCCGCGTGATGGATTGCGACCCGCTCACATGCCCCTCTCAGAGATAGGAGGCATGTGTCCCAGCAGTGAGAACATCATATTTAAAAAAAAAAAAATTTAAAATTTAAAAAACCCCCGACACAAAAAAATTCTTCCAAAAAATCCTTTTCCAATTACTTACATTTCATTTTATTATTTTTTTGTGTCGGGGGTTTTTAAAATTTTTAATTTAATTGTTTATTTCATGCTTTTTGTAGGGACTCCTTAATTTTTGTATTTCATTTCTTTTATTTTCTTGTGTTTTAAAATTCAGGTAAGTAATTTGGTGTTTAATCAGGTTTTTTATCCGTCAAAAAATAAATATCAATTTATAGTTGAAGAATAATTTTTAAGACTAAGCAGACCTTTTTGTTTTATTATATCCTCTTTCTAGTTCTTCCTTTAGTTATTCAACTTTCGTACAAGTATTTCATAGCTATTAGATATCTTAGGTAGGTACCCATTTCAGATCTAGTTTATAAAATGGGACTGCGACACTATCTGATGTAGAATACCTATGCTTTTTAAGTAGGATAATTCCATTCGTAATAAAAATAGTCAAGCTCAGTGGTCGTGGGTACCAGTCATCACTCCACTTTCCTCATCATTCTAGAGCATTGATCGGACAAAAAAATATTTTCATGTTTTTAGTAGGTACTTATTCATTTTTCGTTAGTTAATATTCCTCATTCCCTTTCAATATAGTGTACATTATTCTACTTGTCAAGCCCTTCTTGCATTTGATACCTATATTGAAAGAGTTGTGAAAAAAAAATATAATTTGCCATTTTGTGGTGGCGGCCATCTTGGATTTGAAATTTTTAATAGCGTATATTCTACTAGTCAAGCCCTTTCATTTGATACCCATATTGAGGGAGTTGTGAAAAAAAAATGTAATTCTCCACTTTGTGGTGGCGGCCATCTTGGATTTGAAATTTATCATAGTGTATAATATTCTACTATTCAAGCCCTTTCATTTGATACCCATATTAAGGGAGTTGTGAAAAAATATGTAATCCGCCATTTTGTGGCGGCGGCCGTCTTGGCCCGATTTTCATCAAACATAGCTAAGAACACTCCCGACTAATTCACCTTTCAAACAAAAAAAAACAAAATCAAAATCGGTTCATCCGTTCGGGAGCTACGATGCCACAGACAGACACACACACACACACAGAGACACGTCAAACTTATAACACCCCGTCGTTTTTGCGTCGGGCGTTAAAAATAAAATTTTTACAAAAATAAAAACAACGAATTTCTAAAAAAAACACTACAAATTGAAAAATAAATGTAATTTCGGAAGTCGGTGTCAATAAACGAAAATGCGGAACCAAAGACAATTTGTAGTGTTTTTTTTTTTTTGGAAGTCGGTTGTTTATTTTTTTGTAAAAATATTTTTTATACACTACAGGACCCCATGCTAATTACCAAACTGCAGATATGATCTGCTCTGCGGGGTAATTGCGTACCACACTATCAGTAGCAATGGCTTTCATTTTGTCAGTTCAACAACATTCATTGCGCTATTTACGTTGTTAAGGCAAAAGCGCCAGGGTAGCCCGCGAAATTATTTTTTTTTTATGTTTTTTGCAATTTGCTGGTCAGTATTAAGTTTTACGTTGATTAAAATGTGATTCGCGGCCGTAACAAATATGTATTTAGAGAATTATAACCATTAAAGTCATCAACACTACTCTCTAAGACCAAGTAATCCCCAAGAATGACTATTTCATGAAATCTTGACATTTGGGGATTATACTAACTTAACAAGTTGTATTACTTATTGTAATGATTATAATTCTGTGAATACATATTTGTTACGACCGCGAATCATATTTTAATCAACGTACAACTTGAATTTCGCGGGCTACCTTAGCGCTTCCCCCTTAAGCAGATTTTTTTTTCCAACTTATGAAGCAATGGATTAGCAATATCCTTCAATTTGATTGAGATTAATAGTACTTTACGCAATTAGGGTGCTGATCTGATCTATATCTCGTAGAACCATTATTAAGGCTCTAGACAGACGGACCGCATTTCAACTGCAATCCAACCGCAAATTGTAGTTCGGATGCAGTTTGAATGCAGTTGACACGCAACTGCAACCGTGCAGTTCTATTGCAGTCGTGTCAACTGCATTTAAACTGCATCCGAACTGCAAAAATGCAGTCCGTCTGTTTAGACCCTAAGTCATAGTGAGTGGGTGAAAAATCAACCAGATTAAAAAGTTGTGCCAAATGTTCTAACAAGTAACATTTTAATGCAACTTTACCTTTTCATTCTTAATAGCATCGACTTGCTTGTTGAGGGCATCGCGTGCAGTTTGTGCGCCCCTGTCTATGAAAACGGTGCCCCACAGCCATGTCGCAGTGCCGAATGGTACAAGGTACTGCAGTGATCGCTTCGCAACCACCGTACACCGAGACATGAGCGGCCATATTATTGCCAGCGCTAAAAACAAAAATATTTTGGTCAGTACGGCCTTATTGGAGATGAAAATTAAACCTAGCCTGGGCGGTTAAAGAATCAAAAAAAAATTGTGGTAGGTTGGCAAGGCATAGAGAAACCCAACATTGCATAAGCCTAAAAAGTTTTCTTGTGTTCCAATCGAAAATAAATATTGATTTCCTTTAGAGCAAAAAATACTTATTTCAAAGGTACGTTGGTAATGTTTACGTCATTATTTTGTTTCTAGTTAAGGTGAATGGATAGTGATAGACCGCGAAAATCAATTTTTATTTTCGTTTTTTGCAATTGCAGGTCAGTGTCAGGTCAAAAAACGTAAGAAAATTTGAATTTCGCGGTCTCAACTAACCATTCACCATAAACAGGCTTGAACGGTTGTTAAATAAATATCATTCAGTGTTAGTCACGGCAATATCTCGCAGGTGATTGCAGCTTCATAGAAATGATAACAGTTGTAACAGTTGTATAGAAATGATAATAGGTATACACAATAATTTTAAAACGTAGGTATCGTATAGCAAGGCCGTTCAAGTAAAACATTCGCTTTCTTTCCCTGAGTCTGTGAACGATTAGGAGAAAGTGCCATGAACCTTACCCCCTAGAGTAACTTCTCATGGGGTGCGGACTGCGGAGCATGTAGGAGCCCGCGGTCTCAAGCCAGAAGGAACAACGTGGAGTTTTAGTTGGTAGGAAACTGATATCCCCAACGGGTCTACTCAGGTAGGGCGCAGGTAGGTACCCAATAGGCTTATGAGGATTTTCCAACAAGGAAAACAATAATGATCATATTTCCCGTCTCTTACCTTTCTCTATTGTTAATACTTAGTGCAGGAATTGGACTCATTCACAGGCTAGGGCTCGACACTGTAGGAGGTATCAAAAAATCTATGCTCCTCTCAATGTCGTAAAATTGAAGTTTTTTAAAAACCCCCGACTCAAACAAAAACTAAAATAATAATATATGGCCCTTTAAGTTTATTATAAGTTGTAGGAACTATTTTGATCCGACCGTCCTCGCGTGCCGGACGGCTAATGATAATTGGAAGTTAACAGCCGCTATGTTTTCTACAATAGCATACATTCATTATTGTTGGGTTTACCTAAGCCTCATCTGTTTGGTGTTTCCATTTCTGTCGGGGGTTAAAAATAGTCGACGTAGGTAACAAAAAAGTTTTAACGATCCCACTTCTTTTTCGTGAATTTTTTTTTTTTTTTTTTTTTCGTTTTTTTATTAAAGCGCGTAATTTACTAAGCCAACATTATTTAGGTTTCTTCTAATTGCCTTTACGATAAACAGTCATTAACATTTTTCTCGAAAAACAATGTACCTATCCATTCATTACAAATAATGAAGGTGACGACAAGTTCACCAACGAAATCAACTTCTGTCTTTTTAATATCAATTTCCACCCGCTTACTCTTATCAGGGATTAACATCGCGGAATGATTACAGCTCTTAAATTAAACATATAATACCTACTAGGTAAAAGAGGGATAAGGTGACATGATTTAAGGGGCTTACAGGACCTAAAAACGCAAGTTTTAGAAACAATAAAAGTATATGACCGACTACAATAAACAAAATCAGAAAAATATATGATATTCTTCAGGATATAATATGCTAGGTAGATAGTGTGTTGAAAACATAATACAACTAATTTGATACGATAGAAAAAAATCATGAAGATACCTCTAAAAACTTTATAATTCTGTAAATAAATAATAATGTAACATGTTGTTGTAATATGTAATTTATAATTTTGTGTGTGTTTGTGTTGTGTATAATTCTGTTGTATGTTCTTTTTAGGGTTCCGTACCCAAAGGGTACAAAACGGAACCCTATTACTGAGACTTCGCTGTCTGTCCGTCTGTCCGTCTGTCCGTCTGTCCGTCTGTCCGTCTGTCTGTCTGTCTGTCACCAGGCTGTATCTCAAGAACCGCGATAGCTAGACATTTGAAATTTTCACAGATGATGTATTTCTGTTGCCGCTATAACAACAAATACTAAAAACAAAACAAATTAAATATTTAAGGGGGCTCCCATACAACAAACGCGATTTTTTTGCCCTTTTTTGCTCGATATCAAAAATGGCAACAGGTAGGCACTTGAAATATTCACAAAATACTCAGTTTTATTTTAACTTTAATAATAAATAATAAAATTAAAATAAAATAAATATTTAAGGGGGGCTCCCATACAGCAAACATGTTTTTTTTGGCGTTTTTGCCTTGTGGTACGGAACCCTTCGTGTGCGAGTGCGACTCGCACTTGGCCAGTTTTTTATAATTCTGTAAATACATATTTGTTACGGTCGCGAATCATATTTTAATCAACGTACAATTTAATAATTACCAGCAAATTGCAAAATACGTAAGAGAATTTAATTTCGCGGGCTACCTTAACGCTTCGCCCTTAAGGGGACTACATGACCTAAAGCGCGGTCAGTGTCGAACTGCATATAAAAGAAAGTGAAGCGCGATGACACAACGCTGGTAATTTATTGCAAAATATAAAACAATTATCTATTTACAAAAACTATTTAATTATAAATAATCCATCACTGAATGCAGTTTGGCATTAGAAATTTAATAGTACATTTTTCACAGACCAACGAAAAAAGAAAGACGGCGCGCCGCGAACATCAAAAGTGAAGCCATAAAACAGTGCTCCTGCAAGTAAACATACACGCTCACGCACACACCTACACTAAAACCATGCTCATCGCTCTTAGTACGTCACGAGTCGTCGTCAAGTTAACATAGATTAAAAAAATATAATTATGCCTTCCTGTGCAGTGAAAAGTTGCAAAAACAACAGCAAATCACATAAAAAGTCTCACGGAATCACTTTTCACTTGTAAGTAAAATAATAACTTAAAATAATATCGTTTCTATAATATTAAATTTTAGATTACTCGGAACAAAAAACCTCAACGAACGAAAGTAGGTAGTGATATAAGGTGCGGGGGTTGCCATAATACGATTTAAATTTTCCCCATTCGATTAATACATACATATAAATATGATTTGTTACTTCGAGTTATATTCCTATTTTCTTTTTTATGTAAGTATTGAATATTTTGGGTTTCCAATTAATACCAATACTATAGGTACTCAACAATATCTTACTCGTACAATATTATACTAGTTCCTACTCGCACAAATTAATATCCCCAAATTATAGGGAAAACATTTAACAAATGGCAAGCCTTCGATACACACATAGATAAAACTATCTTTTTTGTTGGTCTGAGTACATTTTTAATTATAATTAAAATTGTTAATGAAGGGATAAGCTGCTTTTAAAGACAATTAAGGGCTGATTTTTCCTGCAACGCCAGTTAACTTTATCGGAGGAATAATTTTGAATTTTTGACAGTTCGAGCATACAAAAACTGTCAGACGTCAATTTTATTCCACGAATAAAAAATATCGGTCGATTGAAAAATCAGCCCTAAGAGGTGTATTTGAAGATTTTTTTGATGCTTTAATCTATGTTTAATTATGATTTGAGTTCCATCACTGTATTAAAATAAGACTTAAACATATCACTTTCTTTTTTTTTTGTCAAAATTATTTACGGTTTAAGAGATAGGTACACTGCTTTAAAAAAACAACTTTATGATGACCGTTTTCAAGAAATCTCCGCCTTAAGTTAACATTATTTGTACCTAATTATTAACCTTGTACCCAGCTCAAAACAGTAAGTATCTCTTTTATCGCTTACAAAATAAAATTATAAACATAAATTGTATTGATAAAATTAAACTGTTTGCCTACTTATAAGATTTTAATCTATACAGAAATACAGTTTGTTTTTAAATAGCAACTTTATGCGTAATTTCATCAAATTAGCACTTACGTGCGCATGTATACATACTTATATGCGTAGAGATTAAAGACGTACTTCAATTTTTAGGGTCCCGTACAATTACCGGCACGTAACTTGGCAAGAGATTTTCGTAGTGGGGGAAGTTCGCGCATATAAAAATGTATGAAATTGTGCATACGCAAACTTCCCCCACTACAAAAACTCTTGCCAAGTTACGTGCCGGCAACTATACCCAAAGTGTAAAAACGGGACCCTATTACTAAGACTTCGCTGTCTGTCCGTCTGTTGAAATTTTCACAAAGTATGTATTTCTGTTGCCGCTATAACAACAAATAAGTACTAAAAACAAAATAAAATAAATATTTAAGGGGAGCTCCCATACAACAAACGCGATTTTTTTGCCCTTTTTTGCTCGATATCAAAAATGGCAACAGGTAGGCACTTGATATTCACAAAATACTCAGTTGTATTTTAACTTTAATAATAAATAATAAAAATAAAATAAATATTTAAGGGCCCCATACAACAAACATGTTTTTTTCGACGTTTTTGCCTTGTGGTACGGAACCCTTCGTGTGCGAGTCCGACTCGCACTTGGCCAGTTTTTTATATCATTCACTTTTTTCAGAAGTAAGTATTAAAGGTTTGTCTTGTAGGGATATCAACTTTTTGCGTTAAAATCTGATATGCTTCACCATTTTAACATAATTATATTATCTAGAT